>OZ026616.1:48595585-49013085 GCA_964020975.1 Hermodice carunculata | reverse complement strand
ATTCTGATAAGACAGGATCATTCAAATTTTAGTTCTATTATCATTTTTTATTTACTTGCCCACCCCACCCCCTTTTTTTTTTTTTTTTTTTTTGTTTTTTTTTTTTTTTGTTTTTTTTTTTTTTTTTTTTTGTTTTGTTGTTTTTTTTTTTTGTTTTTTGTTTTTTTTTGTTGTTTTTTTGTGGGTTTTTTGTGGGTTTTTTGTGTTTTTTTTTGTTTTTTTTTGTTTTTTTTTTTTTGTGTTTGCTTAGTTTTTTTTTTGTTGAACGAGGGGAAGGAGGGCGGGGCGTATGCCGAGCCGCCTTAAGCTGAATACCACACTGTATAGTATTACTTGCAAAATGGCGAAGATCAATACTTGTCATCCTGCTTCCCATCTTATCCAACGTCCCTTTTTGAAACCTACTAAACCAAGCGACGAATAATGTTTATGAATCTTATGCCTGTCTGACCCAATGCTAAAACCCTTTGCAAACTTACGAAACCAATCAGTTCAAAGCGTTACGCTATCTTCATTTTAGCACATTACACTAACGTCCATGCAGTTTACCCGTTAGGTACTCGGTGGTAACTAGTCAAGAAATCACACATATACCTACTTAGGCCGAAAAAGTGACATTTTACTCCTGATTTTAGCAAACGAAATTTTTGTGGGCAAGGATCAAGAATCAATACATGTTACGCGACTGGCCATTAGGTGTTATGCCTGGAAAGGGTGTGGTTCAATTGTTATTACTTGTGTCTATTCATTCACATTTGCTTTTGCAATTTTGGTTGGAAAGCGGCCACTTGGTGAACTGCTCCAGAGAATTTCTTTCACCAAGATTTTATTCACTGACGTGCAACCTTCGTATTTCAAAATAAAACACTCGCATACACTGGCATCCAGGGACTGAAATCAACTATGATATTTTAGCGCACAACACAATGGTTGAACCTGTGGGCTACTAAATGTCCATTTTTGGCATATTTTGAGCAAAAATGAGCAATAACGTATACTGTAAAAGCTGGAAGCGTTTTGTTATCCAAACTCAGTCAAAAATAAAGTTGAATTCATCTTTCTACACTCCACAAACTTCAAATATGTCAAAATTCACTTAAACTGTTTGCCTTAGGGTCTCGTTTTGGTTTCGAAAGTAAACATAAAATGGACCGTTATTCATGTTATGACACTGTTTTATTATAAGAATCTTCCTCAGCCTTCCTTAAATCACTGCCATGGTCTATTGCACAATTAGTAGTAGCATGCCTGACATGTTTTGACTTTTTTTACTTGGCTCTATATCAGGCAATCTGCTACTGCAATTCACCAAAGTTACTCCATATATGTGGGTTTTCATGTTCATTTGATATAGCTTATTCACAAAATGAACATGAAAAAACACATTTTTTTTTTCAATTAAGACCAACAGCCGTTACACAGAGAAAGTGAAAGATCAGTGGTAATCTGTTGACCAAAGCGTTGGCGTAATGATTATCTAATGCTAATTAGACTGGCTACATGGACACTCTTTGAAGCTTGGTCAGTGTGGCACTCCATTGCCAAACCTTGGCAGGACACTGGGGTTCAGACCCGCTATAATATGGAATGGCTCTCGGACAGGTATCATTTGCAACGTGTCTCTCTGACTAGAAATATGCAAACTTACTGCCTATTTACAAGTCAGGTCAAATTTCAGAATGTAGTAACTGTCATCCCATATCCATCCTGAGTGTCTAAGGGGAAATTACAGGAGAAAAATAGTCATTCCTGTTTGTGCAATTTTCTGACAGAGCAAGAATTCCTCTAACAAGAACCTATCATGAACCCCAAATATAAAAACAAAATCGAATTGCTAGTAAACCTGTTAAGGTAAATGGTACTCTGACTGGAGTTAATACCATTTATCCCAACAATCTGTCTTGCTGATATATAATTCTCTCTTTACTTCTTAACTACTTATTCTTTATTAGTATTAGCCTGGGGTTTTTCTTAAGAGAGGGTTTCTGTATCAATGTATGCAAGCTTTGAAGGCACACAGACTGACTTGCTTAATTTGAAACAATTGTTTCTACTTTTCTGAATAGTGTAACATAATCGTTGTTGCAAGTAGGCCACCTATTGTATATACAGTGTATCATATTTACTTTTACGTTGATATGCATATATATAGAGAAGAACTGGTAATTTCTTAGAAAATCTGCGACACAGTTTTCCTTTAGAAAATAGTAAGACTAAATCCGTTTTTAGTTGCTTAAAATCAGAGAAATTGTTTTTGAGAAATATCCGTATGAAACAGATATTATAGAGCAGTTCTCAAAATTCAAGATACTTCATTGACAAAATTCAATACAGGTGAATATCTGCCATGCATGATATAGACATTTACATCATCATCATCATCATCATCATCATCATCATCATGTATATATATATATATATATATATATATATATATATATATATATATATATATATATATACATATATATATATATATATATATATATATATATATATCACTGGAGTGTATACAAGGGAGAACAAAGAAGTTAAAGTGTCTATAGCTAAGCACTAATCAGAAAAATCTGTACACTGGCCAAATGTGTGGCCAGCTAGCAAATCCCAAGTGGCTTTGGTGGCTAGAGACCTCTAGTGGGTGAAGTTTAAACTAAGTTATATTTTAGTACCCTTATCTGTTTATCACTCTGCTGCATGACATTAATTGGGAGCATTTGGCAATGGTATCATTTTTTATTACAAATCTTAGTACTTCAGTGTCACCGGAATTTCAAGACATGATGAAATTGAATGTTTGTTCCCTGTTTAGGGAATTGAAATCTGTGAAGTTGATCAGTTTTTGGAAGAAGTGATGGCGTTCCTGTTGGAGGGATCTGCAATCCATCATGAAATGTATTTTTTTTCTGATACATCATTACCATTTCTGCGCAATTCACAAAATCTATGGGTGCATGGGGTTTTGGGTATTGTGTACCTTCCCAGTCTAATTTGTAATTGATGTGCACTTATTCTTAATTTTGTAAATTCCCTTCTGTCATTCAAACTAGTTACCAATAAATATTTTTCTCTTTCAAAACCTTGTTTAAAAAGTTTATAAGTTCGTTATTTATTTTTTTGAGTGGCCTGGTCTTCTACACAATTCAGATATGTTAACCAGTATGAAACATAATTTCCCAGGATTTGATACTTCGAGTTTTTTTCAAAATTTTATTTTTACAAATTGTACCACAGTGACTGCTAAATGTTGTGGTAAGACCAAAGTTTTGGAATAGCTTTTTCAGACATGGGGCCCAGTTAATGGTGTTATTATGTAAGAAGTGTAATTGTCAGAGATCAAGTTTAATACGTTGTCTTTTGGGCTTGACTAACGTGTTAAATGCCTATTCTATTGAGTCCTAAGCCCATAACATTTTTCTTCGCTTCGTCATGCGATGACTGCTTTTTGTTCCTACTGTTAGCCTGTCTGTGTGACTGTATCTCCGTTCTCATGAATTTACACTGTCACTTAGGGTCTTTCGTCACACACTCCTCACATTTTGCCCATGGTTTTCAAAATATGTTCCATTGCTTGAACGTTTATTCATTCATACCTACAACCTGGGTTGAGAGGGAAACTGGGTAAGACTACTAACAGTGACTTACGTGTGTGTCATAAACTTCTCGGTGTAATAGGTACTTTTTGGAAAGGAAAGAACCTGAAAAAGAGCAGGGTAGCTATGATGTGCTTGGCATATATAAAGCGCGGGAGGGATTTTCCAGTGGGGAGTGATCATTTAACACTATTCGTCTTTATATTACTGGCAATTGAAAGAGCCTAGTACAGTATGTGTGGAGGGGGGGTCTTACTAGCAATTGAAAGAGCCTAGTACAGTATGTGTGGAGGGGGGATCCATCGTTTTTGGTGACACACAATTGAAATTCCAGAGCACACGTGACACAAAAAAATTTTAACAATCATATTCATATGAAATAATGTGAATAACTATTTGTTCTCAAATATTGTGATTATCAATTTCAATAATGCACATTACATTTACACCACAAAAATGGGTTAAACCACACACAAAATTATCTTTGGATCCTACATCACACATGACACTAAACAAAATGTTCCAATTTCGCTTTGCATGAATTGGTATAAGAGGCTCATCGCACATCAACGAAAATACTTTTGCTCCCTCTTGATGATTTAATTATCTTATGCCCCCCCTCCCCACCTAGAAAGACAATAAATGCAACATAATCATATGCCTCAGTATATCTCCTCGGGTATTTGGAATTCCGTGGCAGTGTTTAACCCCACCCACACCCACACCCACACCCCCACACCCCCGACACCCCCAAACGTCAAGTCAAGTCAAATCAAGTCAAAATGATTTTATTTGACAGCCATGTTACATCATGATGAAAAAGAGGGAGGGAGTTGCGTCTCATGAAAGAAATTATACAGGAACATATCCATCCAAATTATTCAGCATGTTAATGAAAAAAAATTAGTACAGAGGGAGACTGACTGACTGGACCTCTAAAAATAATGAGGAAAAAACTAAGTACCTATTGCTTATATATAAAATCAGACTTCAGTTCAAAAAATGCATTCATCAAATCAAGAATTTCGATATTAAATAAAGTCGTCTACGAATAAGTCCACACAATTTGAATATAGAAGCTGGGTGGCACAAACTAACATATAAAATCACAACCCAAACAAACTTATGTTTGTGATATAATTATCATTGAAGACGAATTTGATTATATCATAATATGGTCTAAATAACTTATTATAGGACTAGTAAAAATTAGAAAGTATTATTCAATCACCTTTTAACTTGGATGCTCGGGACGAATATATATATATATATATTTGTATATATATATATATATATATATATATATATATGTGTGTGTGTGTGTGTGTGTATTTATACATACATGCATACATATATATGTATATATGTATATATATATATATATATATATATATATATATATATATATATATATATATATATATATATATATATATATATATATATATATATATATATATACCAGATAAATGGTCCTCACTAAAGTTGAGGGATCTCGGAATATATATATAACTAGTTTTTGTGTCGAAATGTTTTCTTTTAATATATATTGTTGATTTCTTTTATTTGTATATTCATGTTTATTTTATTTTAGTTAACTTCAATTTTTTAAATCGTTTAGTCTGCACTGTTTAGATAATTGTATACAATATATTTCGTTGATGTGGAATTGCAATTTTTGTATATGTGTTACAGATGGCATGTAACACATATACAAAAATTGCAATTCCACATCAATTCCTTGATCTTATTAATCAATGAATTTATTTATTTATTTATTTATTTATTTTGTTTGTTTGTTTCTGTTGGTTGGGGTTTGTTGTGGCAGGTATTTCTGTTTTGTTTTGTTTTGTTTTGTTTTTTTGACAAAATGCCATGTAGGCCCAAACACAGGATCTGATAGTTGGTATAACTATAAGTCAGTGACGTGTATCCCGGTGCAATCAATGGAGTTTGGTTTATTGAATGCAATGTTTTTTAAATAACTTACTGTTGTATAAGGAAAAAGTTTGTTTTTTGAACCATAGTTCTTCTTCTCCCGATCCGTCTCGGTCGAAACATGTGTTCAAATTTCCAGAGCGTGCATGGCTTCTTCTCTTTGATCAGAACCACTGGTGAAAGAAAACTTTCCGTCCGCCTGTGAGTGTGGGGACCTCTATCGGAGATAAGAAATACTATACAGGCGCCTTCACATGTAGAGCGGAAAATATATATCCATCCGCACAACAATTTGCCAAGAATTTTTGAGAAGACAATCGCGTAAATATACAGATATATATATCAGTCGTTTTTTCTGATCGATACGGAGACAAATACTTAAATCTCTTTAAACGATATAACATCGATTATGCCTTTCATTATTTAAACTATGTTTTAAAGCGGACAAAAAAGGTGGTAGTGGGAGTGGGAAGGTTGGGGGACGAAAATGATGATGCAGTAAGCTGTGATCAAACAACGAAAACACGACAAGGTAAAATGTAATTTCTGGTTGCCCCTGTGGGTTTTTTAGAGCTATGGCATGGGTATACAGGTTAGATATTTGAGTGGTTTGATGGAGCAACGGACATTGAAGGGCATAAGTGGGTATTCTGGTGTCTAAATCCCTCGCACCGGGAAGGTGAACAAGAGGTCTATTCTATTGGCTTTTGCTTTGGATCCACACTTCGGAATGAGTGATAATGAGAGAATTTGACATACCAACAGGCACAAAATGTCAAAAGATTTCAAATATGTGAACGCCAAGTACCGTATAAAAGCCAGCCCAGTTTTAATCAATCCTCAATGTAGGCAAACTTTAAATTTATTTTAAGGTTTGACGCTACTAATTCTACCTTTACTTCTACTTCTGATAATAAATAAACCAGGTTACAGATTACACTACAGTCTGTACCTTCTATAAAATAACTTTTAAACCCAAACATGCTTATACCAATTTTGTCTTTAGAATATTCAGAGTCATCTGAGAACCAAAAAAAACATGATCATCATTGGGAGAATTTTAAGATAATTTGTAAATGGCTAGCACCATAAAGAGCGCAGTTTCAATCCTTATTACAATATATATATATATATATATATATATATATATATATACATATATATGTATATATATACATATATATACATGCACAGGCGTATGAAAATATTCTGAGTGCGAGACACCGATGCTGCTTGCCTAGGAATACCACAAGGTCAGTATCCCACAAACAATGTTACTCATACCACTCCTTATACATGTGAATAAAGTACATATTCCTCGCTTGAATATGGTAAAATCATACACATATGTGTTCCTTGTCTGTTATTCTCCATGTTGAATGCAGTTTCCGTGTGTTTTCAAGCATACGGTGCACAACACACATTACCATCGCCGACGCCTGTTTTGTACAGCTACTTGGTTAATTTATCTGACGTTTTCATGACCGGCAAGGGTGAAAATGGAAACGTAATAGCTGGTGTCCCAATGCATCCGCAACAAAGTCGTTGCACTTGATAGCCAACCTGGACAACTTTCTGAAGTCACCTTTTATTCACTGCCGATAAAGAATACCACTTGCCTGTCCATTTATGATCAAGTTGTGCCCTTCTGTAGCTAACTGCATGCAGCGTTTTGGCATTTAATTCAACATTCTGCATACATATCCTCTTCGCAGGGAAAAGGAATGAGTAAGCGTGGTGTAGGTCATCGCTTTGTCTCTGTCAATGTTCATGCAGCCAGTGGCTTCAGTCTTAACTACTACATCAACATTCCACTCACTAAATGCTGACCACTGTACCCCACCACACAAAATGGACCTTATTACATGCCCTCTGGTTTAATATCCCAAAATGTATCAAGAAACATTGATTGCAGAGGTATTTTTTACTTCACACATACATTCCCATTGTACGGTACACGATATTTACATTGCGGTAAAGGGATGGTGGATTCTCAGGAGGAGCAGATGCATATTACATGGGTAGTTTCATACCTGCACAAGTATCAACCCTCAGCAAGTCATATCTGTGAGACTCAAACAGATGTCAACAACAATCAGTCATAACTACATGAGCGATTGTGAATATGAACGTACCAGTGTACATGTATTGTTATGTTTATCCTCTACCTTCCACAGCCCATCAATGTTATGGACCTGCACTTTCTTTTTCAATTTGATACTCCAAAGCCAGTAGCCTATTTGTCAAATTGCCCATAGCTTTGTCTGCTTTCCCACTTGTGGCTTCAACATTCAGCTCCACCATGGCTAGGCTAGACAGCAGCGGATGACAACAGACACACAGCCGGTCTAGGAGGTGCAATCCCATGTGGCTCACTAGAGGGTGTGTTCGTATACCCAAATAAGTATGTCTGTGTGTGTATATATATGTATCAGATGTGGTTTTCTTTTTTTATTGATTTTACGGAGTAAGATATCGTTACTACATGAGTTAGCAAGCGAACAAATGCAGGAACACAATATTGTACAAGTTGGTAAAATCAATAAAGGAAAATGGCATGATGATTTTTTTATCCGATGGTTCTTCTGGAGCATAAACTCATTTAACTTTTTCGAATCCAATTCATGCATCGGTCGTGCTTAGTGTTTTTCTTGGGTTCAGTAGTGGTGAAAGAGATTGATGTCAGATCGTGTTTTCCTTGCCGTGTTTATATTTTCCAGTGAAGAAATATAGTCCTCTACATCCTCCCCTAGTTGCACAAAATGATCACTTTCTTGTGGTCTCAGTTCATTTTTCCAAAATTTGTGCAGCAGTTGAATCATCAGTAGACGTGGCAGACAACATCTTAGCTTTGTGTCTTGTTGATGTGCCTACTGATGCTCTGAGCCTCTAACAGCAGATCTGGACACTTTCAAGCATGCACAGAACAACATATCAGTGCAGAAACATCGTAATCATTCATTGATATTGTATCAATGTACACTTTTCAATATATCAAAAATCAATATGTACATGTATACGGAATATAAAATGTCCTATTATTGCACCAAAATACACTAGCACAGTGGAGTTATAAGCCTACCATAATGCATTGGTGCAAGAAATGAGTGCATTATGGAAAGGGATATGTGAGCAATATGGGACCATGTTGCAGATTTTGCCATGTCAGTACTTCCAGATAATACTGTAGGTAAATGATACAAATAATATTGGCACCTCGCTGTTGCTCAGTGCCAAATATTATGAAAAGACTGCCTATGGTGGCACCCATAAATCAGTATTGTTCCATTTGTGCACTTCATCAATCAATGTGATTATATTGGCCGGAAATCAGCAGGTCAGATGTGCAGAGCTCATGTGAAATTTGTCTTCATAAAGTAATTGTATTAAGCAGATACAACAAACATACTCTAACTATATTTTGTTATGGATGTAAGGAACATGTGAAACCTGGTATGCCTTATGGTCAAAACCATTCTGGTGATATCTCAGGTGGTGTTGACAAAAACAGGCCATCTGGCACAGTGTTCTCATTTTGCCAGTGGCCTCACACTGGACACAGTTTTAAAGGGATATTGTAGTCTGTCCTTTTGAGAAATGCCGTCTCCTTGTGAAACCACATTTGTTTGGTTCAGTGTTATTTGATCCATGTTGTGTCACTTCTTTTCTTCTCCAGAACCATATCTCAGATTAAGTTGAAACTTTGTGGATATGTTCCTTGTGGAAGGGTCAAGCATAGCTGTTCACTAGGCACCACTGCTGTGGATTCCTGCTTGGGGGGGGGAGGGGGCAGAAAATGTCTATTTTGGGCTAGGGTACCAATTTTCTCACCAGACAAGCATTTCAAAGAAGTCTTATGTGTACAATATTTTGGGTGACCTTGGACTTTTTTTCTATGTCACAGGGCCACTGGACATATCTATTTTGGGATGTCTTTGCTCAATATTTCAATTATCATTTCATTCATAACAAAAATTTGGTGCATTGGATATACATGTATGTGTATGTTCCATTCTTGGTCAGGTGGTTGATGCTGAAGGTTGCTGGTTCGAGACCTGATCATTTTGTGCTTCAAAAATAAATTTATAAACAAATCAGTTTATAAAAAAAAACAAATAAAGATAGGGTGTTGAAAAGAATGGCAGGAACATACATTCTTTAGAATACAGCATTTCTCTTGAACTTTGGATCCAGGAAGAGGGTTTTTTTTGCGCAACTCGATTGCATTAGACACAGTTAATCGGCATGTTTTTATTCTCTGCAGGAATCCATAGTTCGTATTTGAAGTGGTACAACCATGGCGGTACCCATGAGTATGGTGCGTGGCAGGAGCACCTCGTTTCTTTCCCAGATCTCTGGGCAGGATCAAGAGTTTGACCTTGTAATGCTAGACCACTGTTACTCTAAACCATGGAGTGCACATCCTGATGCCAGTAATGCCAAGCCTGTCAAGATGCTTTTCATGACTAAATTTCCCAGGAACCAGATGGTGGATCACACAAGCCATGTGTAAGTATTTACTACATGTACAGAGGGGTGTAAGATTTTGACTCATTTCATATCAGTGTCTTGTCCTCCCTTTGTTGACAGGAGGCATATATGTATATGTGCCTTTATACAAGGCATTGTGTACTTCCTACCTTCAGCAAAACCCTAAAGTACATTGCTGATACAGCAGTCCCTGTTTTGAAAGACCATTCCATTGACAGACCACCATTTCCCAAAGTCTGTTTTTACCATGCTATTGTACCTCCTATATGAGAGACCACCTGCTTTATGTGATCAATTTTAGATTTGCCCGGGGGGGAGGGGGGGAGGGTGTCTCTTAAAAAATGGACTGCTGTATTTTGTTTCCACCCTTTATAGTTTTGCCTCCACCTGCTTAATTAGTGTTAAATGAAAGTCAAAATTTAAATGAAATTGTGGTATATACTGTGAAGTACAAAAGAGACTGATTACATTCAGGCAGCTTTTGCGTAGTTGTCCCTCTTTCAAGAGAAGACTAGATACATTTATTTTTAAATTTACATGTGATTCTCATGCATGAAAAACCACCTGTAGTTTGAGACTGCATTCACCAGGCGCCTAAGTCTATCTTTTGCTTGCTATTTTACCTCCAATTGATGAGAAACCACCTGTTTTATGTGACCACTTTAGACCTGCCTTATGTATCTATCAAAAGAGGAAATACTGTATTTTTGAGAAGGATAAAATAATTTAATTCAGTTCCTGAATGGGAATTCAAAATTTGAGGCTTAAATTCGCTTTGAGACTATTTGGGAAGATTATCCACCCTTTGTGCAGCGTGAAGAGTTTTAAATGCATATTGCAACTCGATGAATGTCTGACGTGAGAAGGGAAGATAAACGTGTCAAGGCATACCCTTGTGTTTATTAAATGAGGGATCCTGGAGATAAAGTTTCCACTGAGTATTAAGTGGAATGTAATGACCGATCAGGTCTTTACATTGAGTGAAAGAGATATCTCCACATTTTTTTTCGAAATTGATCAATTATGCAATGTTCAACCAGGCAAGTGCCACAGAGGCAAATGTGCTGATTTGTATGTTGGAACAGTCGGACCGGTTTGGCCCAGTGCCGGGCTCATCAGAGACCGAATTAATGGATTCCCTCCATTTTTTATATTCTGTATGTAAACATTGACCCTGGTAACGTTATACAAATTTGAGTCAGTGACTGTCTACTCGGTCCGTAGGACAGTAGACCAAGGTACAGGGGAGTCTGGCCAGGTGTAACATCATATGGCTGGGGTGTTAAGGGTTGTATAGGTCTGCATTTGGCTTAAGTAAGATGGAGTTCTTGCTGAATATTGTCCATATTGCATACCTGTGTTTAAAAAATAAAATCAATTAAGCACAGATGTCTGACAGTCATATTTAATTTGATTGTCTGCTCAGCAGAGATGTCGATGTTGATGTAGTCAATGTGCCAAATCAGGCAGTTCCCCCCTATGATCCTGCCAAGGCACGGTCTGTGATGAATGAATGTGAACGCCATGTGAACATAGCACGTATGGAAGAGGGGCCTGAAGATTGGGAAGAACATCTGACCAAGTAAGTGTTGATAATACTTTATATTGTCTAATTATTGAAAAATGCTGTGTCCTGTTTTCCTGTGGAAAGTAGTGCTAATCGTGGCAAATTTATAATGTTCATTTAGAATGGGAAAATGCATGCTTTGAACACACTAAATTGTCAATTGAACATCAAATTCTCAAAGGCAAATGATTTAATTTTCAAGTGAATGGAGTTCATTGCATTTTTGACTGATTTTTTCCAATTACATTGCACAAAAATTCAGCAAGATGAGCAATTTAAGAGGGACTTGCATATTAATGCAACATGTGATTTACAGTGTACATCAGAACTAAAAATAATACAATCATCCAGTTTGTGTATTCCTAAAACAGATCCCCACATTTTGAGAAATAACAATACCTCAGTTAGATGTCTTGTAGTTCAAAAAGTTGGTCTTGACTCATGATCAGTGAGTACCAGCATGCGATTTTACAACTTTAGTATGACAGTTTATGTGCTCTAAGTGTCACCAACATACATGTGCAAAGAAGCAGACATCCAAAACATGTATCTCAGGGCAGTTTTTTTTTATTTCTTAATTCTTATTTGGACTTAAAATCAAAGAATCAAATCAAATTTTCACTTACAGAGTCATCTAAAATCAGACAAGACCTGGAACCAAAAGAAAAGGTCATCAAAGTGGAGAGAACTTGACTTTTTAGCTCAGCTGACTTGTCAGTAGCTGAGCTTATCTTATGGTGCTTTGAACGTCGTCTGTCATCAACAATCGACTTCTCCAAAACCACCTGCCAGATTCACTTCAAACTTGATGGCAATGTACCTTGGGTGGGTCTGTACCAAGTTTGTTCAAATGGTCACGCTTTAATCATTGTTTGTGATTTTTTTTCTTTTTTAGCAAATCTTAAGAAATATTCTCTGAAACTGCTCACTCAGTTACTTGAATATCACACAGGAACACTCCTTGGGACTCTTAGTTCTTAATTTGTTCACCAGGTAGTGCTGCAAATTTTTTCTTTTCTTTTTTTTTCTTTTGAATGAGTTTTTTTGTGTGTTATTGCTAATTTTCCACTTCTTTTCTTGAACAGTCACTCAGATTAAGCTGGCAGTGGCCATTCTAATGCTAATTCATATTTTTGACTTCTCCAAAACCGCCATCCAGGTTAACTTCAAACTTGGTGGCAATGTACCTTGTGTGGGTCTCTAGCAAATTTGCTAAAATGTTTTGTTTTTTTTGGGGGGGGGGGGGGGCAAATCTTGAAAAATTGCAAGGGTATATGTACATGTCAGCTGAGCACAGGGCTGTCACAGTCCTCTTGTTAATTAGCAGATACCATTTCAAAAGAAGTGGTTTCTTTATTTTTTGTTTTGGGGGGGGGGGGTTAAATATTCTTATAATGTAGAATTATATACCTAAAACAAATTACATTCAAACAAAATGTGTGGAATCTGGTACAGGAAAATCTCATTGGTAAAACAATTTAATAGCATATATAAAATATGAAAAGACTGTAAAGCAATAGCCTCAGATTTTAGCAGGTAAGGATTAACAAATGTTACTAAATAAGCCTTAATTAAAAACTTATGTTTGGAAAATGATTGCTGATATAAAGATGGTAAAATATGGGAGGTTTAGCATTATTTTAGAATTTCTGGAACCAAAAAAATGGGGCAGGTGCCTCAAAGGGATAATAGGGTATGTTTAATGTGAGCAAATACAAGTTAGAATGACCTACATGTATGCATGTTATCATATGATGTTGCTTGGTGACAGGATTTGGTGCTCATGTAAGAGCTCTGTCTGTTTTACTTTCCAGGACTGGGTGGACTATGCAGCAAAACAGACTGTTCAACAAAGTAATGAAAGCCTTCCAGGCAGATAGGCTAGCCAGGCTGGCATATGAAGGGGTATGGCTTGCTGCTTGTACATGGTGTAAATGCACGAATTTTAAACCTTTTAACGCTAAATTGCAACTAAAGTGTGCTCATCTCTGTAATTGAAATGATCCCTTATCAAATTCCCCATAAAAAGACCTCTCATGCAAGTACATGTATCGGCATACCAATACTTCCAAGAAAAGTAGAATGGTCCACGTCAATAGCTTTCATTGGCTTACTTCAGATTCTGTGAGCATTGCACCCAAAGTGCACCATAGAAAGCTGTTGTCTCGGTCCCCAACTTTGCACTGAAAGGCTTAAATATCATGGAAATTACACATACATCAGAGATTCCACTTTTCAGGATTTTACCTGAATTCAGGTAACTTTTGCGGAAATTTTGTTTCAAAAATCATCTTCCTTTTGTCCAAGCAGTTTAAATCTGATGAGAAAATAGGTGTGGTGTATAGATTTCGGGTAATTTTGTAATAGTTCAGGTATTTTTGATCAAGGTCAGTGGCATTTCTGATACATGTACTTGTGAAAAATTAAACTGAAAGAACCCACCTTTAAGCGGTTTGTACAAACCTGCTTGGGTATGTATTAATACATTTCGGAAAATGGTTTCATGAGAAATTATAAAAAAGGGAATTGCAGTTCCTGTAAGCATTTGTGTCACAGCTGTTTGAAAAAGGATACACAAACTGATAGTCACCACAGTTTTGTGGGGAGGTGGGTCAGTTATTAATACATTTACTAGTTACATACATGTACTTCTTTATCCTATTTTAATACTGACAATTTGATACATCTTAGAGTCCTAATGAGCCTATTATGAGACGCATACATGTGGACAAGACGGCACGTAGAGTACGACAGGCCTTGGCCAGCATCATGTGGGTAAGGAGCCGTTGTAACAGACCCTGTTTTGGGGGAGGGGGGGTTTGCATATCTTAATATCGACACAAAGTTTCAAAACCAAATGTTCCCTGTCCTTTTTTACAACCAGCAGGCAGACCTTGGCATGACATATATGTATGTTTTCTATAGAGTGTCAGTTTGGACGCAAATCTCATTCAATTTAACCATTCCTGGCTAGGATAGGACTGAGTCAACATAAGAACTTCTGATCAAAAAGAAATGGATACAACCCCTGAATTGTCAAATACGGTGGACCCTGTCTTAAGAGACCACCTATGGGGCAGTACCAAAAGTGGTCTCTCAAATCAGGTGATCCTCATTGCAGGGAGAACACTCATGCCTGATTCACATCATTCACATATTTACATACAAACACAATTTAATATATGTATAATCATAGCCTGATTATTGTTCATTTGTTTACAATATTCATGCCACATGAATTTTTTCACAACAGTCCCTACAGCACTGAATAAATTTTAACCATCAAAATTTTGAGGCAAAATATCGTCATGTTCTTCACAGTGTGTGAGGATTGTTCACCAAAAAATGGGACATGTGTGGCATTTTTGTTTGCCAAATGTAGCTATTTCCCAATGTCTAAATACTGATAATTTATGGTCATTTTGAGACAGTTCCAGCAGTAAATTCATGCAAAAATTGCCACAACTGTGGTAAACTTGCACTGTTTTGATGGCCAGACAGACTGCAAGAACGTCTTGTTGGCCCGCTTTGTTTACTATCATTTTGAAGCTTTGAATCTCAGCCGTCAATATAAGTGTCACATTGGTTTAAATGCAATTTCATTGGGTCAAAGCATGTCTAAAAATATCAAATTTATTGATAAAAACTTAGCATCAGCCACAGTTTTCTATTGGCTGAAAATGACATCATTATGCAAATTGCAAAACTGCTTCATTTTCGTATGTCACATGCTCCAAAAGAAAGCTGTGATGCTTGCGCACATGCAGTTTTCACGCTCTTCCACCCACCAGTGTTTGGCATCAGCAGAAAATTGCGGGAGTCGTATGAAGCTGTAATTTAAGTTGCTTCTATGTACATTAATAGGAATCATTTGGATGTTTTATGTGTGGTATTGGTAAACAAAAATCCCAGTTCTATTTACAAAGAGAAATATAGGAAAACTGGCTGGTATAGTGATTGAAGAGATACTGATTACAGGCAAGTTGTCATATCCATACACTGTCAGTCAGTTGTTCTGTATTAAGTAAGAGTCAACAACACAAACATGTCATGCTATATTCCTTGATAATAATGAATTGGTGGAATTTGTACGTTTTTTAATGCTTTAATTTGCTTCTGAGTGTTAACAATCCAAAACAAGCTATAAAGTCAACACTTGCATTTTTGTAAACTTGTCTCATAGAAACATGTTTACGCAGACTGGAATGATATGAATGTGTGAATAGTCTCCACATCATAAGAGTTCATTGGTTACCGATTAAAATTTCAAATTTGTGTTGTACGGTCACAAATTATGTTCGATTTGCATGCTAGCTGGTTGCGTTTGACAGGTGGTCATTTATAAGAGGTAAATTATTAAAGAAAAACAATTTTGGTCACTCATAGGAGTGATCGTTCAAGACAGGGACCTCTGTATACTTGTTTTATTCTGTGTTTTTGTACTACCATTGGGATCCCATAGAATGACCTCAATTGTCAATTTCCAATAATGTGGCACGTTACTCGTCAATGTGTGTGTAATGCTACTATTGTCTCCTTTTTCAACTTTGGAATCACTTGGTCAACTCAATTTTGGTTTGGTTTTGTAAAATTTGGGGAGATAAAAAGGATATAAATCACATAAATGTTCATTACACAATTTTGTAAACCTGATACATTAATAAACATTAAAATTTTTAACATTATTGTATGGAACTTTTATAGCTTAGTGTGGTTCTTATGCAGGACACAAAGCTGACCCAGTGGTTACATGGAGTTCTCGTGGAACACCTCAGTCTGCCCATGTTAGCAGCTTACCTGGATGTACTGCAAACCCTCAAGTCTAAGGTTTGTCCATAGTGTTGCCTTGGGACAGTCCTGTTCTCAAAGAACACTTTGTTTAGTTGCAGCAATAAAATGTTTGAAGTCCTAATTATGAGTGACTTACAGCATGTCTTCATCCATAGTGATTAGAATGAGTGAGGTGACAGTCCCTTGCTGAAGAAAACTGTTGACCTGGTTCCTGCTTACAAGATAGGTTTTATTTATGAATCTCGCCCAAATGTTTCCTATGAACACAAAATTCAAGTAAATGTGTATTAAAGCAGATAAGTTGTATCTGACCAATTTGAGTGGGAAAGGATCAAATGTGTGGGAAATACTGACCCAGAAGGTATATTGTATGGTCATGTATATTCCTGAAAGCGAAATTTTTTCGAAGTGAGACCATATCAGCAATCCCACTAGTTTTGTGTTTCTGATTCGCCAAATTGCTACACTGGAGCAAAAAGTTGAGACTATTTCACTCATCAGCAAAATTTATGACTATACAGTAGCTGGACTATATAAAGCAGCTTTGCTACATTTCTTCATGAACAAGCTGAATAATAAGAAAATTGTAATGTTTCAATTTCAATGATCAATCCACATACGGGTAAGTTAGTGACTGAGAGTTTCTTGAAAAGACAATTGAAGGCCTGTAGATAGGATACTGCACGGCAGCTTACCAAACCTTCTGCAAGATCTTCAAAACAAATTTAAGGGCACACAACTAAAACTGGTCATATGCCAGTGGGTCAAATTTAACACAAGGTTGCAAATGATTTGTTAGATAAGTGTACATTCATGTACATTGTTGATTTTAGATCCCAGCATTGATTGAAAAGATGATAGCCTTGTCTACCAGTAGTGGCCGGGCAACTGCTACATCCGCAGAGGCCCTCAATCTCTTGTTGAAGCGACCCTGGGATCCAGTACTGAGCATGATGGCACAGCATAAGCCAGTAGGTGCACAATATATCTACATGTAAAAAGAAAAAGATTGCTGATCTACTACTTCCAGATAATAGTTCAGACAAAAGTTTTGATGGTTTTATGCCAGATGTTTGGTTAAAAATAGCATTGAATGTTGGTCAAATAGCAAAGGACACGTGTATCACGGTTTGACAAATGGTATGGACATACTATAATAGAGGCCTGTTTACCAGTAAAATCACTAGGAAACATGTCACAATTGATACGTGGGGTTCTGCATTGTATCACTTCAAACAGATTGCCATGCCCACATTTTCTTCAGGATGTATAGCTTTCACTTGTGCTAAAATGTCTGTACAAGGAAACATTTTATCATGTGAATGCAGGCACAATTGCAAGTCTTACCTTCTTTTATTTTGCCATTCACAGAAAAAATTACCTGGGAGTCCACTACTCCTGATTGCTCCCAGCGGTCCAACTCATCATAGCAGCAACCATTCTCGTCGTGCACGTTTCTGGAACAACCAGCTCTCAAACTTGGGCAAGGTGATTCCAGTCACAATGCACACAGTCAATGGAGGTAGTGGGGTTGGAATTGCTCAGTGTTTAGAGCACATGATTGGGGCAGTCCGGACCAAAGTGCTGGAGGTATGTAAGTTTTAAGATAAGTTTTTATATGAGTTTTTTTCTTCAGGCAGGTTTTTACCTCAGCTGACTTGTCAGTCAGCTGAGGTATTTTTGGGTCCGTCGTCTGTCTGTCCACAATTCACATTTTCGACTTCTTCTCAAAAACCTTCAGCCAGATCCACTTCAAACTTGATGGAGATGTGCCTTGGGTGGGTCTCTACCAATTTTGTTGAAATGGTCACGGTCCAGTGATTTTTGGATTTTTAATGAATTTTTTTGTTCTTTTGTGGGCAAATCTTAAAAAATCTTCTTCTCCAAAACCACTCACCCAATTGCTTTGATATTACACAGGAACACTCCCTGGGACTCTTAGTTCTTAATTTGTTCACCAGATGGCGCTGCAATTTTTTTCTAATTTTTTTATGATTTTTTGTGTGTTATAGCTATTTTCGACTTCTTCTCCAGAACCATCACTCAGATCAAGCTGAAGCATGGTGGATATGTTCCTTGTAGAAGGGTCAAACAAAGTTGTTCACTATGTGAGAATGCTGCAGATTCCTGATTTTGAGCGATTTTTTCAATTCGGGTACTTATCAATCAATGCAGCTTTCCTATTGATTACTATGGAAGTCAATGGGCATTCTAATGTTATTTACATTTTCGACCCTACTTTCCAAAACCATCATCCAGATTTACTTCAAAGTTGGTGGCAATGTACCTTAGGTGGGTTTCTACCAGTTTGTTCAAATGTTCGTGCTCCAGTGATTTTTGGATTTTTAATGAATTTTTTTGTTCTTTTTTTTTTGGACAAATCTTAAAAAATCTCCGAAACTGCTTACCCAATTGCTTTGATATCACACAGGAAGACACCTAGGGACTCCTTGTTGTTAGTTTGTTCACCAGGTGGGGCTGCAGTTTTTTTTCTAATTTTTTATGAATTTTTGTGTGTTATAGCTATTTTTGACTTCTTCTCCAGAACCGTCACTCAGATTAAGCTTACACCTAGTGGATATGTTCCTTATGGAAGGGCCAAACAAAGTTGTTCACTATGTGGGAATGTTGCGGATTCCTGATTTTTAATGATTTTTTCAATTCGGCTCCTTTGCAGTAAATGCACCTTTCCTATTGATTACCATGCAAGTCAATGGGCTTTCTACTGCTAATTTACATTTTTGACTTCTTATCCAAAACTGTCATCCAGATTTACTTCAAACTTGGTGGCAATGTACCTTGGGTGGGTGTCTACCAGGTTGTTTCAATGGTCATGTTCCAATGAATTTTGGATTTTTTTATGATTTTTTTTCAAAAATCTCTACAAAAGTTTTAATAGGAAAGTTAAACATGGGAATTTCTTGTAATGGTCATAACTTTAATAATATTGACCAGATTTACTTCAAATTTGGTGGGATGTGCCTTGGGTGGATCTCTACCAAGTTTGTTCAAATGGTCACGCTCTATTGATTTTTGGATTTTTTATGCATTTTTTTGTTCTTTTTGGGGCAAACCTTCAAAATTCTTCTTCTCTGAAACCGCTAACCGAATTGCTTTGATATCGTACATAGACACTCCCATGGACACTTAGTTCCCAATTTGTTCACCAGGTGGTGCTGCAATCTTTTTATGAATTTTTTTTTATGGTTTTGCTTTTTTTCACTTGTTCACAGAACCGTCCCTCAGATTAAGCTGAAATGTGATGGATATGTTGTTGTGGAAGGGTCAGACAGTTCTTTACTAGGTGGCACTGCTTTGGATTCCTGATTTTTAAGGATTTTCAATTCGGGTACTTATCGTTCAATGCAGCTTTCTTATTGATTACTACGTAAGTCATTGGGTATTTTAATGCTAATTCACAGGACAACTGACACGAAATTTACTGTTTACTTGATAACTTGAGATCTGTTTTGAGTTAGCTACACATGTTAATTATTCTGTATGAAGGTCATGCTGAGACAGTACATGAATGACCTTGACCTCATTTGTGGGGTCACAGTGCAACATACATGAATTTTACTCTTCATTATAACTTGAGAACTACTTGAACTTTGATGTTGCACATGTAAGTGTTCTTCTATAAAGGTCAGACTTACTCAGAACATGGTGTCCTTGATCCTTTTCCAAGTTCATAGAGCTTCAAGTGTGATGAATGTCAAGATCAGCTGAGGCACGGGCTGTTCACACATACCTCCTGTTTTAATTTTCTGTCATCTTGAGATATCAAGTGCTGCATTCCTATGAGTGCCCATGCAAGCCCACTTTGTGGGGGTCAGAAGAAATGAAAATAAGACTTAATATTTAAAAGAATATTTGTTTTTATATTTTGTAGTAAGCAGTATATGTCCAAAATGGAGTCTTGTTTTATTATTATGTGGCAAATGCCCACCATGTTCATTGGCAGGAATATAGTAAGTGTTTTATTATCCCAAAGATGTTAGCTTAGGGTCAGTGTTGCAATGTGTAGTTGAGAAATGTGTAAAGCATGTTCCTAAATAAACAGATCATGTTTTGTAGCTGGTATATGTATATAGGATGCATACATATACAGGGTGCGAAAATTCCTATGATCCGACGTTCCGGGACAAGCTAAAGCTCTTCTCGGACAAGTGACTTTCAAATTCAACTTGTCCTGCGGACAAGCTAATTTTTTTCTTTTTTAATTGGACTGATATTACGTCTGTTTGCATGCACAACAACATAATGATGAGCAGTCAGAGTCTTCGCGACTCTCCATATGTTGGCGATTACTGTGGTCCGTGTGAACAGAACATAAACACCAATGCAGGCATGTGCGTGGGGACGCCAATGCGCAATAGGTGATGATAATCCCCTGACCTAAATTAAACAATCCAGGTTTAAACAATTACATGGTCAGCAGGTGTATTCAACAGGACTTGACTACCTCTGTCAAAACAAGCAGGTATTTTGACCGTTGCGTGCATACGACGACGAGATCAAAGGTACCAGCAGTCATGCTTTGGGGCGTATTGGCTTTCGCCCGTATCGGGCAAGGTCACAGCACCTCACCGTCAGTCTTATCTGCCCGAACGATGACAAAGGAACATCAAAAAATTTTAAAACTTGCATGGCAAATTCTTGAGCAGATTAGCATCAAAGACAATTTATCAGTGGGCTCTAAAAGTGTTTGGATTATGTTATGGTGCCGCAAGTTGACTTCCCGGCCAAACAAAACACACATCTGCCAGTCACACACAAGTGACCGCGTGGAGTAATCTACGGTGAACGGAGCATCATGCTGACTGATCTGTCACACATTCGGCATTTTTCTCTATCCCCCTACCTTTGCGTATTTGCCTGTGACTCCAAATAATTGTTGCTATAAACACTGGAATCTTTATTTTCGCATGCTGCAATTAAAAAAAAAAAAAAGCTTCCCGTTTGTGTGTTCCCTCCGTCCACACATGTTCACTGGGCGGAAGCCATGATGAAAACACTGCAGCACGAGCCGCGATTGGCTTATTTTTGCATGTGACTCAATTGACCAATCGGGTGATGTGTTGTGCGTCAGGCCACATGGCCAAAGCAGCTGTTTGTGTACAGTTGCAGGAAAGATGTTGACGGTGCACACGCTCGATTTCTGATTTGAAATATTAAAATTTTTGTTTGAATTCGATTTAAGAACACCGTTTATTGCGAGGAACTTGCCAATACTGTATACGCAAATTTACTACAATGTACCGATAGCGTTCATGGTAGGTAGCAAACGATATGCATCCCATCACGGCATCAGAGGCAGCGAGAAAGGATCCTGAAACCAATGCAACTATTTTAATCGTTATTTAAGTTTAACCGGGATACAGACTCCTATCGTCCCAGAAATTACAATGTTTTTTTCATTGTTAGTCACCCCATGCAAAGAGCTTACTTTTTTAATTTGTATTTTTAATGTTTTGCCAGCTTCACTGTCGAACAGTTGCAGCTTGAATCGTTGTAAAATTTTACATTTTTGTGCGAATTTGCAAGCGGCAATACGCGGCAAATATATTTTATGGTAAATGGTTTGTGTAGGCCTTAGCATTGTGTTTGAAAAAAACGATGTTTATAGAAGTTTTATCAGGACAAGTGGATGATGTATGCGGGCAAGTGAATTTGAAATTTACTTGCCCTGCGGACAAGTGATTTTTCATTGTTAGTCACCCCATGCAAAGAGCTTACTTTTTTAATTTGTATTTTTAATGTTTTGCCAGCTTCACTGTCGAACAGTTGCAGCTTGAATCGTTGTAAAATTTTACATTTTTGTGCGAATTTGCAAGCGGCAATACGCGGCAAATATATTTTATGGTAAATGGTTTGTGTAGGCCTTAGCATTGTGTTTGAAAAAAACGATGTTTATAGAAGTTTTATCAGGACAAGTGGATGATGTATGCGGGCAAGTGAATTTGAAATTTACTTGCCCTGCGGACAAGTGATTTTTAAAAAATTGTCGAGCCCTGATATACGGTGGTACCTGCAATGGCTGACCATCGAGGTGACCGGTTACATTTGTGATGTATGGAGCTTTTTGCAATGGTAAATGACCTGTGGTGACCAGTCACCTGCCAAACGTGGTCAGCAGTCAGTAAAAATGAAGTTTATGCATCAAATATAAACCCTGGTAACATCACTTACCATCTGGCATATGTTCTTAAAAGGTGTTTGCATAAATATTAGGCAGAAATTTACATGTTATCATGCTTCAAAATGTTAACTTTATTACTTTAACTTCGCACATGTTTACTCGCAACAGCGAGGATGCATCCATGTTGACCTAGTTGCGTGATGCATCATGGGAGTTTTTCCTTTTTTTTGTTTCTTCTGACCATGGAGGGAAATTACCGATGTTCGTAAACACTGCAACATGGTTTTGTGAAGTTATCACAATGAAGCATGAGCTTATTTCCAGGTACAAATAATGATGGACTTTGTTGATTTATGTTGACAAAGTAGCTGGTTGTCACTCTTTTTACAGTGGCTTAAATTTAAACTGCTAGTAACCAAATTGAATGCACCGATCATCATGGGTTTTTGGTTTTATGTTTTTTTTTTCTTAAGCTATGACAATGCTGCAAGGGCATTTCCCTGTGTGGCAGTGGTCAGGTGTGGACAAATGAATGACTCTTAAGTCTCATTCCAATAACATTTTATTACCATTTCCATTTGCCTCATCTTTTATAGAGTTACCACAACATCTGTCCCCAGAAGTGTTTGTGTCAGACCTGTTTACTTCTACGATTTCTAAGTAGTTTCTATGAAATTTGAATGCAAAATTAATCCATGGAACAGCCATTAACTTCTATGCCTATGGTTGCAGGCAAAACTTTCGATGTAATTTTCATAACATTGTATTTTTGGGCCAGTATTTTACATAGAAGCATGGTGGTGTTCAGTCAGCTTGAGCACTGAGGACTTAGCAAGCCCCGTGCCAGACCAGCCAGTGATGATGCTTTAGAACTTGTTTCAACTCATTGACAGCTGAGAGGATTAGCGCTCCCTTTGAAGTCCAGTCAAACACAGGTCCCGGTTGCAAACCTGTAGTGACTGGTCACCTGCAGCATGCGGTCACTTTTCCTTGGCAGAAGGGGTGACCGCATACAGCAGGTACTACCGTAATGTATTTATCAGTATATTGGGTCTAAACTGAAATAAACAAGCCTTCGTGGCCTGGACTGTTCTAAGTGTATGCAGGCCCATGGATGATTTCATACAGTTACATATATATGCAAATTGAACGCAATCTATGAATTGAAAATTCCAGTTTGTCATATATTTTGCATTAACATCAAATGTGTGTAGCATATCTGTGTTCTCTTGTCACTGTTACTAGATTAGTTCATTAAAATGCAATATTAAGCAAAAAATTATTTCAAGTGATCTGATACAAGTTTATGCATCATTTCTACAGTTGAAGAGTCACTTTCCAAATCGCCCTATAGTCCTCATTGGTTGGAATGTGGGAGCTATGGTGGCCTGTCATGTGAGTATTACATGGATGGAAGTGTATTGTATGAATTGTTTGCCTTAGAATATGGTGTGAGTATATGTGAACATTGTACAGTGATACCTGCTATATGTGGCCACTCCTTTTGCCAAGAAAAAGTGGCACCACAAACAGCAGGTGACCTGCATGACAGGTGAACTTTACAAAGAAATCGACTTCCATGTCCGAGCCCAGTGACCACAATTAGCAATATGGCTGCTGAAGGCAGTGGTTGCATACAGCAGGTACCACTGTATTGGTAACTGTTGTAGGCACGATGCATACATGTGCAGTGCAACCTACTCAGTGCTGTAAAGACCGCCTCTCCTGAGAGAGTGCATGGCTTTGTGTCTTGCTGACTAGAATTATAAGGTGGTTGGGCTGGCTACTGATGTATAGAAATCCCAGGGGAAGAGCCAGTTGTGTGAGCTTAAAAGTGGCCTCCAATTTGAGGACTTCGGTGGAGGCAAACTGAAAATTACTTGACAATTTGTAGAAATTAAGGCTGGAAGATCATTTATTCCATCGATCATAGGACAGAAAGTTTTGTACACAGAGCTTCAAGAACTCTAGACTTGAGAGAAGAGAAATACTTTTGGCCATATTCACAAAGAGTTGAATCTGATCCTGAATTTAATCTTAAAACGAAAGTCAATGTGCCTTTGGGCCTTGAACTATTGGAATTATTGGCCTAATGTTTGATCCAAAATAGCAGGATTAATTAATCTTATTTTCTCCACTGTAATATGAACTTTTGAATTAAAGTTTCTATTTTAATAAATCAATCTTGATTTAATCCAGATTTTAATCCTGGATCAAAAGATTAAATACTTGATCAAACTAAGATTGATTTAATAAAATGAACCTGTAAATCCCTAACTTTGTATTGTAGCCAAGAGCATTTACTGGCTAATCCTTAAAGTCTTAAACATTGAACCAAGGATTAAGTAGTTTAGGGCCCAAACAACATTGATTTAAATTTGGGATTAAAGTTAGGATCAGATAAAATTCTTACTGAATATGGCCATTTTCACAAAGAGTTTTGTCTGATCCTAACTTTAATCCCCAAATTTGTGGTTTGGACCCTAAACTACATTTAAGGATTAAATTCAGGATGGGATTAAACTCTTTGTGAATACGACCCGTGGAGATGATGTGTATATTGTCTTGTACTACTTTCCATGCATACTTGTGTTTGTTGTTTTCTCAAGTAATAATACATACCAAAAACCCAACAGAAAGTAAAACGACTATTATTGTGTTAATTATACAGGTTTCTGTAGTGGAACATGTGACTGCAGTGGTGTGTCTCGGGTTTCCTTACATGGGCATCAATGGTGGCCGAGGGGACATAGATGACCAACTGTTGGACAACAAAACTCCCACCTTGTTTGTGATTGGTCAACATGCAAATGCTTGTCGCATTGATGACATTGAGGATTTACGAGAGAAGATGAAAGCAGAGAACAGTCTTCTAGTTGTGGGAGGGGCAGATGACAACCTCAGAGTGACCAGGTCAAAGAAGAAACAGGAAGGCATCACACAGAGTATGGTGGACAGGTGTATTCAGGTACTTGGCCCTCTTTTCACAGTTGCCAGCAACTCTAAATATTTTGCTTCTGCAGATACTATGATGCAAGGCACTAGCAAAATTTAATTTTTGCAATATATGTGCTGGAACTATTGCCTGGGAAGGTCTCGGCTGTAAAACCTATAATTTAGTAATAAAGTAGCAGTTCATAAGAGCAGCTGTCTTAAATTGTTCCATTGTGTGCTTCAATGTATGCTGACTAATATTGTACAAATTGGACAATATAAAATTTGTGTCTATGTAGAACAGAGATGTGGCACATAGAGAGGGGGAGAGAGATTGATTCTCGTTCACCCACAGCTGTTCATTCAGATTGCTGGCAAAACTGATATGTCCTTAGTCATAGCATCTATGTGTACATGCCATTCATTTCATGTTTGGAATCCAGCTGAAACCAGATTGTTCTTACCTTTGATGGTAGGACTCAAAATGATTGCTGGGGGAATACCCACAAGTCAAACTATGGTAAATTGCAGTTTCATTGGGATTTTAACAATGAAAGAGTTTTAAAAATACAGGAGCCTGAAAGCCAATACTAATATATAGGTCACCAGTAGGCACGTCTTCCTGCATGGTTGGCTCCCCCCTTTCTGTCCAGCTGCTGCTAAAATTGTGATTAAAAAGCTACTGCAGCATCTTAGTATGCCGTGTGGAATAATGACCCTGGATTAGTAGGCTTGATGATTTTCCATTTTCATGGAAAAACTGACAGTATCGCTAAATCAACCACCAAAAAAAAACGGAAAAGTCATTTTTGCTGGGAATTTGAACAGAATGTAGTCAAATTTACAAAATAAAGGAAGTAAACTCAAGTGAAGAAACAAATAACATAGAAATTCAGCACATTGTTGCATAATGACAACAAAATCCATACCTAAAACTAGCTTCATTGACTTATTTGCAAACATGAAAAGGTTAATCAAGAGTGCTGCCATTATCAATTTCGCTGTTTGAGATTATTGCAAGAACTTCTATTTCCATTGGAAAGAGCATCATGGTGGCCACAAAATGTGCAGTAGTTAATATTAACACCATATTGTCTGTATTATTTTACTGCTCGCTTAGTTAAGAGCTCTCTTACTAACTCAGGACAAAAGGCCCTGAAATGAATTACTTTGGCTACATCTGTGTTACTCTGGCTTTTTGAGGTTTTTCTGGGTGTTAATTGAAGCCAGAAGTGAGGTTCCTTGGTGCTGAAAGTTACCAATTTCATTCAGTGTGGCAGTCAAATGCAAGTTTTCTGGGTCAGGTAGATATAGTTTAGAAAAGAAAAACAGTAAATGCTGTTGATAAAATCTGGTATGTATCCAAAAGATGGAGAGTCAAAAAACGGAAAACCCTCAAACAGATATGGAAAATCATAAGCCCTGGTTCATTTTATTTTACACTTTACTCCCTCCATTTCAGTGTCCCCACACTGTCTCAGCAACTGGGCCAGGGTCATTATGCCACATGGCATACTAAGGTACTGCAGCCTCTTTAACAAGAGTGACAACATGAAGGTCAGGTGAAAGTTAGGAGCAAAAGGGACATAAAATGGTAGTGATGAATTAGAAACATTGCATTTCCTGTGGTCAATACAAACATGATCAGGCACAGCTAAGGTCAGCTGCCCCATGAAGCTTTCGTAGAGTCAAGTGGTCACTACAGAGTGCCACACTTGAACCAGGATGGCTATAAAGGAGTGCTACACTACCCATCCCATAAAAAATACACTAGGAATACATCAATGACAATTGAGTCTACTGCTTTGTTTTATACAATTTTTAGCTCTGCTGACTTATCAGTGAGCAGAGCTATTGAAATCTGTTTGTCTCTGTCGTCTGTCTGTCTGTCTGTCCGTCATTAAACTTTTTACATTTTCAACTTCTCAGAAACAACTGCATGGAATGTTTTGATTTTGCACATGGATGTTCCCCGGGTGGACCTGTACGAAGTGTGCGAAGAAGATGATGATGCAATAATTTTTTATTGATTTTTTGAAAAATATTTAAAGTTCATCATCTCAAGAACTACTTGGCCAATTGCTTTGATATTGCACAGGTGGTGCTACAATTTTTTTCTCTTTTTTTTTTTTTTTTTTTATATTTTTGTGCGTTAAAGCTCTTTTTGACTTCTTCTGCAGAACGATTGAACAGAATTGCGTAAATTTTTATCAGAATAAAATTTGACTTTAGATAATGAAAATGTGTGAAAATGATAAGGATATGTTAAATTTTGACAAAGTTATGGGAAATCAAACTTTGTGACTGTAGGTAAGTGTTACAACTTTATAGTAAATACGGCTATTGTATTTACATTTTCAACATCATCTCAAAAAGGGGTGCTTGGAATGTTTTAAGGTGGACCTCTACCAAGTGTGCAAAGCAGATGAGGATGCAATATTTTTTCTATTTTTTATGATTGTTTTCATTTGGGGGGAAAAATGAAATTTCTTCATCTCAAGAACCACTTGCCCGAATGCTTTGATATTACACCTGGGGTCACCTAGTTCTTATTTTGACCACCAGGTAGCACTATAATTTTTTCTTATTTTTTATGAATTTTTGTGTGTTAAGGCTAGTTTTAATTCTTTTCGAGACCAGCTGAACAGAATTGATTAACATTTTATCAAAATATAATTTGACTTTAGAGAATGGAAAGTTTGTGTTAATTTTTGATGAAGTTATGGGAAATCAAACTTTGCAACCATAGATAAGGGTTGCCACTGTATAGTATATATGGATATTGTATTTATATTTTTGACTTCTTCTCAAAAACTGGTGCTTGGAATGTTTTGATTTTGCAGTGGATGTTCCCCAGGTGGACCTCTACCAAGATTAGAAAGGAGATTATGCGATAACCTTCTATTTTTCATGCAATGTTTTATGATTTTTTTGGAAAAAAAAAATCCCATCTGAAGAACTACGTAGCCAATTGCTTTTATATTGCACATAAGGTCACCTGGGGTCATCTAGTTCTTATTTTGGCCACCAGGTGGTAATGATTTTTTTTTTTTTTTTTTTTTATGAATTATATATCAGATGTTGCTACCATGGTACATGTATACAGCTATACAGACTACAGTGCATGCTGTAAAGTCTTCACCCCAGACTTAGGATTTAAAGAGATATAAAAGATTTCAAGTTGGAAATCCCTGATGGGGGATACCCTGGGGGAAATTTATACAAATACTGTAAATCTGGTTGGCGCACATAATATATTTGGGTGAGGGGAAGTACAGTGAAAGTCCCCTAAACATTTTTGAATTATTGGCAGAACAGTGGAAATCTCCAGCGTGTAAATCCAGTAATATTGTGAAATGTTTTATTGTGAATCATTTTTTGATGCAGTAGAAATGCCAGAGTGTTAAATACAGAACAGAAATTGTGCAAGAACATAACCTACATATACTGAGTCACTATCACAATCATAAAAATAATTATCCAATTAGTCCAGGATATGTGGCGGACTTACCGGATATAGCAGTTATACATGACAGTGATGGATTGGAGGTTGTGCAGAACATAAAAATGAGTTGTATAAAATTGTTATTAATTCTTTGCTGTATTAATTAATTAATAAATCAATTGCAGAATTGAATTGTATTAATTGTGAGCAGTCTGGACACATAAATAGGTACACTTTTCTATTATGTTAAGGAGTGTACTTGTTCAACCTTATATGTCATTTCCAGCATGAGAATAGAAGGAGAGGAAATTTCATATACATAGAGACTGATAGAGGGAGCCAGTTTACAGTAAAGCAGTAACATAATTTAGGGTTTTGACATTACTGAATCATGTCCTGTTTACATGAAACATAATATTAACAGGATATGACTGGGTGTTTCTGAATCTAGGCAGACAGAACTGCTGCATAGGACTTTTTCATGGGATTTTTCACTGAGTTTTAGTCAGAGTTGGGTATAAAAGGAGGAGCATCTGCCATGCTAGGCAGAGTGACACTCTCAGCTATAAGAGAGTATTCTAAAGGAAGAAACCAGGAGCCTAACCAGATTGGTGAATCACTTTGATGTACAAGGCAAGAGAAAGTAAAATATTGAAGTGGAGAACCGAACCTGGAGGAGTTGTCAGTAACATTGCCGACAAGTCCATCTTGTGTATTACTACCCAGTCAATTTTATTTCATCCAACGTAGTCAGATTACACATCACCAGATGGCTGGGTGGTTTACAGTGTGTTGCAATACTGTAAAAGCATATTCCAGTCAACAGAGCACAAGATCATCATGATCCTCTTGTTGACATTTTTGCAGGACGAGATAGCAGAGTTTTTGGGTGGTATTTTGTCACAGTCAGCAGGAGGCAGCACTGAGGGTACAGACACCAGTTTAGATTTGGACCCCCGGAGGAAAAAGAAGCGGAAGGTGTCCCGTGATTTGTCTACGGAGCTGATGAGCCAGGCATCCCAGAATATAGGTCGTGGACGGAATTCTCTTGGCGAGGTTTGTAGAACTTCACTATTTTTTTTAATATCAGCAAGGAGGGTAGAGAGAAAGGAGGGAAGTCTCTGGGCTTCAAACATCTTTGTTTGTAATAAAAAGTGTCGTTATCCGTTTAATTGGTGTTTTTGCTTTGATCTTACTTGATGGGTCGAGTTAATTACCGAGATCACTATCAGCGCCCGGCCGATCCTCTTTGCAATATACAAGTGCGTGCATGGCCCACACTGCGGTCGACACTTAGCAACACCGCTGGAAATATGCTTTCCGGAAGCAAAAACATTTGCATGTGCGCAAGAGGTTTTATTCAAATTCAAAGGAAGATAGTTGTGCCTGGTGGAAAATTTGAAATTGCTGACAAATTTACGAACAATTTGATACCAAACACAGTGAGCTGAGCTTTCCTGTCGCAATATTATAACATGAAAACTATATTTGTTTTGTAGATGTGTTTTCAGAAGTTCATTTGAAATGTAGGTGTATAAAAGTGTATTTTGATGTCCGTGTAGCACATTTTGAAGAAATGAGGATTTTTACTGGGTGTTTTGTGATAGTTGATCACTTCGACCCGAGATGTAGGGAAGTGGCATTTTATCGCTCACGTACAAGGAACTTTTTGGTACCTGATATCCATCCTTTTGTTATTTGATCATTGCAAATTTAATTCAGTATTCATGAATCATCTCAGATCAAATTATTGATTGATTAGTAGACCAGGTACTGTGGTGGGAACTGGGATGAAACGTGAAAATTAAATATAATTTCCTGCAAATTAGCAGCAAACACACACACAACCTTTCACTGTCAAAAAAAACCTTTTCTCTGTCTCTCCATTTCACTGTGTACTCTGTGAAAATAAAGGCAACTAAGCCCAATAATATTCTCGTTCTGAAAATCATTTATTTTTTTCTATACATATTTATTTTATTGCTCCAATATTAATGTGTTATGTCAGCATCTAGCGATCACCCGGGGCGATAACAACACAGCTCATGATCTACGTGTTCGGCCTACTGTGCAGTGACGAATCTCAGTATTTTCCTTGCTTTCCATCACAAATTTTCACTCCTGCCTTACTCTGTGTCCCAATTTGTTCCATTCAAGTATTTTTGTGAAGCATCAGCGTAAAAAATACGTCCAAGGTCCAATAATTTATACATGCACAGGTCATGTTCATAGTCTGAATTTGGGGACATGTTGGTAGCACATGGAATTTGACGCACTTGATTGGATGGTGTGTGTCACCTGATTAAATTAGCCAATGACTGGCCTTGAAACTTCCATCAACTAAAAAAGTGACGTATTTTACACTTTCTTTGGAGGGATATCCCAGGAATTTTTTATTTTCAACCAATTAGAGACCTTGTTACAGAAAGAGATAAAAATGTGAGCTTTCCAGCTGTATAAAACATCATGGCAATCGAAGAGAAACATTGAAGCCGCAAACCGGCAAAGTTACCCAGGGTTTTGCACGAATTTCGCACTTTATCATTCAAATTGCGACATAAATGGATGGGTGTTACTGTTAGATTTTTATATGTCTGCCTGGTATATACTCATTTTTAAGCGAAAATTGGAAATAGCCAGTCGGAAGTATTGAAGTGTGTCTACATAAAATCTACACGCTCGCAGGTAAATAAACAATTGGGGGAACGGTGATCTGATGAATATGTTCGAACGCACTCGCTTACCGGTGCTAAGGGTTCAGTGCTGCTGGCAGCTGGACGTGTGTTTTCAAGTGGAACTGGAATACACAACTCGCTTGCCTTATCAATCACATTATCAGTTAATCCAATTGCGCAAATAGGATCGGCCGGCAGCCTGAATGCCTAGACCTCCTCGTCTCTCTCTCTACCCTCCTTGATATCAGATATGTAGCTGGCTCAAAAGTTTGCATCATTGTATGCCATAAAACTAAACTCAGGTAAGCAGAAAGGTAATTTTGTTACCCACAGCGGCCACTTGCCTTGTTACATTCATTAACTGGCATATCTGTTTGTTTGCCAGTGACAGCTATGTATGTGGCAGGCTGCAACAACAGTAACAGGCCCCAAAGTTTATCCTGATAAGCAGGATGCTTGAGGCAATGCAGGTGTATGCCCCAATAATATTATGAATTGCACAGCAGCTGAAAAACAAATCAACAGAAGTGGGGATGGCAGTTAGACATTAATAGCTGTGGACAGTGCAAGTTAAATGGCCTGACATGTTATTAAAACAGTATTTTTCTGGCAGAATTGTATTTTTGAGACTGAATAGATTGTGATAGGCACATTCTTAAAAGCAGGTTTTGAGAGAAGCAGAATACATTCCCTTTATAATTTATATATATTCATATATGCATGATGTGTTTGTATATGACACAACACAAACAGTGCTACCACAATATTATCAATCTGTCTTGTACTTCCTAATGTGTATGTGTGAGAAATAATGACCAATTTTATAATTATGAACTTCTCGTGTGTGTTTGTCTCTAAAGGGTATACGGAGCCTATCCTCAACACCATCTCCAAAGCCAGCATCCAGGGCAGGCAGAGGCCGTGCCTCATCAATGAACATTTACGAGCAAATGAGTGGAGCATCACCTGTGCCTAGTGACCACCAGGGACTGGCCAGGTCACATGGTTCCACCACCTTAGCACTACAGATGCAAAAACTGAGTATGTATAAAGTTGTAAACTACTGATAGAGAGCAGCTGTACACACAAGCTGGTCCACTTCTTGCTTTTGGCATGTTTGGGGTTGACTTGTTTTTGTGTCGTTATGTTACAGTGGTCTCCCCTGTCACAAACTACCTCTTGGGTAGGTCTAAAAGTGATCACATAATTCTGGTGGGGACTAAATGGAGGTTCAAGAACATGGAAAATATAGTAAAAGGGATATGATATCTTTGGTCTTTACAGGCAGGTGTTCTTTGTTGGAATCGTCAGACCACTGTATTCCTATTAACCCATTTTTGGTCAGAGTATGACGCGAGTCAAAAGCTTTCCTTGGCATAGGCTGGGATCAAAGAGCCCAAGCCTTGCCAAGGAAATTAAAGCTATTGACCTTCAGAATGCCATCATGAATGGTCTTGCATATAAATCTCGGCAAAAATGTTTTCTAGTAATGAGAAACTTAAGTGAAGCAAACGACAATTTATATACACATGCTTCTGAGCAATTTGATGGGGAAATGATTAAGGACAGGTAGGAAACCAAAGGCATTTTACGGCAATTACTTTATGCATCAGTTCTCATAGACTGAAAAATTTAAATGGAAACATGTAAAAAGTATAGTTTTGGAACAGACGTGACACAAATTTGTAACCTGACTATAATGTAAATTGGACGGGGCTAGTGCCACGTTGACTCGAGGTTTCTGGTGGATAGTCCAACCAGTTCCGTTCGTAGTGGAACTCATCAGGGACTGGTGAATAATCGTCAGGAAGCCACTTATGACTATAATGTAAACCTTGTCATTTAATTTTCTAGTAAGAACTGCTTTGTGACAAACATTTCAGATGTCAAGCACCTGCACAAACATGGAAGGTACTGTTTCTAAGTTCAACCATTTTAATTTTGTTCAGAATTTATGTGGCCAAAGAACAATTTCATAGATTCTTTTTTTTTTTTTTTTTTTTTTTTTGAGGTTTAATGGGGTTTTCTAACAAAAAAAATTTTGACGTGTTTGGAGCAACTTAGTGTTTAGTATGTGTGTTAAAAAAAATCTTGATATTTGAATAAACTTGAGAAGAGATATGGATCCACATTTGGCTAGAGGTCTGACATTTGAAATGTTTGCCAATGAATTTCATCTTTATTCGGCAATTAGCTCACAAAGCTGAAGTTACTCTCATTTAAAATCCTTTTGATCAGTTCCTTTCCAGAAATGTATAAATATGTTTTAAATGGTTACATTAATATTGTTCAGTCTATGAACCATAGTAAGTAGAAGTTGCCAAAAAATGCCATTGGTGTCTTACATGTACCTATCCTTATATGTCCAGAGCACATTTAAATTGTGAGCAAGCGAGCCTCAAGTTCCGACGTATGTGTTGAATACTGATCACTTTTTTGAATAATGAACGGTCAACATTTTGGATATATGTTACTTCAGCATTTTGTGAGCGAGTCATAAAGGTGGGAAGGTGAACTTGAAGGGGCAAGGCTGTTAAAAGGGACAATATGGTGATTAAATTTTCTTCGGTCTTTCTTTGTGACCAAAGCATGGTATGGTACCAATGGGTGAGTGATCTTCTAGGTCATGACTGCCAAGATATTGTACACTTTGTCCTGTGTGCCCCATGCATATGGACAACATCTATATGGCCACCAGGTGGCAGCAGCTCTTCTTTGCACTTGTGAGGCCAATTTTCCATATGAAAATTTGCTGAAACAGAAAGAACAGCAGATTTCACAAAGTTTGCCTTCTTGAGAATATTCGTGCAAACTGAAGCGCCCAGTAGGCTGTTAAAGTAGGCAAAACAGGTTTAACCATTAAATATTTTGTATTAAAAATTCTTGCCACAAAATGGAGGAAGAAAGTTTATGAAAAATCTGGGTGCTTTTGTTTTTCTAAGGACAGAAGAGTGTTGTTGAAATTTAAATGATTGTCGTTTGATGTACTTTGCTGTTTTAAATGTCTCTGTAGCCCAGATTATGTGATCCAACACTACTTTGTCAAGAAGTTACCTTTATGCGACAAGTAACTACACAGGTAAATTGATTGGGTTAAACCCCATTGAAGCAGCTTTTGAGTGTGAAGCACTGTGTGTTCTAAAAGTTTAAGCATGAAAAGAATGACAAAGAGAACAACAGAAATATATGAAATGTTGCAATTCCTTGTGATAAAATTTATTATTGGCATATCATACCAGAGTCATATACTTGAAATCATGTACTGTATTGCCTTTTGCCCCTTTGCAGTTGGTAATTACTTTAGCGTTTTACAAACATTTTACACATAGTGTGACTTGAATGGCAGACAGACTCAGTTTGCTATGTAGTATGATGTGCATATCATTGTGTCGGAAGTTTGAAATGTTGTCATCATATTGGGGTGTTTTTGAAAGCCATTCTTTTTCAAACAGCAATCACTGCCATCAGCTTAAAACTTAAAATCTATGAAATGATGCACAGTTAAGTGTTGATTTGTTTTTGCAGCAAAGAAAACATCTCCCAGAGGGAAAAGAAGCCGTAGTCCGTTACCAGGAACAGTTGCAGCCAAACGCAGAGCACAGCAGTCGTTGGCTTCCCCAGGGGTTGTGTCATCCAGTGGACTGTCCACACCCACTCCAGGTACCCCTGTGTCCCCATTGGTTGGGGCCACGGAGTTGACTGGCTTACTTCAAGGACACAACACTTTGCAGAGTATAACAAACTCAGCTGGGAATCTTCAGGGTACTCTACCTGGTCTGCCTTTGACGTCATCAGGACCCACAATGGCAACTGGTAGTTTGAGCACACCCCTGAGCCTGACTGGGGTGCCTCACCTGCAGCTGGCAGGAGTGACATCATCTGGCTATACAGCAGCTCAGCTAGCTTCCAGTAGGACTGTTACAGGACTGCCAGCAGAGAGTACCTTCTCTCCACACCTTGCTCAACGTTTGGCAATGCCCACTGCCATGTCTGACAGCAGTAAAGCACTTCAGAAAGAACTTGGATCTACAAGCAATAGTGCGGTGTTGGCTAAGGCAACAGTTAGTGCTGGGAGCACAACAATAATACCAGTGACCACCACAGGGATTCAGTCTCCACTGCCTTCTCCAATACATGCGGTTCTGTCAAGTCTCCCAGGAAAACTTGCCTCCCAGTTTCAAAGTAAAGCTTATGGCACAACAGTGCCAGCACAGGTGGCCACAACGGTGTCCGGCACCACCCAGATCCATCAGCTGTTGTCTACACTGGCAAAGTCCACAAGCAGTGTGTCTGGGGGCACTGTAACTGTCACTAGTCATGCTGCCACTGGCAGTCACACGCAGAGCCAAATAAGGACTATCACAGGAACGCTGGTGGCTGCGACCAGCAGTGGAAGCCATGAGCACACACCAGTCAGCCCAATTGCAAAAAGTGCAAGCACAATGACGGCCCTTCTGACTCGACAAACACCCTTGGTGCATGCAGATACTCATAAAGTCGTAGGGCAGTCGCAGATTACAGCTCATGCGCTTGAAAAACAGAAGTCAGTAGGTGAGGTAACTCAGGTGAAACAGGTTCATGTACAGCAGCTGTCGAAGACTCCTGCTCCGGGGGATGAAGAAAGAGTTCAAGCCATCCAGAAACTACAATATCATGACTTTCCTTTAACCACAGCCTGCATCAGTAAAACTACAGGCAGCACAGCTATCACGAAGGCAAAAATCCTAAGCAACAAGCAGCTGGACATCAGCAAGTTACACGTTCTGACAGATGGACAGAAAAGTGGGGTGTCTAGTACCACCACTTCTTCAATGTTGTTGACAAAAAGCCTGCTCATGACCACAGCTAGTCTGTCACCAACAGTTGTGACGCTGACCTCAGGAAGTATCCAAAGAATTGCAGGACTGCAGACCTCCTCAGCCTCACCCACACTTAATACTTTTTCGATCAGTTCAATTTTGTCGCAGAAGCCTCGCACATCAGCTGTACTCACTCCTACCACAGTTTCCAAAGAGACCACCAAGGTGGTGATGGGTAATGTTCAGGTAACCACAGCAGGTGCAGTTGAAAAACAGCCATTGGTAGTCGCTACCGAAACACTAGGCAAGGTGCCCTCAGTGGTAGAAACATCACGTTTCACTGTGAGAGACCCAGCAAAGATACCAGGAGGACCCACAGTAAGCACAAGTCCCATGACCGCAGCACTCCTCACTTCCTCAACCATTCCTGTGTCAGCAGTCATCACTAGTAGTACTGCCAGATCAACTTCAGTGACACCTGGTGGCTCAACTGGCAGCTCAGGTCATCGCTCAAAGGCCCCTTCAGCGACTACAGTGTCTTACACTGCCACATCGAAACCGGTCCTCCCAACCATTGCATCTACCAGGACTCGACGGATACGAACTCCCAAACAGTATGATCTGTAGTGCATGTGCACTATATCTTGAACTGACTTGTTGATAATTATTTGTACCAGTTTAGAATGTCACAGCTTCTAAAGCAAGTTGAGATTGAACTGGATCATGGTATTTGTACATTGTGTTTTCAGGAAATAAATATTTACCTGTGTAAGACGTTTGCAATGGACATGTTTGTGTTATTCTTGAAAGGGGAAATAGATAGCTTGCTGAAGTAATACATTAAAGAGAACTGTTCACTGTATTATTTAAGATAAGAATAGTCTCTTGTTTTCAGCCCTGCAAAGTTCGTTGGGCCATATCTTCATTGTGCCCCTGGTAGATTTTCTCTTGCATATGGAGGGAGGGACTGATGGCTTTCTGTTCAAACTTCTTTGGTGTGTAATATCACAAGTTGATGTCCTTGGAATTACAACGATCACCACCACACATAAATTATCACTGTGGCTGACTTGTTGATTTTTCAAAGAGGGAGAGGGCGAGTGTGTGCTTAAGGCTGTAGGCTCATTGAACTTAGCAGCAATGCACTGCCAACCTGTTGTCTCAGTCCAAAGTGTGGCACTAAATTCTTGTCACCTTTCCAATCGTGTAGTTCAGAGCTGAGACTTCTACAATTTATGGTGTGTACCTTCCATTGCAGCAACATCTTGTAGCTCTTTGTTGGCAGTGACAGCAAACCTTTTGATCCAACTTTCGTAGGCTGATTTTGAATGACTTCCATCGTCATTTGGTGTTTCTTTTGCTTTCGAAGTTTTTACAATGAGGTGCATGTTTTTTCCAGTCATTCTTTTAGTTTAAATTCTTATGTATATAACTTTTGGCTTCATCTTCGATACTATATTATTGTTAATCAAAGAGCTACATTATATCACTAAGTTTAGACTCGGATTCTAGGAATATATTACAAATGTACTGGTACCAGCATTCCATGGTCATGAATCAAAAGAATAGTCTGGATTTTAGCAAAAGAAGTGGAAATCCAAACCTTCGGTTGTGTCCATTGTTAATGCTGACACTAGATTTGCCAACTTCTGTACATTTGAGGCCAGGGTATGTTATGAAATACTGTATTTGTCGAAGGGAAAACAACGTACAGGGTGGCAGCTCGCACTCTCCAAGGCCAAATGATTGAAGTGCTTGGCTGGGATACAGAGATTGTTCCATTGAATCTACTTTTTGGCAGAATGTAAATTTTCTTAATTAGAATGTGAAGAAGTTACATCCAGGTAGAAAACATACAAAATTCAGTAGTGTCTAAATGCATCAGCAGTTAGCCTGGTCTTACTTTATTAACTCCTTCTTGCCAACTGCCACTTAAGTTGAATTGCTTGGTACAAACTGCGCAGAATTTTAACAAGGGTGCTAGAGTCTTGTTTCTTGTAAAAAGACCTTTCATTCTAGTAACAGCATGCAGGAAGATACAAAGCATATTAAAAAAAACCAGGGCAACAGCTTTCCTCGATGCTTTTAAAGCATGCTGAGGAAAGCTGTTGCCTCAGTCCAAAATGTAGTACTGAAAGAGTGAATACATAATTTGTATAAAATCATATAAATTTTCAATACAGATAAATCAAATGAGGATAATGATCATCAGGATTAACATACACTGGATCAAGAGCACGAATCAAGGTCACAAATATCTCGGCAGAGTGTTTGAAAGAGTCCTAAAACAGAGAGTTGGGAGGACGATTACAAAAGGCATGCGTATAAGCTTAAGAACGGAAATGGACAAACAGGGAATCGATGAAGAGTATAAGGAATGTGTTTCCAGGAGTTCTGATAATACAGTGCCAGTAAATCATAATGTCAGAGCGTCACAGTGGGATTTGGCTAACACCAAGTTGTTTTTCTTTCTAAACCATGAATTCATTCTCCAAACGATGCACATTGTAAACTCTGACAAATTGTTTAAACCTGTTTTAATTGGACTGATCCAAAGTATTTGACACTTTGAACCAAACATTCTGCATAAACTTCATCTGGGCAACAGGCTTAACTGGTTCAAAGATTACCTCACTCACAGAATACATTATGTGTATATTGATGATGTTTCTTCAAATGTTTTGCCAGTCGAAATATGTGTCCCTGCGAGGATCAATCTAGCCCCAAGGGACCTCCCCTCGCTCTGTTAAGCTTGCGGGCTCAACAGAGCGAGGGGAGGTCCCTTGGGGCTGGGATCAATCCTGAGACTTCTGTAATCATCATATACATGTACATACACATGATATGTAGGGGATACCGGGTTAAGTTGGAACACTTCACAGTCCTAGGACAGACAGTTCAGGGGTCACATTAAGCATGCGTCCTGCATCATAGACGCAAAAAATGAAGAAAAGACCCCTGGAAATCAACAAAACATTGGCATTTTGCATCTCTGTGGACGCACGCACAAAAAATGCAATGCATTTTGAATGATACAACTGCAAATATTACCCCAAAATTAGTAACTTTGCACCTTTGCGGTGTTTTGCATCGTCCACCATGACCATGAATATGCATTATACTGGTGGAATTCTCTGATGTTCGTCTTTGTATGTAACAAGCTCTCTTATTTGCGAAGAAAAAATATTCCTGGGGTATTCCTGCAAAAATTTATCTCATTTCACCTCATTATAAATGCGCTGAGAGCATTTTCAAGTTCCTCATTGGGCGGATTTGATCACATGCCGCTCACTGTCCAATCAAACTCGTTGTCCATACATGTGCCCGCCTCGTGTCTGCTATGTTGGGGAGGAATAAGTCGTATTAAAGCGAAGATTATTGGACCAAGATGTTATACTTTCACATCATACTTTCACCAAAAAGACTTCCATCGAACAAATCTAGCTACAGATAAAGGCACGGATGAAAATTCAGAACAGAAGGCAAGCAAAATACGCAGATTAGTCAACGCACGGTCACACGTAGTCGAAGCGAAGATTTGCGTAAACATGATGTGATCATGTGATGTTGATATCTGTCTCCAATGTCTAGCATTGTCGTTGGTGATTTTTAACCAAATTTTGTCGTCTTGATTTTATCAAATTGTTTGAATGGAACAAATCTGTATGACAGAAAAAGAGAGGAATGAAATTTACGATCGCAGGCCGAAAAAAAATACACGTACAACATAGCGGAAAACCATGCCTGCGTCAGGCTGTGGACACTCGCTTGTGTTGTGTTGCACCGCATAAAATGTACAAAAAAAAAACCCTTGTTCCAGTGTTCCTCTCAAATTTAAATGTGATGTCTGGGTTGGGTTTTTTTTTTTTTTTCTGGATGACTTTGCACCAAATGAACGGGATATTACCAATTTTACTTTTGGAACTGTAGCCTATATGAAATGGAGTTTGTGGTTTACATGTCGTTCCTTGCAGATCAGATTATTTAAATTGACGCGTGTATTTTGCTGTGTTAGGACAGCCACAGTCAATTATTGTGGAAATGAGTGCCATTTTTTATAAAGAACCTGCTCACAAAAAATGCTGAAAGTACCCGTGGCTTTTGTTTGTGATAAATTCACATTAGCACCTCCATGCATGGAGGCCAGAATTAAATGCATTCCTAAATGCACAACTCCGCCACTCTGCATGCAGGTCACACATGTTTTTGTATAGTTTCAGGTTCGAGATTTCACTTTCTACTTTCAGGTATCATTTCTATTTATATTCAAATGAATTTCTTTAAAGAAATTATGTTAATTCAAATATTAACACAAACTGCGCCGAATTTGACCAACCAGTTTTGACTGATGGAAGGCTAGAAGGACGTAAGGGTACCATGCCCAATGGCATTGCCCTTATGTACATGAAAATTTAGACAGCAACAGTGGTCAGGATGCATCTGCTTTGATCCGTCTCAAAGCTCTCTGGACCGAGCAAATCTTGTCTACATGCATCGTGCACATTCAGTCTTGAGGCCAACATTGCCGTGCTGTACAGCTTGCAGGCTTCCACCTCCTCTGGCTTACCTTCACCCTTCTTCCATGACTCTTTGCAGACATTTTGTCATCACTTTCATTGCAGCTGGACCATACAGTCATCATTGGCATTTATCAGGCATAATACACCTGGTTGGCGCTCTCTGGCGTCTGTAATGTAAAAATAAATAATAGAAAAAAAACATGGAAACTGAAATAGAATAAAATGAAATGATACTTTGGAAGATAAAATCAAACAGCTTGTCCTATTACCACCGTGTTCCAATTAAATTAACTGTATTGAGGTATATCTAAACAGCTATGATCTTTAAGCTTCATACTTTCATATTTAAATCGTTACGTTTCAATATACATTCTCTGTGCTTTTTGGTATTAAAATTTAAAAATTAAAAATGATATCTATTACGTCGAAGGCTTGGTTAACTCAATATTGTAACTCATGCTATTGATGTTGCCATAATGGTTATGACTTTTATCCATTTTATTTTGAAACCAGTGACCGATTTGTCAGATCACTAATTCAGTAACGCATAAATATAATACAGGAGGCCAGTTGTTTCGGCGCTTAACGCATCCAGATACGTATCCGTGTAGTTTCGTTTGGTACAGCTTCAGAGTTGTCTTTCTCTTAATCTTTTCTTTTTAGTTTATGAATTTTTTTTTTCATTGTGTAGTCTTAATCTATCACTTGGGGCACCTGTTAAAGAATTGTTGTGGTAATTGTTAAATATGGTGAAACATAAATAGGCAAGTACTTTGAAGTGGCTTTCTTTTTAATTTCTGTGTTTCAGAATATAGGACCCTGTGGGAAAACAAAAACCATGTCTTCGAAATACTATGGAACTTAACAGTGTCACTGAATTTGTTCTTATCTGCCTCAGGTGTAAAATTATGGGACTGCAAAGTTAAAATTTGCTAATTTGCAAATCCAAAACTTTACTTTTCAAAATTCGACACTTATATTCACAATAGGACAATTTGGAAAACAATTAGCTTCTCGGTGTTTGGAAAAAAAAGAACATCATATTTAGAACTTCAGACTGGATTTTACTGAGAAATAGATAAATTTAAAATAGGTTTCCTCCTATATCTAGCTCACTCTATGTTTGCATATTTATTCTATTAGCACAACATTTTCTTGATCTGTTTGTGCACCAATTGATAGAGCAAAACCACGCAGCTCCAACATAGTATACTTTCATCAAGCTTCACTAAAATTTTAAAAGCAGCAAAAACGTAGATGAACAGTTTTTATCTCGATACTTGAAGTTCCTTAAACTCGAATTTTGACTTTCATAAGTGTAACTGGGAGTATATACATCACTAGTAAAATTGCTAGATCTTTGTAGTTCCTTTCTGGTTTGGTTGTGTTGGCTCTGTATGGCGTGACTTTCAATACATAATTCAATGCTAGAGACAGTACAAGCTATTAAGGAATCACCCGGATACCATAAACTTTTCAGTCTTGCGTGTGATATTTGTGCCCAGTGGCATTTCAAGTTACAGAAGCAGAGCTGGACAAAGTGTACATTTACACTCTATAAGTTTGAATGTTGTGAACGCAAAACAAAAAAAAGGAGGAGGGGGGGGGGAGAAAAAGTGTGTGATGAATCAAGTTGAACGAAATAACTACTGTCATTGTGTTGTCACAGTCACATTACCGAAATGATTGGGGGAAGACTGTCGGGCCACGAGAAATTTTGAATCAGTGATCCTGCCATCCTGTAAAAATTTTGGGGGGAGGGTGGATGTGTGATGAATCAACTTGAACGAAATAACAGCAGTCATCATGTGATCACAGTCACGTACATTACCGGAATGACTGGGGGCAGACTGTCGGGCCAGGAGAAATTTTGAAGCGCAGGTCCTGCGATCCTGTAAAAAGTTTGGGATTTATCTAACCCTGTATGCCATACCCTGAAAGGAAATTTGAAAGCTAACGGGAAAGTCCAGTTTAGGTTGTTGTGTGTCTCAGATATCGAAATGTCCATGTAAAAATAGAGTCTCAACTGTCATGAAAACGCGTCTGATAGTACCGATTTTTCAAAAATTTCCGGGGGAGGCCCCGAGCCCCCGCTGTGAGCCTCGTGTCTTTGCCACTCGCAATTCGACCCTCCCCCCCCCCTTTTTTTTTTTTCGAAAGTTTAGATCCGCCCCTGGTACTAAATAGATTGACAAATTAAGTATCGTAGGTCTATACGTATGGACTTCATAAATTATGCCTTCCAATTTCATGCCAATCGGAATGGTCATTGGGTCCGGTCACAGGTAAAAAGAATGTTATGGGACGCTTGGATATTCGCCATATGCTAGGTTCAAGACCCATTGCCCACCAGAGACAACTGGTCCTGATATAGGGCACAACATTATGCCAAACGGTTTATTCATCTCAAAGCGGTCTTGCACATGAATGTCGCATGGCATGGAGCCCCTTCATCGATATCAAAGTGAATTACAGGCAAAATGGCATATGGCAAGTCCAATAAACGATATCTAATGTCATTTGCTAAGTCCATACAGTGATGTTAATTTGGTTAGCTGGCACAGTATCGTAAACCAAAACCAATCTGGTTGGTCAAAATTATTTAAATTGTCTACACTATCATATGTCAAGTATATTGAGTAACCCCGACATTGGATACCTGGCACATATGTCCAGCCCATTTAGTGATCTCAAGAGACCTGCCAGCCAGGTATCACATGCCAAGCACATTTGGTCTTTCAACAGTGGCTGACTGCCATAAATGTTAACGTAGCAAGCAATCTCAAGGGATTTGCAGATTGAAAAAAAAAAACAAAAAAAACATTGGCATCATCATGGTCAATATTGATCCAAGATGCCATTGTATGAAGCACCCCCTGCGACCACAATTTACTGATCATAAAATTGCACTTTGATTGATCAGCAATCTTGGTGATAAGTATGTTTGGCCAATGCTGAACATCATGATCTCTGAAATATTGTGTTTTAAGACTAAAAGGTGATATAGAAGACTATCTAGCCAGGCCAGATTATGCATGTTTCGGTGTATTGGTCGACTTCCAGAAGCCTTTTGCAAGTTAAGATGCCCTTGTAATGTCCATATTGAAGGCATCCTTGTGATGTCCATATTAACAATATACATGTACAGTCAAACAAGCTTATCCAGTATCCTTCCTTCATGCACGTTTTTTTTTTTTTTTTTTTCTTTTTTGGGGGGGGGGTGTTTTGTTTTGTTATGTATTTTTTTTGGGGGGGAGTTTTGTTCTTGTGAATTTTTTAAACATTTTTTTAATGAATGAGACAATTCGCATGCACAAAAAGCACATATATACACTCGCGCAAGCATTTACCGCGCAGCAATGAAGATGAGCTACATGCGAAAGTTAGCAGCTTCATTCCAACCGCACTAGAATGGGTGCAGCCCAGCATTCTGTGGTGGGGAACTTGATTAAACCGCCCCTGGAAACATTTAGAATAAAATTGAAATGACGAGTGAGTGTGATCAACAACAAAAAAACATAATGCCTACGACTAGACTCCCCATATAATGGGCGCAGATTACTCTAATTGCTTTTTTTTTTCTATAATTACTCCTCAAATGCTTGAATTACCTGCTTCGACTGCGGTGACACACAATCATTACGAGTTTAATATTATGACTTTATAGACTAAATTATGTGACTTATCGACGAAATTATGTGAAGACTGACCCATATTTTTACATTGCGTTAACTGTGATATTTTTATTGTAAACCTTAAGTTCCATTGTTGTTGGATTTTCCATTTGCTGATTAAATCAGATGAACCGTTACAACGCTGTGTGAAGTTATAATCATGTTCAGGTACTGACATGACGCCACGGACTGGTGCTTACATTACCCGGTTTTTTTGTGGGGGGGGGGGGTATTTTTCTTTGTTTTTTAGGTTTTTTTTTGTTTTGTTTTTTTATTGTTTAAATCAGTAGAATCTACAGCAGAACTTTGCATGAATATACTAAAAAGTATAAGCTGCACCCATATTCGGCAAATGCAATGCAGGGAAAGTTGCATGTAGATCGATTTTCAAGTACAAGTTCTGTGATTAAAATAAATTTAAAAGTTATACATAAAGTTCATGTTGGTGTTTACAAGATTGATATGTTTTCGCTATATACTTTCATTGACGTATATAAGTGTGATATTAGACTAAAAAGTGTGGATAATTATAACTATATTGTACCCAAAACTATGAGAAAATAAAGATATCGAAAACAATCACAGATATGATTCCGTTACAGTAAAATGATATTCCGTTAAAGAGGAGCTACATATTTCTGACAAAAGTGCACGGAAAGAGCTGAAATAAATATATAGTGATGACCCTGTTGCTCAAAATTTCGCTGATTAAATTTGCAAAGAAAAGGTTCAGAGAAACACAGTCACTGAAAAAAATATGTCCTGTTTCTTGCGATTCTGTTACAGTGTTTATTATATATAGCTTTTATTTATTTCTTTTTTTGGGGGGGGGGGTGTTATTTGTCTCTTAGCCATACTACTTTAATGTTGAGAGTTGGGAGCTACTTTCTTTGGCCTTGACCAGATTTGATACCCACCCACCCACCCCCCAAAAATGGGAGAGTGTGTTCAACGTGGAAAGCTTAATTTTGTGACCTAACCTTTCTGACCTTTCGATCAGGCATTTTGAAAGGGGTTGAGGGATTGATCACTGACGACAGGGACAGTTTCACAGATACTTTGACCACGGAGTTCTCTTATGGCATCCTTGCTTTAACAGAAGTCTGCATGCTTTTTTGGATGGGTACGCGTATATTATGTGTGCATATATATATATATATATATATATATATATATATATATATATATATATATATATATATATATATATATATATGTGTGTGTGTGTGTGTGTGTGTGTGTGTGTGTTTGTATATTTATACATATATATATATATTTATTTATATACATATTTATATGTACTCTTCAAAAAATTTTGCAAATGACCATAAATAATGTTTTGTTTCATATGCAGTTTTAAAAAGCACATAATATACAGTGCCAACATTAAGTTGAACAGTTTATTGACCAGTCAATGATTTTTTAACTGTTTATTCCACGCCTAGCTGGCTCCAGAAACCAAAGCAAAAACTAAGTTCACAATGTGAAATTAGCACATTGTAAAAACAGGCACTTGTGTTTCAGTGCTCTTCACTGCCTGTCAACTGGCCCTTGATTCAAGACACTGGTTCTCAAGGTGTGAACACAACCTGATTTTGGCAACCCGTTACACACAATCAACAAAACCCTGTCCCTAAGCAATTTTAAGTGCACAGAATTTGAATAAATTGGTTGGAAAAGAACGGGGAGGTTTATACGGCATCAGCCATGCATGCCTAGGGCCCAGCACAACATGTCACCTACCAGGCGTGCCCCGGCTATTGGATTGGTGCAAGGTGGACTGAGCCAGCAAGAAGCTGCAGATGTGGTGGGCATTTCCCAGTGCACAAACGTGCCGTACCTGATCAAAATCACGGAGCTGGGAACTTTCAGAGAGCTGCGCAACCGACTTCATAGTGGTGGCATACGTGCACACAGACCACTTGAGCACCTAAAGTTTCAGCCTTGGCACAAAGGGGAAAGAAGACTCCAATGGAGCAGAGACAACTGGGAACGGACCCTAGATGATTGGCGACATGTCCAAGAGGTGCTGGGGGAGTGATGATACAAGGTGGTGGGGGGTGGGGGGAGGGGGGGAGGGCTGTATATCTTTACGAAGAGACTGATGTGGTCACAATTCAAGGGACCCTCAAGGCTCCACGGGGGTAATTATGCCTATGCTGAGGTAAGATAGGCCTACGATGATTGGAGAGTGCAAATGAAATATGACACCTAGGAATGTCACAGGCTGTATTTTTAAAAATTTTGCTACCAGAAAGGCAGGTTTTGGCTTGATTGTGGAAAACATAGTATGCTTTGAGCTCAAATGAATATTATCAAGATGTGTATACTGGCACCGGTATAAACAGTGGTTCAGCTGGAGTCAACACTGTGTCCGCTCAATGATATCACAAATAGTAGGCCTACTATGCATGCAGAGCTGGTTACCATGGCAATTTGCTGCAAAATTTCCCATTCGGGACAATATTTTAAATAGGGTGAAAAATGATGTCACAAAGCCTTCCCAAAGATAAAAAAAAAAAAGTAGACATTTTTCAGTTCTGGTCTCTAGTATTCTACGATTTAGATATATTTGTTGTGATTATTATGTGCATCTCATCAAAAAAGTAGAATATAAACTAGGCAGTTGTAGTTAAATCAGGAATTGGTCTAGCAGTTAATAAACCTGTGCATTTTATTATCTATTTCGACTTAAGATGCGATATCTCCCTGCTTTAGGCCTACCTGTCACTCATTTAGAAAATCGCATTGTCCGTACCGCAACGCACTATTGCGCCCCCTTGAGTCACACCTAGATAATATCAAGAGTTGACCTCATGACGAAAACGATGCTCCTTCATTGACAGCTGTTTGGCGGTGTATTCGATTCTTTCCATTGACGCATAAAAACGCTCAGAAATGTTGTTTTAATTTAGTTGGCCTCTGTACATTAATCCAGTGCCCATACCCTATGCTTAAAAACTACTGGATTTAATTCTTAATGAACTCATTTTGTTGGGTATCCAGAAAAACAAAGTTGTAATCACGAAGTTGCGATTATAATGCAAGTCGGGAACCAAGTGCAACTCTGGATTTTCAAGGTCAACAGGTCAAGGCCAGTCCGTACCGAAACGTCCGTGCCGAAACTTTTTTGTTTTTTGTTTTTGACGAACGGTATGGCCCATATTGTGTCGGTATGGACACTTGTTTGTCAAGCCCAATTGCATAAGCCAAATAAAGTAAATAACTGGTTTCTCATAATTTACTTTTGGCCACAAAAGTTTCTATTTTTTTTTTCAATCCCAAATATTGAATGAATGTTACGACTCTTACAAGGGCCCCAATCAATGTCTAAAGCAATGCAGATCTCTTTTATTACTATTATTATTAGCCGGTGTTTTTTAAATACAGGGAGGGGCCAGTCATGTTTCTAGCAGCCTGTCATTGGTGATTGCCCAGCCAAAAGTGTAGGCCCCTACAGCTTCGCCCCTGTTCCTTATGTTTAGGCCTAATTGATAAAAATTATTTAAAAAAAAAATCATAACCCCACTGCATCTGCAGTGTTGCCAACCCTCCCGGATTCCTCGGGAGACTCCCGGAATTTTATGCTGAAAATACTTGAAAAAGTGTGGATTTTTGACAATTTTGAATCACCTCCCGGAATTTCATCAATATTTCCCTTCTAGGCCTATATTTCATATTAATTTATCAACCTCCCGTAATTTTACTTTTTATCTCCCGGATTTTAAGTTTCGCAGGTTGGCAACACTGCATCTGGAAAAAAAACCTGTCGGTATCGAAAAAGCCCGACAAGGAACTTGACCTAGGTTTATCATTTGAAAGGCCTTGGCATGGAGGTTTGCGCATTGTATGAATTTGCAAAACAAAGCCACAAAGTTCATTCTGCTTCAAATAACCGGTAGGCCCATGGTGAAAGTATTGGTCAATTAAGTTGGAATAACACTTGGCAAAAAGTATATACCGGTATTGTAGTAGGCTTATGAATGGATGGATGGACGGATGTAGGCCTAATACTAGTACATAGGCCTATACATTCATATACATGCTATAGTATAGGGCCTATAGTCGTAACACGGTGCGGCGGAAAGAGATAAGCGTTTCCAATTTGTCTCAATAATTGAGTCTAATACACACTGATTTGTCAATTTTACTGTTATCTCGTGTGCACATCACCCATGTACGTTGCTGATTCAGCATACTGGTTTCTTTGTGGTTCCAGGAGACTGATATGAACATTTTACAAGTCAACAATTTTACTAGGCAAACAATTCGCGTAAGATACAAACAGAACGTTTTGTGACGGCCCTCTGAAATTAATTGGTTAAGTCTAACCTTCTGTTCTCATGTGTGTCGAATTTACCTTGTGAGTCAGTTAAGCAATACTGCTGTCCATACAACAATTAACGTGCCATATTTTTGTTTCGTTTACCTTAAACTGAAGGTAAATGTCAAATGTGTAACCGTTCAAGACGTAAAAAATAAATTTTTTACTTTTGCCTTTTTTAGAAAACCGTAACACTACTCTGTAGGCCTACATCAATATTTCTTACCTTAGCAAGTGTGATGTGATCCATCGATAAAAATACGAACGACGACATGTAAATAACGCGTCATAAAGGTGCTTGTGGCATTTTATTCATTAAGTTTACACAAGCGGCAAACAGTTCAGTCAAAACACAGAAAAATCTGACAGATGGTGAGTGCACAATGAAAAAGTGGTTAATTCTAGTCTTGCATACACATGTGTGTCAAATATAACTTGTGTGTCGGCACCACGAATTTCCTGTCCATACCGTAACGGGCAGATCCAACCTGCAACGTGTTGTATTTTTGCTTCGATTATTCTCAATAAAAGGTAATGTCCACAGTGTCACGCTGGGGCCGGAAAAGTAACAGTTGTCATCCTACCTAGAATTGTTCATTTGGATGTCAGGAACATGAATCCAGCTGATGGCATCGTCTGTGATTGGTACAGCACCAGAAATCATTTTCTAAGTTGATAGATACCATAGACTAAAAATGCAATATTTCCAAAACTATGTGACATAGGAAGCTAAAAATGGCATCAAATCCCACGTTTTTTTTGGAGGAGGGTGGATGAGATCAATAGATACAGTATCATTATTGTGAAGGAAACAGAAATATAATTTTCTTAAGATGGCGGACTTTAACTTGTTGATGTAACAGACGCTGTGCCTAAGTTGCCTATAAACAAGAACCACCCATGATCAAAAATCGTCAGCCATCAAACAACCAATGTCAAAATCCAGTTTGACGAAGGTAAACCTGCATCAAATAGCTATTAACATCGTCAAAATGGTCGTGATCAACAGAGTATGACATGCAGGAAAGCATCACTTGACTTGAGGCAAGAACTCAGGGAAGCTAGTAGTACCTCAAATCGAATTCTTGCACATGCATGTGAACTTTGATAAAAAATCTTGTTTCATTCATACACATATAGTTCAGCATTTTTAATAGATTCTAGATGCTGAACTTGAGAACATAGTGGATAAATTTGCTAAAAATGAGCCATTTTCTGATGATGTGTGTTTTTGTGGTTCAGTTTATGGTAAATTTGGAATGACCATGATCTTAAGAGACATCCTGCTCATCATCAGAGTCACTAATGGACTGTGATTCAAGTGTTAATGGATTTGCACATACAGAAGATTCGCACGAATCACTATTGCACGCTGCCTCACAAAAGCATGCTGCTGTACATGGCTGTTCATTTGAAAGACACCTGCACTCTGAGCCACACAAATTGGGTTTACAATTGCCCACCAAATCATTTAGTAGTTCTGGTGGTGCAGGTGACTGGCTCATAAGTTTTGGGAACATATTTGTCACATCTGTCATCTTTTCATGCCCAAACTCTGTGGGCTCCAAGCATTCCTGCATTAGTATGAAGGCTCCATGCCATATCTTCATTTGGTACATACAGCGGAGCAGGTACAGTTCAAAGCCATCCTCTGTTGGTGGGAGCTTCTTTGCAGGTACACTTTTGCTACCTGCTTTTTTCACATCTGAGTGCATTAAAAGACTGACACTCCACTTTGCCATACAGATAACCAACGAATTTTGTGGCTGCCACCTTTTCTGTCTTTTGCAATGTATGGTGTTTGCCAAGGTCTGCCAGTTCTTGCAAGTTATTTGCTTTCTGCATTATCACCCTGATTGTTTTTTTTCCATGTCCCCAGAATGAACTGAAAGTACCACAGCCTGTTAAGCAATAGACAGACAGGAGTATGTTTACCTGCTTCTTCTCAAGTCTCAATCAAAAATTGCATGGACAGGAATATAGCGAGTAAGGTCCGAGTGTTTGCCTTCCTTACCCGTAAACAGGAATATTCCCTTAGTGCCAATAGCAGAGCGATGATGCAAAGAGCAATTCAAGCACATCTATGTCACGGCTGCTCATAACAATGTGATTTGCCCCACCTTGTACTGCAGCTTTGGTATGTGCAATAATTCAAGTATCAGCTTCCTTGTGGTTGGACTTCAAAGCTTCTACATTCTCTTTGCCAGCCTTACTAATCTGAATTGTCGTGTCCCCATGTCCACCACTGACATACAGTAACAGCCCATCACACAACAAAGTATCATGTACTCTGTATAAAACGAAACCTGATTTGCTTTGTTTTTACTATTTGCCAGAAGGTGTCTCCAATTTGGTTTAAACATATCTTTATTTCCGTAAGGATAAGTGTCTCCAATTTGTAGGAATGGCAACTTCTGGCTAAATGATGATAGACTATGCCTTCTTCACAATGTCCTCGTTTAAGACTGGTCTGTCTTTGGTGCTTGTGTCAAAGTACCTGTCAAATACGACATGAATTCCAGTTGTGTCTGTTGGGTTCATCTCTTTAATGTACACATTATATATTATAGAAGCCCCCCAGCCATTTCATGGAAAACTATCTTTGATTGACTGATTGAGGAGACACTCTAAGTCTTTGAATCAAAGCATGGCCATCAAAAATAAGGGTATCACAAAGACCTACATTGTGGATCTTGTTGCCTGGTACCAGTTCTTCAAGTTTGTGCATGAAATCTGATTTGACACAAGAGCGCAAGATCCCATCCTCGGTGAACAGGCTCAATGGCACACGTGCATTTTCATATGATAACGCACATTTGAGGGGTACTTTCTTCCTAGAATTAACTGTTGCAGATACATAGCTTCACCCTCCAGGCTAACCACTTTGCTTTTGACTTGGACAGTTTGTTTCATATTTGCAAGGGTTTTGAATGTTGATCTGGAAAGAGGGTCATGGAAGCTTTTCTTCCTGTCCCCACTCTGGCCAACTAGATGTTCATCTACAGACTTCTCGGCTATGGCTGAGCCCTTTTCCAAAGCATTCAGAAGACTACTTGCTATTTCAGGGGTCACAGCTGCTCCTCTGGCAACATTTACTAACTGCACTGGTGGATCAGATACATCAAACGGGTCAATATAGCACTACTGATACATTTTACTCAGCCTTTGGACATCAAGAGACCAACGTTTTGCTGCAGCCGATTTGGGACCAAGGTAGTAGTCAGGGCCTTTGTCTTTGCTCTTAACAACAAGATCTAGAAATCTTTTGTGAAAATTGTGCTGTGATTGGCCTACTACGAAACCATGTGAGCAGAGCTGGCTCTTTCAGAGTCAGTCCAACCATTCCACCTGATCCCTTCAGTGATTTGTTTTCAGTTGCTTCAATTGTAATAACTATCCATACAGAATTGAACTTTCCCTGTGACAGCTTAGCAACAAAATGCCCATCTTTGAATGAGTTCAATACCTCGTTTGGTAGTTGCGGTTTTTGTAGTAACTGGACTGGCATATACTTTGAATAGTTTTCTCAATTGGTAAAAAACCAAAGTGAGTGAAGTGCTTTTGATGCTTCATACACATCCCAAGATGCATGCCTGGAGGAAATGAGGAATACCTTTATTAGGCATAGAACTTTACATAAAAAGTCATCCCAAAACTTGAAAGTTGGTGTTATGGATCTGCTTTATTCCCTCCACTCGAGTAACAATGGTTCCAAATTTTCCCCTATATCTGTGGTCAATTTTTCAATTGTACTTCTGACAAATCCCTGCCTGCACTATCAGAGATAGCCTTATTAAGCTCTTGCAGTAAAACATTCAACTGTGGTTGGTGTCTACTGCCCGTTGACTCACACCACATTTTGAAATGGCAGAGTAATCGCTCGTTCAATGCTTCATCAAACAACTTTAGGGCATACAGAGCCCTGTCAAAGTCCTTTCCGGCCAGAATCCCGTGCATACTACCAGCAGCAAGAACACCTGACTCATGCAACAGCTGCCTCAGTCCAGCATCACCATAAAGATAGTCTATGGCAGAGATAATAGACATAAGAAAGTACATACCACTTTCATAAGGAATTACACCAGCCAACTCATGGGGGTGCACCCATGTGATTCCAAATGCCTTCATCAACGAGCCCATATCAAAGTCTGTGTCTGCCCAAGCATGTTCATGGACTCTTTCAGGCACATCAAGGTTGTATAGTTTGTTCGGGGATCTGATGGATTGGCCATGATAATAGGATTGAATGATACCTTTGAAACAGGAAATTGCAAAGTGACATCAACAGATGCATGGAATGAGGGCCAAGGAGATATGCCAATGCCTTCTTGTCCACTGTGTAATAGACCTGAACATGCATCATTGTACACCATTTACACCATCTGCTGATTTTGAAGCTCAGTGTTGTTTTTTAACATCTTTATCTCTTCGGATGACACCGCGGGCTGAAAATTTAGTTCAGGTCTTGCAAGCAACTTCTTGTGGGGTAGAAGCTTTGAGAGATCACCACCTTTCCTAGAATCCAAATTCAATGATCTTTTATCTGCCTTCATGATACCAGGGGTTGTCTGCTGTTGGGCATTTACCTGCTGAACAAGAATGCCAGCCTGGCATGCATGGTTCCTTTTCCATCAATGGTTCTTTCATTGTGGTCCCCAATGTCATATACTGTAACTAAGGGAAGGCCACCGTTACTTCAGGTGACAATTTCAGGAGGGACATAGCAATCTGAGGAAGACTGTTCCTGTGATGAACTTATGTGGACTGTTGCTGAAGTTAGGAAATGTGTTAACTCTGTGTATGAAATGCAGTAGCAAAGTTTATGCATTGTGTCAATAAGTTCTCGACTGCCACATTCATGATGGAGATGAACAGCCAAACAAAGATGGAAGTTGCCTTTGTTGTAATGTCACAGGTAATGTTTAGAGAACACAGGTCAATATCCATATCACTTGCATCAGCTGCATTGCTTATTTGTTAGCGAACATGCAGTTTTGTACAAAAGTGGATCTGTCCAGGTAAGGAGGTTTTCAGCTGATATATTTGCAGGAGAGTGAAATTCACCATCCAACTCAGAACATTGTTGAGATGCCTGTGCAAAATTCTGACAGCTTGGTGGATGTGTTGTCTTCTGTGACAACATCTACCTACTCTTTTCTGTCTTCCTCATAACTGGAAATTTGTTTCAGAACATGAGTATCTTTATGTTCTTTGCGCAGCACCTCCCCTACCGTGACACTGCTTGAACAAACAAGATCTGATATCCCTGGCTGGGCAACAAAGGAGATTTCTGGCAGTTCATTAGAAAGCTGTTTCTTCAGCCTTTTTGTTTGATAGTCCTCAGAATAACCACCATTGTTATCTTTAAGTATCTCATCAAATTTTCGCCTAAGTGTGGTTAGCAAAAACACCTCTTCTCTGTCATTGATTGCTGGTTTGAACTCATTAATCAACTGCAGCGTAGCATCTCTAAATGTGCTTTCTGACTCGCACCAATTTTCTTGTGCATGGCTGTCCAGTTCACATCTGTATTATCTATAGCGATGTTTGGATCTATGATACCTAGCTTTAATGGCAACAAGGTCACCATTAGGGACACCATGGAGACTTGCCAGCATTTCATGATCATTGTGTTGCTTGGCCGCTTCCATAACCTTAGTGAACATGTCATTTCCATAAGATTAACACTGATTCCTGACTGAACAATGGACCAACTAGATATTTTCTTCATAGAACATTGAGCATCATAAAGAAAGCAGTTACTTTTCCAGTCAAAATCAGTGACAGAAACAGGAGACCTGGTAAAGCAAGAGCCACCATCATCATTGCGTAGACCTGGAGTTGCTTCCTTTTGTTTTTTTTTTTTTTTTTTTTTTTTTTTGTTTTTGTTTTTGATCATTGCTATTTTTTTATATGCAGAGGACTGGTATAGGTAGATCGGCACTTTCTATGGTATTTGATGATGTAATCACCATTCAAGATGTCCGACATTTTACTCAAAAAAAACCCTTTCCATCATGATCCTGACGTGCTGAGCAAGCAGCAAACAGCGAGTCCGACTTATCTGGCTCAGGAGTAACTCCAGGGGATTTTTCTGTAAATGAATGTGAGCAGAACACAAACAGAGCACACTGTCAGTTTTTGTCACTTTTGTTCTTCTCTTCTTACATGCAACTACATCAAATTATGCAGCAATTTTAAGCGACAATGTTGCCTGGCAACTTGATTAGATTATTGGAAGTGAAATGTGGACTTTAAGATGGGCTAGATATTAGAACAAAAAGAAGGAAAGCAGGAAGAACTAAAAATTATGTACGTGTACGTGCAATAAGAATTCTGGATTTACCAGAAACAAAATTAACAACCTAAAACAAAAAGCACCTACTTGTGTCCACGCTGTACACTTTGGATTGACCAAATAGAAAATTATATAAATGAAAGACCCCAAAAAGATAAAACTAAGTGGCAAGCAAGAAGACTTGTGAACAACAAACACAACTAAGGGGTCTTACAAAACCCACTGAGATCGTGATATGGATTTTCTGAATGCAACAAAGGCCTTAAAACACTGACACTAGCAGACCAATTCATAGAATATTCAATTCTGATATATTGTCTTCTGTCACCAACTAGACAAAGAAGTGAGTCCCCCGAACAGGAATATGCCCTATATTTGGCTAACTTTCTAACGACCAAGTAATGAAATATAAGCACACAAACACAGCAGTTTCAAGACAAAAAGCCTATGACTATGATGTGAACACCTCGACTGGCTGGTGGATAGTGAGCAACTGCACATGAAGTGGATTGATACTGACACGTGTGCGACCTCTCAAACCACTGAGTACACTTCCCATCATGTGACATGTTATCCATGAATAACTAGGGCACCTGGAATTCAAACTGGCTGAAGACGTGTAAATCAGTATTACATCACAACAAAGGTGATATTCTTGACATGTGTACCAAGGGCACCTGAAGTTAAAGTGACTTGAATTATACCCACATTCAGAGGTAAAGCAGTGCAACCTTTTAGTATATATCTAATAATCTTTGTCATACTCAAATAAAATGTTTGTCATGAATACGGATTTGAATACAACAGTGTTCTAGACCAAATTATTGGACAGACATTAAAATTTTATTAATATTGTTCAAAAGTGCTATCCTGTGACCTTTCGTTTTATATTTATTTCAGTTATAAGTTAGTGTATTGGCCTCAATGTTGTAACCAAAAAAAACACTAACATAGGAACATGTCATCAGATCATTTCGGAAATTCCAGACACAAAAGATTTATTTCATAATATATGTAGTAAATTCTGGTATTCTGCAAAACAAAGTATTTGGCATAAATATAAAGTAGACAAACTATCGCTTTCTGATATGAAATGGATGGGTGATACAGATAACATTATCAATCATAATTTCGAATCAGAAAAAATATCACCAAGTCAACTTCCAAATGTATCATTTTAGATTCATATTTCCCAGAAATGTGTGAAAAAATATTTGTTCTCTTCCAACCCTTCCGTTTGACTTCATGCCACTTGATAGTTATTCAGAATGCAATTTGGAAATGGCTCCCTGTGGGACATGCACCAACATTGAAACATATGATCACGTGGTTTCATGATTTGAAGAACCTTGGGATTAATATCGCGCATGATGACATGTCAGTGTTATCACTATGTCAATATTAATCACCGATGTCCTTCGACCTATCAGATTTCATTAATGCCAATTATTGCTTTACAGAAAGCCATCTTCCAAATGGCATCTTTTGTGAAACGCACTAATTTTAGAAAAAGTTATCATGCAGGTCCAGAATCTCCAGATCCTAGAGATTAATTTTATAAAAGATGACGCTTGTTTTTTCCCCAAATATGTGCTTTGTACGAATAAGAATAATATGACAACAGGCAATTTCTTGACCATTTTTTTGGGGGGGGGGGGAGAATTAAAAAGATAATTTTACCAATTATAATCTTGAATCGAATAAAATTTCCTCAAATTTCACTTTAAAAATATTCATTAGATTCGTTTCGTCCAAAATCCTACAAAAGATGCCAAATTCGGTATCCTGCGACCGTTCTTTCTGACTTGACGTGAACCAATATGATATTGGTAGCCATCTTAGGAAATGGCTTCCTGTGTGAAACGCACCGACATTTAAACATGCTATCACGCGGTTTCATGATCTCCAGACCCTAAGGATTAATTCCATATATGAAGACAGCTGTTAATTTGCCGGCCCCACCTACTCGAAAACTAACGCTCGTTTTGCCGCTTTCTGCTGTACTAGGACCAGCCATCACGATCCCCTGATTTTAATCCGATCGAACATGTGTGGGATATTATTGGGAGAGCACATATAATAATGTGAACAGTGACACCACAAAGTTGCGGGTGGCAGCCATCTAGTGGATGTATGGAACAATATTCCCCAGAGGGACATTTGGAAACTGATATACAATTTGCGTGAAAGATGCGTTGCATGTGTACAAGCTGAAGGAGGCTACACATAATGCTTATTTTCAGAGTGTGTCCATTGCAATAAACTGGCAAGTTCTGAAACTGAACCCTGTTTGAAATTTGTTTGTTTTGCTTATTCACGCTCAACCCCATGTGTATGCATTTAAGAAAATTGCAATGTAAAGGGGTACACACTAATGTTCTGATGAAAAGAATAAAGTTTAATGCATAAATATTTCATTAAGGGGGATCTTAACATCGGTATGGAAAACTTTTTTGGAGAGTATATAAAAATTATAGAATGCCGTTTCACCTTTTATTCAGAATTTAAACATATTAATTATTTGATGATAACATAAGTCGAATTCATGTTATCATTGAATGCATTTATTGTTACGTTGAAAGATTTTTTAATTATTTCAATAAATGCATTTAGTGTTATCATCAATTGCATTTAATGATATCATTAAACGATTTCATGCTGTCCAAATGGGAAATTATTTAGACATAAGTAAAATTATATTTGATATCCATAACAATAAATCGATTTAGTGATATAATTGAATGCAATTGATGGTATCATTAAACGATTTTGGCTCATAATTAAATAAAAGAAAGCTTTTCCAGAATTATAAATATCTTCAAATACATTTCATGATAAGATTAAATCGCATTAATGTTCTCTTTAAATATTTGATGATATCTTAAATAATTAATGTTATGATCAAATATTTAATAATAACATTAAACAGAACTGATCATTCAAACAGAACATGAAGTCGAATTAAACATATTTTTATTTCTGTTTAGTGATAATAATTTTCGGGGTATTTCAACGTATGATGAAATCGATTTGATGATATGACTAAATACACCTACACATATGTCTCAATGTACCATATCCATCTATAACAATAAATCGATTTAGTGATATCATTAAATGCAATTGATGATATCATAAAACAATTTTGTCTTACGATTAACTAAATGAAAGCTTTTTCGGAACTAGACACATCTTCAAATACATTTCATGGTAAGCTTAAATCGAATTAATGTTATCTTTAAATATTCGATATCTTTGATTAATATCGATCAAATATTTAATGTTATCATAATACAGAATTGATCATATCATTAAATATTTTTAGAAATGTTAAAATACTGAATAATAGGACAAATGGCGTTCCATAATATATATTCATCGCTACAGAGCATGAGCATACAATTAGCTTTCACAAAAAATTGCTTGCATCATACACCCAATAATTTGTTTGCTAGCCTATTAAGTTGTCGAGTTCCCCATTTAACGGCACATCCTGGTATTGGGGTTTAAGCGTATACCTTAAATCCATCTATATCGTGGTTAACATATTGGGTACAAACAGTCCGAGACACGGTATAAATGATCCTCAATTGCATTGTGGGTGTATCATACCATAATGCCTCCATGATTGTATAAAAACGTGGTGCCTCCCATCAGTCCATCTGAAAGCCCCATAAAGGTAAGTAACTTATCGTTTATAGTAAAATAAGTAAAGGACACAGTTGCCTGTTGTACAGACCAGGCCCATGTGCATGTAGTCTTCATTCCACAGAAGGAGAGTGTCACAAGATACACGAAATCGTGGTCTTATCGGGATATTATGTCTGATTTTAAGCATATAACGGCAGCATATAAATATCGGCGTGTATATTGTTGCAAGCTAAATATGGTCACATGTATGAATGACTTGAACTGTACCAATTACGAATACATACATGGTATTTTTGATGGTCATGATTCCAAGTGTAAGCCAATTTCTGGATAATTCAGTTATGCAATCCAATTCGCCTTATCAGAGATTTTACTAGGCTTAGGAGCAGAAATATTGACATTACCCTATAATGTAATACCATACATGTCTATTTCGTTAATCAACGTTCTGAAGGCCACGTCAACTTCTTTTCGCAGCAAGCTGTGGGAGAAACAATGTGCTTAGAAGTTAGTTTTACTTGAGTTTCGAAGAATCCACATTACTCAACATCCCTGGTTTGATCCAAGATTTTACTTTCATTGGGACGGCGTGCCACTATTGAAATCAATACAGAATATGGACTTTGGCTACATGTCTTTTATAACTACAAATTTGGACATTTTTTATGTAGTGACTTTTTAAAATTTAAAATTTATTTTCAGAACTGACCTCCAGAACAGACATATGAACAGAGCTATGCACATTAGAGAAAGTTACAAAAATTGCGATTGTAAAATGCGACGGGCAAGACATCAAAAAGAAACTTGGAGATACATATCGGATCCTACTATTCATTTATTCATTCATTCGTTCATTTCAGTATGCTTCATACTGTCCTGGACTCTGTTCAAAGCAATCAGTAACATGTTAGGCAGTTGACAGCATAGGCAAAAAATTATATAAAAATGTTTCAAATACTTTGAGTTGTTTTGAAGTGCAAAATTTGTGCACTTGTTACAAAAAAAAACTCTGGTTTGCCACCTAAGGTAGCATCACACCCAGAAATGATCTAGCTGCTTATGAAAACAATAGCAACAGCTAAATTTGCCTCATATGTGATTTTTGGCAGCACATAGAACTTGTCACCGATTACACCAGGGCTCAAATTACCCACATGCCTTCAGTCCCGCTGCAAGCTCAAATGCAGTTGGGCAAATTCATTTTAAAGTATGGTTTCCCTTTGGGCAAGAATTTTGCAGTTAAAAAGAAAGAAAGAAAAAGAAAGAAAGAAAGAAAGAAAGAAAGAAAGAAAGAAAGAAAGAAAGAAAGAATTCCTAGAAAAACAGTATGTCTGTGTTGGCACACAGACATAATTATAGTATATATGTGCACATGCACGAATGTGGTCCTCCCGTTCTATAATTTATATTTTTGCATACAAAATGTGCAAAAATGTTGTTTACATTACACATGAACGTTTCAAGTATATGCACTCTTGGCCTACTTTCGTGAATGTGACTTAGCATAAAATGTTGACAAACAAACGAACATTTTTGCAGAAACTGATAAAAAAAAAACTTGAACCATTGATCTGGTCTATTGTACGGTCGCTCGAGAGGGACATGTATGAAAATTAGACAAATTTATAAGACTGGTTCGGTGGACAGGTATATGTCGTTACGAATGTACACAGCACTAGAAAAGAAGATTTGTTTCAAAGCATATATGTCTGTGTGCCTTCAAAAGTTGTAAATATTAAATGCTACAACTTTTATCCTGTGGTACTTCACATCATATTAAGCTTATGGCTGCATGCAAATTTCAAATTCCAAATGACCTGGACCTTTGACCATTACAGGTCACATGTAAATTGCGCAGTGTTACAATAGCCACACTTTAAGCCCAACAAAAACCAAATCGGGTGAAAATTGACCATGTTTTGGCAAGATGAAACTTTCAAACAGCTAAATGACCTTGACCCTTACCCTTTTGAGGCTACATGTTCTTATAAGAATGTGCAGTGTTCCAATACCTACAATTTGAGTCTAACATGAATAGAATTGTATGGAAATTGGCCGAGTTATGACTGGATGAAACTTTCAAAGGTCTTAATGACCTTGACCTTTTATTTTTAAATGTCACATGTAAATTTTAAAAAATGTGCAGGGTTACAATAGCTACAATTGGAGCGCAACATGATCAAAATTGGATAAAAATTGACCATGTTATGGTTAGAAGAAAGCCACCATCGAAAGTGGCCTTTGACCTTGAAATGATCTTTGAGCTTGACATGACCTTGACATTTGAGATGACCTTTACCTTGCTATGATTGAACTCCTATACACTCGGAACCACATGGAAAAGAAAGAAAGAAAGAAAGAAAGAAAGAAAGAAAGAAAGAATTCCTAGAAAAACAATATGTCTGTGTTGGCACACAGACATAAATATTATTCTCAACACTCCAAAAGACATCGATGATCATTTTATTCACAATTATTTTGCTAGTGAGGGCTCATAGTTGGCAAACAATATTCCATATACCAACATTAATCTGTGATTCCATTTTACAAAATAATTATCCTAAGTAATTCAGTGTTCAAATCTATCTACCATTTTACTGCTATTTTGTCTACCAATGACATCCTTAATGGCATTGCAAACATAAGTTACGTTATGCTTGTGTCGTGTTGGGGGGGTGGGGGATATAATCCCCATTTAGGTTTCTTTCCTGCAGCTGAAAATTTGTTATCTATACTAATCTATTTGTAATATAACTTTAACTAATAAGTGCTTTGTATTTGTGAAAAGATTTTCGGTGATTAAAATCAATACAAAAACCAACAGCTAATAGCTTTGTTTGCTCATTTATTTTATTTTCTTCTTTTTATTTTATTTTTATTATTAATTAATTTATTAATTTATTTATTTATTTATTTATTTATTTATTTACTTTATTTATTTATTTATTTATTTATTTATTTATTTATTTATTTATTTATTTATTTATTTTATTTATTTATTTATTTTGGAAAGAACCTCATTTTGGTATCATGAGAGAAACGTAAATATGGGCTTTGAGATGTGTTGAAAAGAAACCACCGCCTTTATTCTAACATATAATGACATTTATTTCTGTGTTGATAATGAACTGCCAGCAGGATTCTGATATAACGATATTTTGGTGGCTTTTGAAATCAGTACTAGTGGAAAGCTATCCGTCAGGCCCTTTACTGCACAGAAGGATGGCTTTGTTTCTTGTTTACATGCTAACCTTTCACTGAATTATGCCAAAAGTCTACAAATTTGATTAATTTCAGGGAAATCTAAGATAAGATTTTTTAATATCCAAATATGACAAATTTTCACAAGATGCCTAGTTCGTATTTTGACCTACGTCAATTGAAGTTTCAATGATGTCAGCCGCTATATATTGGATCCGTTACCAGGGAAGAGAGTGCTGGTTGCATGGGCCTGCTTGTACTGCAGGTGCAGTATGGCCCATCAGCCGGGGCACACCATGTCAACACAGCCTGAGAACCTCAGGAACTCCACGCTACACCACTGACTGCTTAACAGACCAAAGCTGTGCCAAAATCGACGCAAACACACACACACACTGCCTCCCCCCCTCGGGGGGAGGGGGTACCTGATAGGTTGGCTAGAGGTGTTACCAAGCTTCTATGCATGCATGTTTGTGTGCCTGACGGGGCAGACTGACTCCACAAACTTATACCACAGCACCTTAGATCTTTTGTGCTGGACTCTTGGCTCTTTGCACGTGATAGCAGGGGTAAACTTATATCTTCAGGACAGGAATCTAACAATAATACTAGCAATATTCATTCTACACAATGATATGCCATCAGTTAATGAAAAGAATGTCTGTCTATCAAATATGAAGCGATTTATGATTGTATTATTTTATTTATTTTTTTATTGTTACATTTCAGGTTAAAGAGCTGCAGAATTGCTGTTGTCGATTTTCGAATTGTAGAAAAAATGTCTACATCCATGGTGTTGTTCGGGATGCTCTTCCTGTGCACAGGTAAATCACACAGACCAGCACTCCACAAAACAATGTAATACTTTAAGTCAATGACGAAAGTATTCCGCAAAACAATGTTGTACTGTAAGTCAATGACAATGCCCTACCGTAAAGAAATGTTATAATATTGTAAGTATATGACGCGCAATTGTACTCCAAAATAATGTGTGTTACAGTACTTGAAATTTTATCCCGCAATAAATGTTATATTGTACATGAAAGTTTATGACACAAGTAGCTGTTCCAGAAAAACAATGTAATATTTTAAGTCCTGTATCACAAAACTGATATAACAATGACGTTTCCTTTTGCAGGCATTGCGATCATTTGCAGCCCGCGGGTATTAATTTGCTTCCTGACTGTGGAGTTTTGCACCCTTCACGTGGACCACAGTCAGGCCGCAAATCAAAAATCGCGTGGCGCACAATGATTCCAATGCCCACAATAGCAAACACTATTACTATTAGGCCTATTATGAATATGTGTGCATAGGTCTACCTCATTGGGGATCATCATATACTATCCTTTGGCTTGTCCTTAGGATTCCACTTGTCCTAACCTAATAAATGAACAGCACCTGCCACCTAATACAACCAACGCCACTGCTGTCCCACCTAACGTGAGCATGGGCCGGGGAATTGCATGTTGTCTGCTGTATGGGAAGTACGAAAGTAGGTTTGCAGTGTGGTTCCCCTGCTTTGCATTTTCTATCGACTGGTACACAAGCTTTTGGCGGGCGCTATAACAGTAAAACCAGCCAAGTGGAGGAGACGAGTCAGCAGACTGACCTCGTTCCCGCGGCGGATCACTCCGAGTGCTTGCACGAGGAGTGTTCCAGCGCGGGAACAAGGCCAGTCTGCAGACGAGTCTACTCCACGCGGCTGGTTTTACTTTTATCCAGTAATTATAGTGTAATTTTATATTCATCGTTAAATACAAAAAAAGACAATTTAAAAACAGTTTCAACGTTTATTTCATCAAACGAGGCTTTGCATAGCTTTGCGTATGAATAACTGTAACGCCGGATCCAGTAATTGGGTCATTTGAAACCTACATGCTTGACGTGCGCCAACTACAAGAATTTAGAAGGAAAGAAGTTCTCAGTGACTTTTGCACTGTGTTGATATGGATTGACCTTTGCACTGTGGTGATATGGACAGGGTTATCACCCAGTCTGTATCTTCCACCTTTTCTGGATGATACAGCTATAATTACTGGATAAATTAAATTGCAGCCCACAAACTTTCATTTATAGTATTTCTGTACAGGTAATGCCCAAAATATTAATAATACTGTGTTATACTAGTGTATGCTCGGTATCAAAACAGTTTTATGCTGTAAGCCCATAACACACAACATTAAAAAGAATTTTACATTTTTAAACCATATGAAAATAACTAATGATAAAGTAAAATGAAGGCAAAATGTATCAAATTGTCCTCATGTGTCCATTGCAGTATTTCGAAAAATAAATGTTTTCTCTGTAAGAAATAATAAAAGATTCAATTACATGTCCCTGTAGTACAATATTGAAAGCATATATGGACATGCCTTACGAAAAATAAATGTTTTCTCTGTAAGAAATAATAAAAGATTCAATTACATGTCCCTGTAGTACAATATTGAAAGCATATATGGACATGCCTTATGGAAGACCTTTTTAATGTCCATTTGTTCTCAGGAGTCCGCTTCACAGTCATATTTTTCAGAGCTTTCGAGGAACAACAAAGTTAACGCAGCTATACTGGTGCATAATAATGTCCATCAGCAACAACATCAAATAAAGATAAACTGTACCATACAGTTGTGTCAAATATTTGATGAACTACTTTTCATATAAGTGGCGATCATTAGCTATAACGGTGAAAGAAATAAAAGACCAACTGTAAATGTGCATGAGGAGTTGGATCATTAATAAATGGGTCAAACACTATGAATGATTCCAAATTTAACTCTTTCCCAACCACATTTGTCACACACTGACCCCCAATGTCAGATGAGTTTCTGGGCGGTTTTATTATACAAAATACCACTAATATTATACATTTCAGAAATTATAATAATAATAGAGGATTAAGTTACACAAAGCCTTCTATCCAAAAGACACCGACAATTTTGTCATACCAATTAGTCCAGAAATTTAATTGAACTTTGCTTGGAATTGGTTTTTTTTTTTTTTTTTTTTTTTTTTTTTTTTTTTTTTTTTTTTGCTTGTCGGCTCTATTTGATTTCGTTTGATTATTCTTTTACCAGGTAGTGCTAAAAAATTTCAAAGCGCTTTCGTCTTTTAACCTGACCGACATCCCTGCCAAGTTTCATGGTTCATTAAAACGTCTTAGAACCATATCATTATTAAAAATTTCATATCTTGGATGATATATTACGGTAACGGTGATGCCACTAATATCGGTGATGCCACCAATGTCGATCATGACCTAGATTTTCATATACTTTTCAAGTCCTGAAGATTAAAGAGGGCTAACTTAAAAACTGTGGACTATATCACGTCCACAAGCAAACCTATATCCATGCACATGGATATTATGAGTTATGTTAGACACCATTACTCTAAGGTATAAACATTACTGAGGCTGTAAAGTATCCTGACTGGTGCTTTTTATTTGCTGTAAGTATCATGCAAAGCGCCTTGTTCTGCATGACTTGAAGTCTGTTTCACAGTTGTTTGCAGCATCATCCCTCCAGGCAATATCACATAAATCAAACATAGGATGACCATTGATTTGCAAAATGCGAGAGGGAAATAGTTGGTTCAGAACTTACCAGATCTGCCAAGAAGAACAATTTACCTTCTTGGTCAAATAGCCTGTATGGTTGGAAAAGGAAAGGACATTATCTGAAATTACAATATTATTTTGGATAGTTGCTCAAAAAGTATTCAGACAGAACGTCGCGGCAAGAATTGCGACAGGTGCAACGCAAAACACAAGTACTATGTTATTGTAAATCGGAGTTGAGTGGGAATTACCGAAGACACAGAATTCGAGACTTTTTCGAAAGCGGCCATGATGCACGAAATTCATGAAACACGCCATAGTGCACGAAATTCATGAACGCATATCTTTGAACTTCACGTAGTTGGTGATCACTTGATGAACATTTTGAGGATATGAATTCTATGGCTAGCTTTAACTCATTCCATACCAGTCCCTAATTTTTCGTTATATTGACCTAGATTTAAGACGACAATTGCATATTTAAATTTTTCATGAAAAGAGCTTTCGTTCAAGTACCAACATGCCTATAGTCTTAAGTCAGTGGTTATGTTACTGTCTGTCACCATAGTATGGAATGAGTTAAAAGGCATTCGAGTACTAATATGGTGCGGCAATAGAGACATTTTCTTGTTTTCCCCTGATTGTCCTTTATTTCACTATGTTCGACAAGAGGTTTTGAGACCCTTCCTGGCAGGCCGTGTAACTGATTGCAATTTTCTATTGTGCAGAAGTTATTCCGAAGACTTGGAATACAAAAAAATATACCAAATTGTCCTGAGATGTTCATTTGTGGATCAACAAATACAGATAAAGAGATGGTTTGCCGAATCTAAACATACAATAGAGACGGGAAGAGTTTTATCCCTTTGCATCATATCAAAAGTATTTAAAATGTGTCAAACTGTCCTGAATTGTCCATTTCAATTCTATTGTCTATATTTTTATAATACCATAAAATAGCACAAAGCCTATACAAGAAAACGGATACACAATTATGTGCATCAGCTGTAATGTTGGATATAGAAAAGATGAATCGTATAGTTGTATCTTGATTTTATACACCACTATTGATAAAGATAATAACTATTAGCTATAATTGTGAAAGAAATTATAAGATTACACCAAGTGCGCATAAATACTTAGATCATAAGCCAAATTCTGCGAACGTCTGTCCATTTCAAAGTACCATGAATATGATAATTGAAAGCAAATAAAAGAAGTAACAGTCAAAAAACAAAACCATGTAATTGGTGTGAATTTACCTTTTTTTCCCTACATGTTCATTTAGCGGATCATAATGAGGACGGAAAGAGACGTTTCACCAAATTTACGAAGTAAATAGAGAAAATAGCATTTGTGATATAATCACATAACTGCAAAGATACGGCATGTAAAATTGTCGTAAAATGTCAATTTTGTATTCATTGTACAAGAAACAGAAAGTGCACGACATTTATGAAGACAACAATGCCTAGAAAAAGTAATGTTCAAAATATTGTGTCCTGTGCAGACTACTTATGTTGTAGTTATCGGTTCCTGCGAAATGATATTTTAACAATATAAAGACTTATGTCAAGTTGTACTTAGATGTCTGTTTCGTATTCCTGATGTCTACAGTTTCATAGATATCACAAGTTGAAGTATGAACACTAGAAAATAATATATCTATCAGCTGTAGTGTTAGTCAAACATAATCTGCTTCATACAGTTATATTTGACGCCATTTGACATACAACTATGGACAGAGATGATGAACATCAGTCGGTTGAGGGAAATAAAGACCTGGACTAAATGTGCATGAGGTTGGATCATCTGCTAATTGTATATAATCACATTTTATAGGACAGTCGGAGAACAGGGAATTCCCTTTATACATCTCTCTGGTACGTCGAGGTAATTTACAAGCTACAAGAACATCCGGTTGATAATGCAAAGAGTTCTATTGACAAAATAAACCAACTATGAGTAACTTTATTGCAGGTCTACCCATTATATAGAGATACTATGGTCTACCCATATACAGATACTATGGTCTACCATTATTTTTTAAGGATAAGTCAGCCCTGACTCGCACAGAACGGTAACAATTGTAATATGCAAAGAAATCATTTTCGTAGTTGAAACTGCTGCTGCGGCCCTGCCAGGGTCAACTAAATTTGTCCTGGTGTGGCCGTCTGTGTCTGAGATATACGTGTCCGAGGTGTATGTGTTTACGTGACATAGCCACTTGGTCTGTGCCTCCTACGTGCATGTATCCTCGACTTCCATTCAGCATCGGCGCATGCACATGCGCATCCCACAAACCGAAGGCATGAATGTGTGAATGTGTGCACCCGAACATGACTGGCTCTCAATGATATAAAACAAAAAAACTAGATACAAACAAAGACGTTTGATTGTAATACATGGCCCAATTTGCGGACGCTCCTTGAAGGTAGGCTAAAGCTAAGTTTATCTTTATTATTATGTCTGTGTGAACAGAGGCATATTGTTTTTCTTTTTCTTTCTTTCTCCTAAAGATCAAAGGTCCAGGTTATTTGACCCTTTGAAATTTATATCTAGCCATTACTCTGTCAATTTTCATCCAATTTCAATCATGTCGGGCTCAAATGGCAGGTATTACAACATTGCACTTTATTGAACTTCACATGTGACCTCTAAAGGTCAAGATTATTTGGACTTTCAAATTTTCATCTAGCCATGTTTAAAACTTTGGAAGGCACAGACAGATTTGTTTAGAAGCAAATCTTCTTTTCTAGTATAGCATTATTTAGAGTCGCAAAATACTTCTATACAAGCAAGACGGCTTGTTGCAGGAGCTTCTGCTTCTCCGATCCATTTGCTCATACGCTGTATCATTTGGTAGCACAGCTCATCTTAAGAGTGTGAGGAGTGCACCAAACAGATAAGAGGCTACTTCAATGAATCAATTCAAGCACACAAAATGATAAAACTCTGTTTTCTGCAAGATTATGGCCATACATATATGTTTCGGTTCAATGTTTTCAAGTTTTATAACAAAAGTATTTAAAAAAATCCAAAAATGTATTATACCCCCCCCCCTCCCTTTTTTTTCTGGCATGCACAGATAGTCGAGGACGAATATAGCTTTACAAAAACTTTAAAAGAAAATATGTATGCCAACTATGTACATGAGTGTAAATCTAAACTTTCCTCACTTGGCAACTGTAAAACAATTGCGTGTTTATGAAGATTTTAAGAAAAAATTCTGCCTAGAATTTTATATTGAATTTAACAAGTGTTACATTGATCTAGTGTATATACCAGCTCAGATTTAGCTCCCATAATTTAAATATTAAACTGGGTCGCCATGCAAAACATAAACTTCGTACTGTTGAAGGGGTCTGCAAAAGATGCCGTTTAGGCGTAGTCGATTGTCAGTCTCATTTTCTTTTACAGTGCCCACGTGAGGAACTGCTTCAGAGAATACAGGATCAGTAACCTTACTTAATCGATGATGTAAGCATGTATAACAAATGTGTAGCCATTATCATGATTATGTCTAGTAAATATACAAGTGTTTGCTTTTAATGAAGTTCTTTGTATTAAACAGGTGTCTTATCACAGGACTACACAATTAAACCGGACCACAAAACCCCATGGCCCCGGCCAACAACAGGTGGTGATCATTGCACCATGCCTCAGACACTTCGAGGGAGGTGGCATCATCTCTTTACATATGGTATTGTCGGTCAGGTCACAGTGGGTTCAGACAATTTGTCTTTCAACTGGAAAGGAACATCACAACGGGTCACGATGTGGTGCATTCAAAGAATAAGAGACGTGTATTTATTCCAGTAAGTCATATGAAATGTTTTCTTGAGAAAAGATATGCTATCACAGAGAACATCAAAAGATGTAATAAGTGACGTCTGATACAGTGGTAAATGCAGTCTTACAGAAAACTTCCCCTGAGTGTTTCTCGGGTATGCTGAGTAATACCCAAGGAAACTTCCTCAATTTTTTCTTACCAGCAGCAGTTTCCAGGGATTTAAATTAATGTAAATGTTTTATCAACTGATAAATAATTACTATAATAATAAGTCGTACTAGTAGAAGTAGTAGTAGTAGTAGTAGTAGTAGTAGTAGTAGTAGTAGTAGTAGTAGTAGTAATCTGAGTACGAGCCTATCTAAACAAAACGTTATATTTCCGACTATATGCTTATATTTCTTGTGACATGGTATTCAACATTTCAGATGTCACAGAGTGCATTAATCTCCCTTTCGTAATTTAATATCGCTTGTAGTTGATAATGAGATTGTCCCTCAAAGTCACTACCATGCTGAATTGTATGCAATTTGTGGGAGTGAAAGATACCCGTATATATGGGAGTTCGTACATGAATTGCATTTAAGTCTTAAATTACATTGCCAACGTAGAAAAATCTGATGTCCAATCATTTAATGCCCTGATGGTCTGATAAACTTTGTCGATAGTTTCCTAAATCATACCTTTCTGGTTATTTGGGACATAGGCCAAATTATTCTGAATTCCGCCGAAGTGCATATGCAGTGCTGCCACTGCCTAATTACAAGAAAAACACATCAAACTGAACCTTAAAAAAAGTATAAATTTTCAAAAAAAAAATATAAAACTAGAAAAAGAAGATTTGCTTCAAAGCAAATCTGTCTGTGTGCCTTCAAATGTTGCAAAAATTAAATGCTACAACATTGTATCTTTGGTACTTCACATTCCATTAAGCTTATGGTTCGATGGACATTTGAAAGTCCAAATGACCTTGACCTTTGACCTTTAGAGGTCACATGTAGATTATAAACATGTACAGCGTTACAGTACCTACAATTTAAGCCCAACATGAACCAGGTCAGATGAAAATTGACCAAGTTATGGCTAGATAAAACTATCAAAGGGCTGAATAACCTTGACCTTTGAACTTTAAAGGTTATAAGTCAATTACAAGAATGTGCAGTGTTGCAATACCTACCATTTGGGTCCAAATGATTAGAATTGAATGGAAACTGGCTGAGTAATGACTGGATGAAAATTTCAAGGGTTCAAATGACCTTGACCTTTGCCCTTTCGAGATCACATGTATGTTAACAATGTGCAGTGTTACAATACCTACATTTTAGCCCAATATGAACAAAATTGGATAAAAATTGACCAAGTTATGGCTGGGAGAAATTTCAAAGGTCCAAATGACCATGACGTTTGACCTTTAGAGGTTACATGTTAATTTTAAAAAATGTGCAGTGTTACAATATCTACAACATGAGCCCAACATGATCAAAATTGGATAAAAATTGATTGAGTTATGGTTACAGGAAAATTTCAAGTCCAAATGACCTTGACTTTTGACCTTTAGAGGTCACATGTAAAGTACAAAGATGTACAGTGTTACAAACATATTAATTGAAGTTGCCTGTACCTATAAGAGTTTTGGCGATATTCAAGATTTAAATTTTCAAATGGCCCTAATTTGCATTATTTTCAAAACTGTTCAACCTCTTTGCAAAAAATCAAGACTTCATGTATGGAAGTATAATAATGCTAAGTTTGGAGTTTCTACGCATGATACTTTTCAAATGAAATGTCGGACAAATTTGCCTGTACAGAAATACAGAAAGAAAGAAAGAAAGAAAGAAAGAAAGAAAGAAAGAAAGAAAGAAAGAAAGAAAGAAAGAAAGAAAGAAAGAAAGAAAGAAAGAAAGAAAGAAAGAAAGAAAGAAAGAAAGAAAGAAAACAATATGTCTGCATTGGCACACAGACATAAAAAATATAAATCTGAAGCAACTCACCGGTATTGCAGCAAAATTATACTGTAACAACAGGGCTGTCTGAACAGCCCATGCTCAGCCTACGTAGAGATTCATCACACTTGTGGCTCTGTGCACTTGGGATAGCCTCATGGTCACTCATGGACTGAGTAAGTCTGACCTTGATGGAAGAACACTAACATTTACCTCCAAAGCAGGTCCAAGCTGCGTATTTTGTCTACTCCACTGGGGTCTGCCCTTCTTTGACAAGGTCACTTAGCGTTGGAAAAGTAACTCAGCTTCTAATTGGCTGAGTATGGCTACTATGGAAACAGGCTCCAGTACTCTAGAGACCAGAGGCTGCTACTGGTCAAGGTGATAATGATGAACTTCCTGACTGTAGTTACTAGTAAGCTTGTTGAAAGACACCGATATTTAAAATGTTGCAAATATAGATGAACAAGACCTATATTTGTCACTACTATGAAAACAGTGTTTTGTGCACAAAAAGGCTTTTAGGAACTGCATTTAATGTTCCAACTATTGTTGGAAATGATATATTCTGCTGAAGAGAGAAAGTTGCCCCATGGGAAACCAGCAAAATAAAGCTGCCCGACACGAATGAAAGTTGGCCGGAGCACGTAGACACCCGGTAATTTCTAACCCTGCCTATACTTGCTTGAAATGAACAAAGAACAGACTTCCATGCCGAGTCACTCCATTTACGAGTGCATTTTTGGCTGTGTCTGATGGGGACCAGGACCTTGGCTATCTCTGCACCATGGTCCAGATCCTCATGATGACTGACACCGAAATACACACCGATGGTTGTCACTCAATGGGAAGATGGTTCATCATTCCTGTAAACAAGACACTCAGACAGGCTGTTAGAATGCTTATAACACTACCCTTATAATCTAACCAAATTCCAATTGCAAGTTCCAAAATTTGTCCAAAAAAGTATGGAAACGTATTTGGGGAAAATAAGGTATAAATAAAGCGTAAAAAAAAGTAAAACTGTGAAAATAAAGCATCACACTTTCAAAAAAGTGTAAAGTGACAGCACTGACATATCTAACTGTAATGGATTATCCATTTTTGTTGCTATATTTTACAAAAGCAATTATCTCATCTTCTATCTTATTCATCAGGTGTGATACTCATAAATTATTTTAGCCTTTCTTAGGCTCTCTCTTGAAACCTGTTTGTGTAACATGTCCATGTAGTTTTTTAAATTGTTAAAAACATCATATATATATATATATATATATATATATATATATATATATACTACTTCCACTTTCTGTTCTATGGAAACGAAGATTCAGGAGAGGGGGTCATGTGCACGCCCTGTAAGGCCGAAGTGCTCCCCCCCCCAAAAAAAATACAAAATTCCAACATTGAACATGACATGTCAGACCTATGAACTCTGGTAACAATTTTGCAATTTTATATTATGCTGCCGTCAGTATACGTGCAATGCAACTGAACTGTTTGCACTCCTACACTATTGTTAAGTGGCTTTAGCAGTAATCAAAAGGAACAGGCATGCAGTACTTCTGTCTGTGTGCCACCACAGACATTCTATTTTTGTTGGCTTCTTTACAAGCAATTTTTTCCGTAAATTTTCTCGGATACTATTACATTTGGAAACTCCAAACTTGGCATAATATTTAGCTTTAGATAAGACGTCATGTCTTTTTTTATAGAGAAGGGGTGATGATTTTAAAAAAAATGAAAATTAAGGCCATTTGAAAAATTCAATCTTTAATATCTCCAAAACTATTATAGGTACAGGTAACCAACCCAACTTCAATTTATAGGTTTGTAACACTGCACATTTTTGTAATTTACATGTGACCTCCCAAAGTCAAGGTCAATTTGACTTTTGAATTTTTTATGCAGCCATCAATCGGTCAATTTTTATTCAGTTTTGACCATGCTGGACTCAAATTGTAGGTATTGATACACTGCATATTTTTGTTATGTAGGTGTAACCTCTAAAGGTCAAGGCCATTCGGACCTTTGAATTTTTCATCTAGCCATAACTGTGTCAATTTTCATCCAACTTTGACCATGTTGGACGCAAATTGTAGATATTGTAACACTACACATTTTTGCAATTTACACATAACCTCGAAAGGTCAAAGGTCAAGGTCATTTGCACCCTCGAAAAATTTATCTAGGCATAACTTAGACAATTTTTGATCTGATTTGGGTCATGTTGGGCTTGAATTGTAGATATTGTAACACTCTACATTTTTAGAATTTACATCTGCACCTAAAGCTCCAAGATCAAGGTCATTTGGACCTTTGAAATTTTCATCTAGCCCTAACTTGGTTACCTTTCATCCAATTTCAGTCATGTCAAGCTCAAATTGTAGGCATTGTAACATTGCATATTTTTGTAATTTATATGTAAGATTTAGGGGTCAAAGTCAAGGTCATTTGGACCTTTGAAACTTTCATTTAGATAGCCATATTTACAACTTTTCAAGGCATATAGACAGATTTGCTTTAAACCAAATCTAATTATCTAGTTGATGTTTGTATAAATAAGGCACCCATGTACAAGTTACACAATAAGCATTGGCCTATTTCCAATCCATAGGTTTGTCAGTGTGTGCGCGCATGTGTGTGTAAGGCATGAATTTTAACAAAATCAAAATGAAACTTGGTACTGTTTTCAGACTTCGTGTGTATACTATACTCTACGGGCGCAGTTGCCCATATTTCGACAATATGATATTAGATGTACACTTGTCTCACATCGATTTAGATTCTTGTGCTTTTCCAAAACAAAATTGTCTCAGAGGTCTTTTATAAACATTCCTTTCATCTGACATTTCAGATGTACACTATATATATATATATATATATATATATATATATATATATATATATATATATATATATATATATATATATATATATACATACATATATATGCATATTCATATACATATACACATGCATATCAATGTTAAAAGATTGTGTACGGTTCTAGTAAAAGTAACTTCTGAAGTGACGTCGGTGACTGTGCCTCAGTGACTCCACGTTCATTAAATGTCAGCAATGTAACGTTAATCTGACCCTTTCAGTTCTAAGTTTGAGACAGAATTGACAGCTCCCATGTGCACGTCTTTGGGCACCATGTGGCGAAAGAGTTCCGAGGAAAGCAGTTGACATTGAGCGTTCATTTTTCTCAGGAACTCGCTGGTACTTGAATTAGTGGTCTTACCAGGGATGTAAATCTGAAAGGATTCGTATCAGCGCAACTTTCCATGACAAACAATGAAACAAGTGTCCTTTGTTTGCAGGGCTGAGAAAGATATCGAATGTAAGAGGCCGCATGCATACCTGTTTATTCATGAATAAATCAACTCTTCGTTTCAGTGCCAGCGTGCCCCAGGGTAAATTTATTCTCTGCCTAGACGCATCGGCAGTCCTGAACGCAACACGCATTATTGTGCAAAGACTGAATAGTGAGTATTTTTTCTTGATCATTTAAGGAAGAAAAAAGTATGACCTAAAAAAATCAATCAAATTTAGACTGAAATTTCAATTTTGGTATAGCTGATCCGTTTCAACATATGCACATCGTAAACGGGCCTTTTCCTTTCACTTGTAACATGATAGTTCATTGGCCTAATGATGGGGGGCTATGGAAACATCAGTGAGTTCTCATTTAATAGAATAATTCAATCGAATCATTGCTGTCTTTTTTTTCTTCTCAAAAAAGTTAACACTTTAATGACTATAACAGAGACCCCACTAAACAGTTCCTATAACTGCTGACGTAGCAGCATGGGATAGCCTTTTTGTTCACTGGAAAAAAATTATCCATAGCAACATGTAAGTGTTGCACTCAAAGTTTAGTTTTTCGTGTGAAATTATTCAAACCTAAAGACCAGAAACCCCATTGGTATCTTCGAACTCATAACTTTATTTCATGTACGGTTGTATCGGAGGCTCTCAATGTTAAGAATTGTGCTCATTTTTTTCTATCATAGATAGGGGATTGGAGGGCAAAACGGATCGCTTTGGGAAATGATATCACAATTTCAACATTTATTTTGAATTCTGGTCCTGTCTAGGCCTATATGTTCAATCGTGGATTTTTTTTTTCTTTTTTTTGCCCAATTCGCGCTGGGAGATTTTAAAAAGGTCCCACCATGAAGTATTTTAATTCTTAGTTCTTTCCAATTTACCAAGAATTAAATCCCCACTGCCACGAAATATTGTAAACGGTCAACTTGCATAAACATATAGACAGTCACAGTGGGAATATACCCACCAAGAATCAGAGTTTTTTTAAAGCAATTTATGTTGCAATGACAATTTTTAATGTATTCTTTCCATCTACATTCTTACATCGTTCCACAATTGACTAACCAAAAAACCCAAAGCCCTTTGGTAGTGGAATCCAGGGACATCAATGAAATAAATGCACTCAAACTGTCTTATTATAAACAATATGCCCGCTTCTTTATGGTTGGCATTTAATTCTTCTTCCTGTTCATTTGAGAACCAGTCAAAATCACGTTTTAAAAAATTGAAATAAAGCTATAAAAAACTGCTCCTATAATAATTGATTTATTGTATCTTTTGTTTTTAAGAATCAACTGCCAATGTATATCCCCTGATGAACGTTAAAGGCATCTGGCCTGTCATCATAAGGAGATTATGTACTCTCCAATGCGGCAAGATCAGGATTATCCGAAAAACACCTTCCAAATAGACCAATAGCCATGCAGTTCGCTAACATGTAATCATTATATGGCAGAAAGGAGTCCATGCTCCAGCTTTCGTGTGTATCAGTACATCATCAAGAATGTTACTTCCAACATCAATTATTCCAAGAATGATTTTCCGATAAACTTCTCGATTTTCACTTTTTTTCTTGTTAGTGCTGTAGACTAACTCTGGCCACCTCAGAGAATTTTAGATGTGGATTCAGCGTAGGATTAATAAATTTGCTAAGGAATGTTAGAGAATTCTGCAGCTGACATTGCATGTCGTGTTTATAAGTGTTGATAATCATCCAGTCTAGGCCTTTACCATAGAGAAAAGGAAAATATCCGATTTCAAACTAATATAAGCCTGCATTGTGTAATAATTATCCACAACACTATAAATACTGCCAAGAAGTATACCAATGGTGCAGAAAATAATACAAGGCAGACTTCCCGTACTTTTCACCCTATGACTGAACATCGAAGCTTTTGCGTATCTTTCAGAGAAGCTGCGTCCTGTGGCTGCATTTTTATTTGTCTTTCGTTCGATTTTGATGAAAGAAACTTCTTTGTAATATATTAACCGTGAAAAGAGGTACGAGTGAATTGAACACAAACACTAAGAAAGAAGATTTGTTATAAAACAACTCTGTGTGTGCTCTTTCAAAAGTTGTAAATATGGCTAGATGAAAATTAATGGCCAAATAACCTTGACCTTCGACCTCTAAAGGTTACAAGTAAATTTTTAAAAATGTGCAGTGTTGCAATACCTAGAATTTGAGCCCAACATGACTGAAATTGGATAAAAATTGACCAAGTTATGGGTAGATGGAAATTTCAAAGGTCCAAATGACCTTGACCTTTGACCTTTAGAGTTCACATGTAAATTAGAAAAGAATGTATAGTGTTAATACAATATCCACAATTTATGCTCAACATGGACCAAATCGGATGACAATTTCAAAGGTGCAAATGACATTGACCTTTGACCTTAATAGGTCACACGTAAATTTCAAAAATGAGCTGTGTTACAAACCTATGAAATTGAACTGGTTAACTGCGTCTGTGATAGTTCTGGAGATATTCAAGATTTAATATTTCAAATACCCCTAATTTGCATAATCTTCATCATATTTTCTCCTCTTTATTACATGGTACAAATTCATATATTGACCTATAATCATACCACGTTTGAAGTTTCTGAGTGTAATAGCGTTCGAGAAAACTAGCAGAAAAATTTGTAAGAAAGAAAGAAAGGAAGGAAAGAAAGAAGAAAGAAAGAAAGAAAGAAGGAAAGAAAGAAAGAAAGAAAGAAAGAAAGAAAGAAAGAAAGAAAGAAAGAAAGAAAGAATTAATGTATATACATATAATGTTCATATAAGTTGTGCAAAGAAAATAATTACCAATACTATCAATAGCGTTTCGCTAATCCATCACGAGATATGGATCTATGACTACTATAAAATTGAGAGTGCCCCAAAATGTGAAGCTCATAAAATCGACATAAATTGTATTATGGGAAAACCGCAAGTGGATATCGGACAGCATTGTTCTGCAGAGCAACCAACAAGAGGGCGCTTCCCACAGCCCCCCCCCCCCCTCCTTCCCCCACAGGCTGCCTCACCTGACCATAACAGACACAACCAAAAATAAGCCCTAAGCCCCACCATGTCCCATGGGTACTCAGAAGTGATTGTTTGCAACATCAAAGCCATTGGCCACACGGAAGAATATTTTTAATGTAAAAATTAAAAAAAAGTACGAAAAATCCAAAATTCACTGGAGTATGACCACTTGAAGAACGGTAACACTACTCATGTAAGGTACATCCCCACCAAGTTTAAAGTGATGCAGCTCATAGTTTTGGAGAAAACTACACGCATGTGCACTGGTATCTCTACAGTAGCCATGGTAACATGTGCCCACTCTTGCTCATCATTACAGGCATTCAAATATTTGACAAAGATCAGCAAATGGTGGTACTTCCACATACCAAAAAATCCTGAATGTCCATACTTAGTCAAGTCATGCCCAAGGTAGCTCGCCACTACGTTTGAGAAGGAGCCGACCAGCAGTGTTTGAGAGGTCGGAAATGTGATTTGTGGACAGACAGACGACATCCTGACTGTCTAGTTACCTCAGATAGCCCTTGACTTTGAGCTCATAGAGGTCACATGTGAACTAGGAAAAAAGTGTCGTGGGATGAAATCCTCGAAACATAACAGTCTACCTGATTGCACTGGTGTGGTCAGCGTCAACTTGTGTCCAGCCAAAGGTGACCATAAAAAAAAAAGAAAATGAAACCAAGGATTTATTTACAGGAGTCTCCACTTATACATTCAAGGATGTATACGTAGTCTTCACTTATATATCCAGGGATGTATATAATAATGCATTGACTTAGGGGAAAAATACGGGTCCAAGGACTAGCAAGTAAATTATGTTTAATACCCATGACCCGGGTACCCGCTTCAAAAACCCTTACAAAAATGATACACAGAAACATATTTTAACTTGCTTTTATTCAGGTGCAGTATAACAATTCCACTGTTCTTCTAATTGCCTTTTACTGAGAAAAAAAAAATTTAAAAAATAAAAGTAAAGAACATTACAGTGAAAAGGCAGAACTATACACAGATCTATAATTTGTCTTTTTATATCGAAAGTAGTCGGGTACTACAAATTGGATTCGGGACCCGACTTTTTGGCATTTTGATGGGGGGGGGGGGGTCTCGGGTAGCCGGGTCCCGAGTCAATGCACTGGTATATAAGTATTGTCCACTTATACGTCCAGCGGTGTATATGTTGTCTACACTTATACTTCAAGGGATATTTAAGTAGCCTCTTCTTATGCCATACATCCCCGGTGAAACATATTCTGAACATTTATTATGCATCATACTAACACGTTCATGTTTTACATGCCCGATGTGTTCAAAATTGGGACAAAAAGGACGCTTTGTTAGTACTTTCCAACACTTGACACGGGTGTGACTTTCGAACACATATGTTCACATTTTGAACATATGTGAATTTTTCGAAAATATGTATTCCTTTCGTGTTCAAATTTGGAACATGTGTTGAAAAATTTAACGTCTGTTGTCTCAAGTAACATCGATGTTGAGCATTATAAAAGGTCCTATGTGTTGCTATTTTCGTCAGTTCAGGACCTAACTTACGGGAAATGTGTTCCCAGCTGTGCAGACAGACAGACAGATAGATGGATGTAACTTTCACGATATTCTGTGAAAACCTCGTCAACCAGCGGATCCATTCCAAGGGTAGGGAGCCTCATCACGACGCAGACTAAAAGAGCATTTTCAAGAAAGTAACCTCTATGGGGGATGTTAAATTGATAATTTATAGACTAAACACACACACACACACACACACACACACACACACACATATATATATATATATATCAAAAAGATCCTTTAATGTCATACATCTTGCAGTTTCAGTCTTAAACTCACGAGTACTTAATTGCAAAGCACCAGCAATTGGTTAAATGGCTTCTTTCAGGTAAATAAAGAGTGTTTTTCCTGGGCTATATTATCCAGGTTTTGAGGTATATACCCATAGCTATTGACATTATCACATAACGCTACTGTATCTAACAAGTACTTTTACAAAGTTCTATGTCCATTGTTCTGGCCAAGTTCAGCTTGAGATCCAGAAAAGGGCACCGCGCATCAAAGCTCATGAAATTCAGCATGGCTTCCTTTGTTATGAAAACTTCAAAAGCTCTCCACCACGACCGAACAGAACAATATTTCGACCAACTCAACCAACTTTCGAAATTTTGAATCGAATGTGATGATATCGATTAATTAATGTGTAGGTTTACACATTTAACTGGGTCATGCACTTGATTATATAGTGTTGTGTCGTCTGCAGAAAGACGAATTTCTTATTAAACTAGAACAACAATATCGTAGACGTCGATCAAGAACATAAGCGGGCCTAGCATATAGCCTTGTGTGACACTTGCTTCGATACTGCCTGAGACAAGCCGAGACTGAAAATTCTGCCCCCAAGCAGAAAACTCTCTTTGAATGAATGAAAAAACAAGAGGATCATGATGATCCTGTGCTCTGCTGACTGGGATCTGCTTTTACAGTATTGGAACACATGGACTGCAGTCTAGATTTGTACAGCTATATACATGTATGTAGAGTGGTAGCAAAGTTTGTCCTTAAAATAAATTTTGCGGAAGGACGGACGGACAGACGGACGCAAACGGATTCTATAAGCTCTGCTGATGGTAGTACATGTATTATCAATTGACATACCTTGCTGTTTCAATGGCTGCCGGTGTACAGTGGCAGCACTCACTTACAGTCACAAAGTCTGATCTCACATAACTTTGTCAAAAATTAACATATCCACATTATTTTCGCGGACTTTCATTGTCTAATGTCCAACTATATTTTGATAAAATTTTCGGCAATTCTATCATGCTGTTGTGGAGAAGAAGTCGAAAATAGCCTTAACACGCAAAAATTCATTTAAAAAATTTGCAAAAAATCGTAGCGCCACCTGGTGGCCGAAATGAGAACTAGTTGACCCCAGGTGACCCTATGTGCAATATCAAAGCAATCGGCTTCGTAGTTCTTAAGATGAAAAAATTTCATTTTTTTTCCCAAAAATAAATAATTATTAAAAAATAGAAAAATTATTGCATCATCATCTCCTTCGCAAGCTTGGTAGAGGTCTACCTGGGTATCTTCCATGTGCAAAATCAAAACATACTATGTAGCGGTTTTTGATAAGAAGTCGAAAATATAAAAAGTCTAGCGCAGACGGACAGACGGACGACGAACGCAAACGGATTCTATAAGCTCTGCTGACTGACAAGTCAGCAGAGCTAAAAAACATTGATATCGGTCATAAAGGCAATTTTCTACCCTGTGTAATATGTAACAGTAAATCTCTGCCCTCTTCATTTTATAGATCAAACCTGAATGCTATATTTTATCAGATACTTTTGTGGTGTCACATAAGACCACAGGAATGTCACCTTGTAAGTCAATTGCTTCAGAAAACTCGTATTAATAAAAAAAAAAAAGGTTGGTCGACGGTGATGTCAACAGGAATGAAACCAGAGATCTCAAGGATAGGACACAGTTTTCCTTGAAGAAGTTTTACATATGCTTGAAAACGTCTCTTTCAAAAGAAAAAATGTCCGGCGCGGTTTAGATTGATTGATTGATTGATTGATTGATTCTTTATTCTTTAACCAGGGTTACTGGCTCAGTGAGGATTCACTGGTATTCCGCCAGGCCCTGGATGGTGCAATGGGAATACAATGACAATATGACGAGATGATCCAGTTGATAAATAAAATACACATAAGAAGAATAACAGAATAATAAAATATGCATTTACATATAGATAAAGTAAAAACAGGTATATAGATAAAAACATATTAACTAAGGTAAAGCAATAAATATATAAAATGTGAACAGTGTCTTATCTGGGAGGGTAATGGATTACTGATGGAGGGATTTAGTTGCGGATTTAAACAAGGAAAGGGAGGGAAGCTGCCTTATTTCGAGCGGAAGGGAGTTCCATTTTAATGTCCCTCGGTAGGCAATTGTATTTCTACCATAATTCAGGTTGACCCGAGGCACATGAAAATTGTTACTTTGGGCTGCTCTGGTTGCATGTGAATGGACGGTATGGGAGTAAGTGAAGTTGCTTGTAACTGATACTGGTAGGAGACTGTTCGCAGCTTTATACATAAAAATATCCAGGTGATATTTTCTTCTGTCGTCTAGCATGGGAAGATTACAGAGGTTGTGCAGTTCTTGGACAGGAGTGTATTTGTTAGTCTTAGTTATTATACGTAATGCCTTGTTCTGAAGAATTTGAATTTGAAAAGTTTAGTTGTGAAAGTGGTCTTTAATTTGTACCGAGATCTGGTGCACCATTGTTCACAATTGGTGACGTGTGCTTTCTTCCATTCTAATGAAAATTTAGAATTGAGTAGAGAAAAAGCTAAAAAAAAAAAAAATAATAATTCAGTTTTATAGTATTTACTTTTAAATAGATCACTGTGCCTTTGATAATAATACGCAAAATGTTGAAATTAAGTAGAAGTGACATTGAAGCGAGGTTTACGGTGTGTTTTGACTCCCTAATTGCCAGGGTCGGCGATATTGAGACTAAGTTAATTGCCAACAACGATACACTCCAGTCTAAGACCGTTGTGTTGGAATCCAAAGTGGTCGCTTTGGAATCCACTGTTTAGAACTTACAGGCAGAATTAGAAAAGGTTGAACAGTACAGTCGCCGAAATTCTCTTCGCATTTGGACGACGGAAGTAGAGGGGGAAGATACTGATAAACTTGCCATTTCCTGTGCTCAGAAGCCGGGGGTTAACCTTGATATTGGGGAAACAGACAGATCTCACAGAGTGGGTAAGCCGGGTGGTCCGAAGGCCCGTGCTATTATAGCCAGCCTTGCAACCTATCGTTCTCGACAGAAACTTTACATGAATAGACATCGTGATAAAAACATTATTATTTCGGAGGATCTGACCAAGACCTGCTCCAACCTCATTTTCAACGCCAGGTGCTTAAGACGAGGCAGGGCGATCAAGTCTTGCTATACACGGGACGAACGTGTGTTCATTCGGGAGTTTAACCCTTGGGGCCGTGGTGATAGTGACGGTCGGTATGTCCAAATTCCTTCCTTGAAAGATCTGGATAAAAACTGAGAATGCTTGTCACCCGTGGACAATGCATCAATCAAACCACAGACCAGCACCTAATTGACCTGGACAGAATGTTATAAACAAGCATTATTTGTTTTTGTACTTAAAATTCCAATTCTTTGTCTCTGATTGGGTGATTTGCAGTGTAGAGCTTCTATGGCTTTTCGTCTCGACATGTCAACGTAATACTTGTGACTTTTCAGCAGGTCTCCTGGGTGTCTTGCATTTTAACCCAGGTACGAGCTGCACCAAACTTGAACTTGACGGGGGGGGGGGGGGAGGGGGGCGAAACCACCGTCTGTTTACAAACATTGCTTGCTTCTACCTTTTTCAGCTTTGGACCATGTTCCCGGAATGGAGTTTCATGAAAAAAAATTCAAATTAATAGTTCAAAGTATTTGTCAGCTTCTCAAATCGGCTACCTTTCATGTCTCTTAGTCGGTATTTTATGTTCAGCCTTGCCCATGATGGTGAATTTGCACCTGTTATATGTCATTCTTTTGTTTCCTTGTAACAGAGCGTATTGTTTGTGTTCTATCTTCAAAATATATGTATGCAGGTTTGGTTTATTGCACCTTCTCTCTGTTACTCCGACTTCGATGAGCAGTTCCCGTGATCCTGAATTTGTACTTTTTATATTATTTATTGATTTGTTGCTTTGTAACGGAATGTAATGTTTGTGTTGAAATTTCCTAATATTCAAAATGCTGACCAGGGTATTTTTTTTGACATATTACACCCGTTCGTCTCTGAACAGACTTCCCCATGTATCAAACTTAAAAGATTATCTTCATAATCGTAAACAAAGAGTTGTTCTTAATGGTCAATCTTCTACTTGGGGTACCATTACAGATGGGGTGCCCCAGGGATCTGTCTTAGGTCCTTTACTATTATTAATCTTCATCAATGACATTATTAATGTAGTTAACTCAAACATTAACCTTTTTTGCTGATGGCACTTCCCTATTTCTTACTATCGATGATCCAGGCCATGGTGCAGCTATGTATGTATGTATGTATGTATGTATGTATGTATGTATGTATGTATGTATGTATGTAAACGTATTTATTTCCAAGAATGGAACTGGATTACCCAGTAGCTATTACAAATAACTAGTCGAGGGGTTCTCCAGACATACAGAACACACAATAAATATACAGGACACACAGGACTGTACAAATCAGTTTGCAAGTTGGAATACAATCAGGTATAATAGAAGGTACCAATTATCAGTTAATGAACCGTCTGGTCTGGGTAATGTACAATTGAACAGTTGAAAAAATTTCAATATTTAACACATCCGAAAGGCTGGTACTACCAGACAGCATAATTTCTAGAAGTCTATCGCCGACATGATTTACTAATAAGTTAGGATGTACACCAGGAGCAAGCACATTTGCAACAGACCTCAGGAGTGTAAGTCTAGGTTGTTCAAAAAGTGGGCAAAACAGGAAAAAATGACGCGTGTCTTCATTTAGGTAGTTGCATGAACAGGCAGAAGAGGGCAGGATATTAACTTCATATAAGTGGGAATTAAGTATAGACCTCCCTAGGCGAAGCTGGGTGTGAGTTATATTTGCAAAGCGATCACCAAACACGAAGTAATTTGGAATTTCATGGCGAAAGAACAGAACTTTGGCAAGTTTTACTTTGAAGATTGAAAGTGTTTGGGAAAGCTTGACATCATCAGGTAAGTCGTTCCAAAGGAGAATGGCGGATGGTTGAAACGAACTAAAGTAACGATAAGTCCTGCACTTAATTTGCCTTTGTTGGGGGCGCCTGCGGAGGAGGCGGCCAGTCGGGGGTAAGTCGTAATTCGGGATTAATTCATATAGGTAAGGGGGGGGGGGTAAGCTTATTGAACATTTTGTAGAAGAACACTAATTTGAAAAATTGTCTGCGGGTGTGAAGCGGTTCCCAGCCAATTTCAGCCAATAGTCTATCACGTGACGAAAATTTCATAGCACCCGTACATATTCTAGCAGCTTCATACTGTATTCCTTCTAGGAGATCAGATAACTCTTGTGTGCAGTTGTCAAAAAGGACACAACCGTATTCTAGGATGGGTCGAACCATGGTCAGATACAATTTTGATAAGGTTTTTCTGGAAAGTTTGAACTTAAGCCGTTTTAGAACAGATAGACGTTTACTCGCTGCAGTGACAATGCGATTAATATGTGAGTGCCATTTTAAATCATGCGAGAGAGTGATACCTAAGTGAGTGTGGTGTATAGCCTCCGGGATGGGTGTCTCACCAAGATACAAGGTGGGGTGAGTTACTTTGTCTCGTTTGCATGAGAACAGGACCGAAAGTGATTTAATGGCACTAAATGTCATGCGCCAGATCCGACCCCACATAGAGAGATGGCCGAGATCAGTATTAATGCGAGTCCCAGAGACTTCACGATCATAAATTATTTCGAGAATGCTAGTGTCATCGGCGAAGAGCTATCATTAGCAGCCACGTTGTCTCTTTGGACGAATGGTCGAAGGAGTGGGTTGTGTCCTTTAATGCTCTTAAAACCGATGCCATTCTTATATCTCTGAAGACAAACATGCTGGATTACCCACCGTTAATTTTTCAAGGACATCAGCTCAAGGATGTTCCGGAACATAAACACTTAGGACTTACGTTAAGATCGGAATTAAAATGGAAATCTCACATTAAGGAAATTGTGACTAACGCTTCCAAACAGCTCAACATTATGAAAACTTTGCAGTATCTTCTTGACCGGAAGACTTTAGAAGTCATTTATACATCATTTTATAGACCTTTTTTAGAATATGGCGGTGTGGTCTGGGATGGCTGTGCACAGGCTGATCAGAAACTTTTAGAAGATTTACAATTGGCTGCGGCCCACATTGTAACGGGTGCAATGAAAACTACCCCTTGTGAGAAATTGTACGAAGAAACTTGGTGGGAGACATTGTCTACACGGAGAGAAAGGTCTAAACGAATTATGATATACACAATTATTCAAAAATTAACCCCGACTATTTATGTCTGTGAGCCAACACAGACATATTGCTTGCTCAAGGAATTCTTTCTTTCTTTTTTCTTTCTTTCTTTCTTTCCTTCTTTCTTTTTTTTCTTTATTTCTTTCTTTGTTTCTTTTCAGGCAAATTTGTGCGACATTTCATTTAAAAAGTATTATACGTAGAAACTCCAAACTTGGCACAATTAGACTTCTATAGATGAAGTCAGGCCTTTTTATAATTAGAGGTCATGCTTTGCAAAATTATGCAAATGAGGGCTAAATAAAATTTTAAATCTTCAATATCTTATATACTATAGTAGATGTAGTTCCAAGTGTATTGGAGTTCGATTATATCAAGGCAAAGGTCATCTCAAATGTCAAGGTCATGTCAAGGTCAAAGGTCATATCAAGGTCAAAGGTCAGTCTTAGGTCAAAATGCCAGAATGTCATTTTAAAGGTCAGGGACCACTTCTAGTAGAGGTCATTTCAAGGTCAAAGGCCACTTTTGATGGTGGCTTTGTTCTAGACTTAACTTGGTCAACACTGCACATATTTAAAATCTCGCCTTTTTATAATGAGGGGTCACACTTTTCAAAATTATGCAAATGAGGGCTAATTAAAGTTTTAAATCTCCAATATCTTATATACTATTGTAGAAAAAGTTCCAAATATATAGGAGTTGAGATCATAGCAAGGCAAAGGACACCTCAAATAGCAAGGTCATGTCAAGGTCAAAGGTCATGTCAAGGTCAAAGGCCAATGTAAGGTCAAAATATCATTTTAAAGGTAAAGGACCACTTCAAGTAGAGGTCATTTCAAGGTCCAAGGTCATTTCAAGGTCAAATGCCACTTTCCATGGTGTCTTTCTTCTAGCAATAACTTGGTCAATTTTTATCCAATTTTTTATCATGTTGGGCTCAAATTATAGCTATTATAACACTGCATATTTTAAAAATAACATGTGACCACTAAAGATCAAAGGTCAATGTCATCTGGACATTTGAAAGTTTCACTCAGCCATAACTCGGCCAATTTCCATCCAATTCTAATCATGTTGGACTTGAAATTGTGGGTACTGTAACACTGTACATTTTTGCATTTTACATATGACCTGTAAAGGTGACAGGTTTAGGTCATTTGGACTTTAAAACTTTCATCCAGCCATAAGCTTAATGGAATTTTTGAAAGCACACAGACAGATTTGCTTTAAAACAAATCTTCCTTTCTCGTTATTTACTACTCTTCCTAATGTCGGAATTCCCGACAACAACCTTCGTCCTAACACTAGGGCAAGTTCTAATCAACGCTCTCGTGCTGATTTACCTTCCTTTCCGACCAGAACAGCCTGTTTCAGTGAATTATTTTCTCCTTCCGCTGTCACTCTATGGAATCTTCTACCTCTGGAGACTCGAAATTAACCTAAGCTTTTGTGGTATAAGAGGAAAATATCTGCTCCTACATCATGTCCCGTTAAATACACAGAATTATTGAACGCAGGTAAGAGATGTTTATCCATTTTGCATTCGCGTTTGCGTATGGGTCGCAGCCAATTGAATGGACATCTTTTTAAAATAGGTGTAAAGGAGTCTCCTGCATCGCTCACGTGGAGCAGCTTCTGAAATATTTGGCATTATTTTCTGACTTGTCCTCGATGTGCTACTGCTCGAGATATCCTCCATACATCCATTAGCTCCTTAGTACCTTTCAGTATAAGCACAATTTTGTTTGGTAGCGATCTTTGTAGTCTTGAAGCAATATTACTACTTTTTTTTGCATTACAAGAATTTATTGATAAAAGCAAACGGCTTCAAACTGGAGCAGTAATATGATAGCTTTTACATGTATTTCATTAATGTCATAGGTATTTTGTCGGGTATGCGCCCCTCTATCTGTGCTTGTACAAGTGGTGTCTTTCTTTTCCATGTTTTATCCACGTCGTCGCTCGTCGAGTCCCTCACTCTCGGGACTCAACTGGCAGCGACTCATTGGAGTTTGTCTTCTCACGTTCGTCCTGTCTTTCTCTTCTTCTCCCAAGAGGGATCAACATGGGGATATGCCCTTCTTCCCAATTGCATTTCTTTTGAAATAAATGAAATACGATTAAATCAAACTTAAGGATGCTGTCCAGCACTTGCTCTACCTCGCTGTCAAATGCTCACAGTGTTTATTTTTTCTAATATATGTGGTCATATCACAGAATATGAAAATTGACCGGTACGTTACAGTTTTTTCCCGCCAGTGGTCTGCAGAAACAACTTACTTTGTAGCCAATGCTGCCTGTGTTCCGCAAGTGTTTTAATGCATCTTGCGGTGTCATGCGCTAAGCTGAGCCCACGTAGCCGAATTTGATGCACCTGTCATATGTATGGTTGTATGTAATGGGACCCTATCTCCATGTTCAATGTATCTTTTAACCTGTCTAGATGATAGCAATGTGCTTGATAAGATTGGGCACTAGTGCTCATGTTATTAATGTTACTTTTGTTACTTGCAGGACATTGTTACATATATGGTAATGCTCATTTTCTTCCAACAAGTGTACTACCGCCATTCAATTCTACATGACCCTCACTTTCTTGTCTTGTTTATTTCATTCAATAGAACTCATATTCATTTATTAAATTCTCAAAATGATCAGCCATCCTATAAATACTCTTATTACACGTACAAGCTCAATTTTACCAAATATTCAACGTATGTGCGTTGTTAATTTGTCGACTTCAACTCCACATGCAGCTGGCGGTTTACAGAAAACAAAAGGTTGTCAAAATGACAACTTTATAATAATAAAGGAACGATGTCAAAATTGACAACAAAAGTAGTAGTTCATTACTAAAAGGCTGTCGATGTGACTATGCTTTCCATGGTCAGGACTATATAACTTTAGTCATTATGACTTACAAGTTGTCAAACAAAGAAAATACAGTTTTGACTAGATTATGGGCAAAATGACAACTTGATAGTCATTTTGATTATCATCTTATCAGGGATAGTGTACGTAGGGTTGGTAATTTTGACTATTTATATAATCAATTAATTAATAAAAGGTTGTCAATGTGACTATGCTTTCCATGTTCAAGATGACATTACTGTAGTCAGTATCACTTAAAAGTTGTCTCAGAAGGAAAATACAGTTTTTACTATATTATAGGCATAATGACAACTTCGTCATTTTGATTATCATCTTATCAGGGACACTGTATTTTGGAGTTGCCATTTTGATTACTTATATAATCATTTTGATTAAATTATTGTAATTGATTATAATTATGACTATCAACATAAATTGAAAACCTCTTAAAATTAGCCTATTGAAACACCCAAAGTGCCTGAGTATTTAAAATGTCTGCTTCCAACACCATTTGCTGAACATTTCTGTTAGAAGTCTTCGTGAAGGACTAAGCAAATCTTGAACATCCGGCTCTCCTTAGTGTGCTCTGATCACATTGCACCCAGCAAGCATGCATAGAATGTTGACCTGGGTCAAGAGGACCAGAATATTCATATACATATATATATATATATAATGGTGGTAGTAGCGGTTCTGAGAGGGACAGAATAACGACATTAATTGGATGCTTAAGCACAAAGATCCGTATATGTTTATTCTGCTTTCACATCTATATATTAATACACACATGTATTTTCAAAACAACCCTTTAACTCCCAAGCTAAATGAGATAACTGTGGTCTGACCATTGAAAGCTTGACCTCAACAATGTGCCAAAATCTAATGTGCATTTTCAAGAATTTAATGAAGAGGACAGGCAAATGTAAAATCATCTGTTCTCAAATTTCAATATTAAGTCAGTGCATATGGCTAGATCAGAGCTTGTTTCAGTAGTGTCTCATAATCTACATGATCAGTTGAAATTCGTAGAGGTACATTAAGCAGGCAGACTGAAAGTCATCTGCAACAAATAAGATGAATTCGTCGGTAAAGACTCTTAATATAGCTGTTGAACTTTTACATGTAAATTTCCGCCATATAAATTTATAACTCGGAACCGAAATTCTGAATCACTTGAACCTTTAAATCTCTTCTGACAACACATTTTGATGTCCTGTCTTTCCCTGCCAGAGCGCTATGCCTATGAGACAGATGGCAAATGTTTTTGTGGTCTTTGCTTTTAGCTTTGACAACTAGAAGACCGGTGCAGAATCAATGGTTCTGCACAAAGTAGATTTCTCATCTCCTTTTTAGCGTAAGTTCAAAAGAAGGAAACAAATAGATTCATCATCATAACTGCAAATTATTATGAACAATCTTGAATTGTTACTGCAACAAGATATAAGACCACAGAAGAGGACACTTTTGTAAAAGTGTCATCATATAATGCATGCAGATGTCTCCAGATTTTTTCTATCTACTAAAGTGATATCTTTGACTGAAGTTATAAGTATAATGTGTATATTTTATCATGTCCATATTTTATTATGTTTTGATAAAATGGAGAAATACTTAAGTCATCTGTCTTTACAAATGAAATGAAGCTACATGTACCACTTTCCTTGCAAACATAAAAACATGCAGAGAATCTCTGAAATTACCTACTACACAGAACATCTGCTGCATCAAGTCAGGGCATATGCCTACAGATGTTCGGATGCACGACTCAAATAATTTTTGGTCCATATATAAAATCTTGATTTCAACTATTAAGCAGAAAGAAAAAATAAATATTTTTCAATTTCTTGGTTTAAACCTACTTTTTGCCAATACTAAAGGTGATCGGGGAACAGGCTATCCCTACATACCCTTCTTGCAACATAGAATGAAACAAGATATAAATAGCACAGATCAGGTAAGACAAAAAAACTCACAAGAGAGGCATCACAAGACATCATCAGGCATGCAATTGTACATAGAGAGTTACTACTGAAGTGATCAATATCTGAATGTTCAGTCATGATCTGATTTGGATCGTTATCTGCCGGACCTTGCTTGAAATTTTCGACATAAAAAGGCATATGCTTGGTTGCTATGTGCCTTTGAAGGATCTCACACTAGTGTAATTCCTTTGGCAATTGTCAATGCCACAAACAACCATAAAGCCTCGTTCATGTTTGTGAACAGTTGAGTAGTATCTTATGATGTGTACAAAAGAACGCGCCTGAAATGGGCACTTTGTGCAAGCAAATATCGGAATTTGTAGGGATTCAGCCACAACACTAAGAATGCAAAGCCACACACATAAAGATTTAGCTAGCAGAAATATCTCTCGTAGCCATGGAACGTAATCAATGAGAATATTTAATTAACTAGTGTACCTCATGGCAACAGGTATATAAAACGGAAAATGTAGTCTCAGATTTGTGGAACTTTTCATAACATCTTGCTATCTGTCCGCTGACTGTTGCCTGACAATAAAAAGGAAAAACAAGAGGACTGTGACAGACTGTTTATTATAACATGTTATTTGCACGTAACGCCCTGACTTTGCCATGGCATTGGCAATGTATATATGTAAACACACACACACACACACATATATATATATATATATATATATATATATATATATATATATATATATATATACATATATATGTATATATGTATATATACGTATATATGTATATATATATATATATATATATATATGTATACATGTATATATACATACATACATACATACATACATACATACATACATACATACATACATACAACTTGTGCCACAGCTGAAGGTTCCCTGCGCAGGCTGCATCCAAATTGGGCCATATCAGGGGCGGATCCAGACCTTCTAAAAAAGGGGGGGGGGTCGAATTGCGAGCGCCGAAGGCGCAAAGCTCACGAGGGGGATGGGGGTGATCCCCGGAAATATTTGAAAAATCGGTACTCTCAGACGCGTTTTTTTTTTTTGGCATTTAAGACTCTGTTTTAGATGGACAATTTGATATCTGAGACATACAAAGTTCACTAAACTGGGCTTTCCTGTCGGCTTCCATATTTCCTTTCACAGCATGGCATACAGGGTTATACAAATCCCAACCTTTTTACGAGATGGCGGAGCTAGTGCTTCAAAATTTGAACTGGCCCCAGTCTACCCCCACTCATTCCGATGAGCACGTTTAATTTGACCGCGACAACATAATGACTGCCGCTATTTAGTTCAAGTAAGTTCATCACATATTTTTTTTTTTTTTTTTTTGCGTTTGCGTTTGCAACATTCAGACCTTGTAATTCTACATTTTGGCGAGCCCTGTTTTTTAAACTTAAGATGCCAGTGGATGCAAATGCCATCCATAATGAAATAAGATGGGCAAAAGTCATTACCATAGGCTAATGCCAGCATCAGCAACATTGGTTATAATATTGCGTAGATCAAGCCTTTCATGTAATTTAATAGCATTTTAATACCAAAAGCACACAGAATATATATTGAAACGTAACGATTATATATGAAAGTATGGACAGTTTAAAGATTATAGTCAAAGTTGTTTACATATCCCTCGAGTCAGTAACTTTAATTTGAAAGTGGCGGTCATAGGCCAAGTTGTTCGATTTTATCTTCCAATGTTTTATTCTATTTTCCATGTTTATATTTATTTATGCGTTTGTTTGTTTGTTTGTTTGTTTATTTATTTGTTCGTTCGTTCGTTCATTCATTCATTCCTTTATTTTCACTATTTATTTATTTATTTATTTATTTATTTATTTATTTATTTATTTATTTATTTATTAATTTATTTATTTATTTATTTATTACAGGGGTGTTCAATGAAAAGGATGGAGGGGGTCGAGCGACCCACACCCCCACCCCCAATCAGCTGGTGCCATATTGGGTGCCATTGATTGCTTTGATTATGTGGTCACTGGCGGGGCAGAATTAATGCTTTAATGTTCATATGTGACCACGGCGGAATGTATGTACGTACGTTGGTGTGTGTCAATGAAGTATCACATATGATCTGCTCATCACAGATACATTTAAAACCCAAAACATGTATAGTACCCTACAATGTATTCCTAAGAATGGTAATAAAAAATAAAAAAAAAAATAATAATAATAATAATAATAATAATAATAATAATAATAATAATAATAATAACTGCAACAACAATAATAATAATAATAATAATAATGATAATAATAATAATAATAATAATAATAATAATAATAATAATAATAATAATAATAATAATAATAATAATAATAATAATAATAATAATAACCCCATGCTAATAAGCTATGTAGTTGGTGTTTTTTAGCTCTGCTGACGTATCAGTCAGCAGAGCTTAAGGAATCCGTTTGCGTCTGTCGTCCATCTATCCATCTGTCCTTAAACTTTGTACATTTTGGTCTTCTCCTCAAAAACCAGTGGATGGAATGTTTCGATTTTGCGCATTAATGTTCCCCAGGTGGACTTCTACCAACTTTAGGAAGGAGGTGATGATGCAATAATATTTGTATTTTTTAATAATTTTTACATTTATATTTTGAAAAAAAAAATATTCATGTCAAGAACTGCCTGGCCAATTGCTTTGATATTGCACATAGGATTATCTGGGGTCAGCCAGTTCTTATTTTGGCCACCAGGTGGCTCTGCAATTTATTGAGGTTTTTTAATGACTTTTTGTGTGTTAAGGCTATTTTGGACATCTTCTCCAGAATGGCTGAACAGAATTGCTCAAAATCTGTTCAGAATATAGTTGGCCTTTAGACACCACAAGTTCGCGAAAATAAGTGGATATGTTAATTTTTGACAAAGTTATGGGATATCGTACTTTACAGACGTAAGTGAGTGCTGCCAGTGTATAAATAAATATATATATATATATATATATATATATATATGGCAATACAGTGCATGTATTGCACTATTGCATTTACAATTTCGACTTCTCAAATACCGATGCTTGAGTGTTACCATTGTACATGTATATAGCTGTACAGACTACAGTGCATGTATTGTAATACTGTAAAAGCATATTCCAGCCAGCAGAGCACAGGACTATTATCGTGCCCTTATTTCTATCACAGCGCTACCTATCGTGATGTCGGTCGCTCTCTGCAACTGTTTGAGACCGTGTTGACCTCACAACGACATCATAACTCAACTGGGTCCTGGAGCTCGGACCGGAATTTACATTGCGTATCAGGTCCGCGCATTAGTATCTGTTTTCTTTGGGTCTGGTGGGTGTTTTTCTTCGAGAGTATAACCCAGCCGCGTGCAAGCTGGTTTTTGCGTTGAGAATATTGGTTTTCTTGTTAAGAACACACCTTATAAGAAACAAGTGTATTTACATACGCTATAGGTTATATTGACAAGAATATATATGTTCCTTTTCATCATGTTGACAGTTGTATACGATACATTGAATAGGATTGAACTTTATTTTCACATAATACATTGCATACATAGATACTTCATGTATTGTGTTACATTGTTTCTAGCAAGGAGGTAGGAGATCTATGAGCCTTATGCCTCCCTTGACTTATGTCTTAAGTTGTAGAAGGTTTATGGATCATGCTAATCTAGACTGGTTCTTCCTTTTCATGCCCGTTTTTTATTCATATATTATTATCATTTTGTTGTTGTTTTAATTTGTGGCACCAAACTGCCAACTGAGCTCTGCATCTGGTTCACAGTTGTTGTTGTTGTTGTTTTTGTTGTTGTTGTTGTTGTTGTGGTTGTTGTTGTTGTTATTGTTGTTGTTGTTGTTTTTTTTTGGGGGGGGTAGGGGAGTCAGTTGATCTTTACAATTTCCTACTGTCTTCAGCCCTTGGCTCCTGGCATTAATCCAAATATTGTTTTAACATATATTTCCTATCCCCATTATATCTGAACATATATTTCTACAATAGTCTGCACTTTTCTACTCTTACATTAAATCCTTACATGTACATGTATTCTCAAAAAGTTTCACCCCTTGTGCTAAATTTTAATTTTTTTTTAAACATTTTCTGCCTACTACCTCAAATCCCAACATTACTTTTTGGACATTTTCTGCTCTCTATATTGAATTCTAACATTGTTTTACCCAACAATCTCTGCCCTTACATTATACATACTAACATTTGTTCTCTAACATTGTAAACCTTGCACAACGAATTATAATATTTGCTACCCCAACATTAAATCATAACCTCCATTCTCAAACATTTCCTATCCTCTATATTGAATTCTAACAACTATTTATATCCACTACATTAGGTCCGAATCTTCTTTACCCTATGCACTGAACTCTAACCTCACTTTCATAACATTTGCTGCTCCCTATACTGAATCAATGTGAATCAGAAGCATCTTTTCTATCAGGGTGCATTTTGATCCATAAATACATCCATGCTTGTATCCTCTCTACATTACCCTATAATATTAACTGAAAACTTACATTCCAATGCTATGACTGTTACCTCTGTATACAATGCATGAATCTGATCAGTGTTGGGTCCTTGTATATTATATGGCGGGGTCATTGTATAACATATGTTGTAATATTCAATTGATATTTGTTATGAAGTAGTAATGATAAGATACAAATAAAAGACAGACCAACACTCCATTTCAATTTATTTCACTTTATTTGTAAATATTTTATTGATGGCTCAACATTTTCCAAATAGTGCAGACAGTATGCTAGATGAGAAGGGGTATGATGCAAGGGTATGTTTTGAATGAAGCATTAAATTCATAATAAAATCACATGCAGATTCAATTTCACTTATGATACATATTACGTTTTTTTTAACCGACCAGTGTGTTTAATTTTCCTGACATTGATGATAACATATGTATCCACATATAAGATCAAATGGATAAACGGGGGATAATACACCTAGTACTTCAAACTTTCCAAGTGAGTCATTTTGCAAAGGTCAGAAAATACTGTCATGGGGATAGATGGGGTAGCAGTCAAGATTAATGTGTTAACTAGTACACATACTGTGAAAATGGTGAACCATCCAGTAATTAGCTTGTATGTACAGGGTAATGTAACACTATCAATGATCATTATTTTCATAATTAATATGCCAATGATATATCTATACAACTTTATTCAAAAATATCTTTCTCATAAACACTTGAGTTAGGAATCAAAATTACTGAATCTGATACACTCATTCATTTGTTTGGGCAATAGTTCATGCCACAGACTTGCTACTGCTAATCTGCTGTTTCCATCCATCTACATCTTTGTTCACAGAAAGAAACAATGTGATAGGAAGGAAGGGTGGGAGTGATAGAAAGAAAGGGAGAGAGAGAAAAAATAAAGAAAGACAGAAAGATAGAAAGAAAGAAAGAAAGAAAGAAAGAAAGAAAGAAAAAAAGAAAGAAAGAAAGAAAGAAAGAAAATTTTAAGCTATGATGATGAGGATTGATATGACCAAATATATACAGCTACATGCACTAATATTATGTGTATTCAGCTGAATACACAACCAAATACACAAAATTCTTGAGAGCTAGATGTGTGTATTCCCATTAGATTCCATGTTAAAGTATCATTCAATAAGTTGGTTAGTTTTGTTGAGGTGATAAAATTTACAAGATTATTTCACCAATACGCAGAGATTGACCATAGAAAATTTGGCGTTTCAAGCTACAGCAGTTTTAAAATTGTCTATGTGCACATTTCTATGGAAAGTAATGGAAATACACAGACCTATCATGCCTGCCCACAGTGCCCTCTACTGAGAACCCACCAGAACCAATTGATCTTGACCGTACCTATTCTCTAGTTATGCTTGTATAACCCAAAACAAGCCACCGAGCCACTGCTAATGCAATAAAAATATATCATTCAGAGTTCCCAAATTATACTTACCCAGTATCATTTTTCAAGATACATCATGCCATATAAAAACAGTGGTAGTGACATCAGTCCAGCTCTAGACCATCATCAAAAGCATTTTAGAAGTATGCATTTTGACAATACTGGCAATGACACATTGCAACTGTAATTATACTGTCAATGAATCTCAAAAAGTTTGCTGAAATGGGTAGATGACAATATATGATGATGATAACTGATAAAATCCATACAAATCATATACCACTCATAAGTTGTACACTGAAAGCTCAAATTTCCACACACCTAGTGATATTTATTAAAATATGTCGCCCTATATAAACACAGTGAGAGTGGCATCAGCCTAGCTCTGAGCCCTTATCATAATCAGTTTAAGCGTATGCCTATCAACGATGCTGGCAATGACACCTTCCAACTGCAATTATATTGCCAATTGATGTACATGTATTTCAATAAATTACACTGAAGTGAGTACATGAAAACGTTCATCTGATTTATATAATTATCCCTGTACAATGTAATTTGTTCACATAAAATATTACAATTTTTTTCACCCAAATCTCTGAAAAGATGATGAGAATGACATCAGCCCTGTTAGACGCGCTGTTGAAAAACGTATAAAAATATCTATTTATGAACAAATTGCAGGCAATGTTACCTTGCAATTATAATTACGTATAGATATGTACATGCATGTACATGTATATATATAATAATAACAATAAACATAAATTGATTAATATCACCCACATAAGAATTGATTAACTGTGCATGTACATCGAAATCAAATAACATATATTTAGTTGCCAATAATACTGGAATAATTGCTTTCCATCCACATTTCCGTAACAAAATCTCATAAGTCTACAATTGAGTATCATTTATCTAGACACACTATGCTGTATAAAAAATTAAACCAAATGAATTTACCGCACAGAAAGAAAGAAAGAACGAAAGGAAGGAAGGAAGGAAGGACAGGGTACCTGCATACTTTATCAATTAATATTTACATTTGTTATTTTTGTTAGCATTGAAAGAATAGGAACGGTAGTGTAGTTCATGAGGCAATGGTTAAACTAGAGCATCTCGTGCAACCAACGTGCTGCGCAATAATATCCTCATGCTTGGCCTGGGACTATTTTCACTTCCCAATTGTTGGCGCCTCCGAAGCGTTTGATTCATAGGCCTAAGCATAATGGGAAGACGGTATCAGATGATCAAGAATTGCATATCTACTCGTCAAAACTTGCCTAAATGTTTTCTTTTACCGGTTTTGCAAGCTTTATTGAAATAAAGTTGTTGTGTTATTCGGAACTATTTTTTTCCTAGGTCTGTGTTTCAGGAGTTGCCTTGACAACTGATGGCTGATGTAGTAGCCCCGCCTACTTGGCTCCTCCCACTAGTAAACAAAAAGGCGATTTTTTGTAAATTAACAAGCTAAAAACGATTTTAAATCAACTATCAATGATAATACTTACTCTTATGTCAATAGAAATAGAAACTGATGTTAAATGTAAATATAAGAATTAAACTTCCTCTCTAGTATAATTACGAGCGCATGGTTGCAGTTTGTGTGACAGGCATTTCTTTGATGAAATGCCTGTCACACAAACTGCAACTATGCGCCCGTAATTACACTAGAGAGGAAGTTTAATTCTTAAATGTTCCAAAATAATGGCTTCCAGCCACCCACGATGTCCGTGCCTAGGCACTGGGGTGAGGAACTTGGGGGTGTTGGTCGGTCTTAAATTTGCCTGCACTGTTTCTGTGGTTGGTCTCTGGGTCTCACTAGGCTCTGGGGTAGGAATATTGGGGGTGCTGGCTGGTCTTAAATTTGCCTGTACTGTGACTGTGGTCGGTCTCTAGGTGCTGGCAAGTCTTTTTATGTGTAACTTTGGTTGCTCTCTGGGCCTCACTTGGCTCTGGGGTGGGGATATTCGGGGTGCTGGCTGGCCTTAAATTTGCCTGCACAGTGACTTTGGTTGGTCTCTGGGCCTCACGCGGCTCTGGGGTGGGCATATTGGGTGTGTTCGCTGTTTTATTTTGCATGCACTGTGACCATGGTTGGTCTCTGGGCCTGCAATGGATAAGGCGCTGGGAGGTGTGTTGGGGGACTGATTGGTGTGTGAGCATGCAACTTGGCACTAGGCTCCAGGATTGGGGGGGGGGGGGGGGGTGGATGACTGCCTGGTTGGTCAGGGAGTGGGCTGCTAGATGCATTGTGTGATATATCTTTCCATGGGGCTAGGGTTGCAGAGAAAACTTTGGGCTTTCCCTGCTGTCTATTCTGGAGTTGCCTATGCATCTGCAAATAACAAACAATAAAAAACAAAACGAACAAAAGAAAAAAAAAATAAGATAGAAAGATTTCAAAAAAATACTGAAAGAAGAAATGCCTTATAAGTTCGTATACCAGTTACTGCTGAATAAGTAAAGAAACATACACACACACACACACTGTAATAGAAATTTTGGGTCTTCCATACAGTGCTGATTGTACATGTACGCATGTTTTTTTAGGATACGGATGTTCAATGCATATTTGTAGCATGGATACTCAAATCACTAAATTTGCAATTTGTATTTAGAACACAATTCAGCTGTAAAATAAGATCGCCCTATGGGGTGAAAATGTATTAACTACATACATGCATGTACATGTACATGCAATGGCACATACAACCATGCGCAGTGGTATAGTGTTTTATCCAAAATACTAAACAATTTGTGGTCTTTAATACAAGTTCATGTTTTTAGTCAATGTATATAGTATTACCTCTCTTGAGAGGCCACTCCAATCAGTAATGACCTCAAGGGGAACAGCAGTAAAAGTTTCTACATTTTTAGTCATCAATGATCATTTTAGGTGTTAACTTGACAAATTTTTAACAGTTTTTCTAATGAAGGTATTTAGGTAGAGCTACTTTATATTTCCAGTCGGTATTCCGTAGTGTGATGTCACCTGGGCTACCTCCATGTGTAATACACCAAACTTGAGGGGGGCCAAGCTGAAATACACAACATTAGCCGGCATATCATAATGATTTGTGTACTGTGTTAATCACCCTGTTTGATCTTATCAGTGTGGTATATTGGTTAACCCTTACTTGAGTGATTGAATACACACCCACAGGAGCTGTTAGCTTGTAAGCATTGACTCCTGCAATCTTACTTCGTTATTGATTTTGAATAAATGGGATAAATATCTCAGGTTTGTAAATCTAATGACATGCCCACACTGCTTCATCTGTAGAAAAAGTGGAATATTTATACTTGGTCAGAGTTCCTTGTTTTTGTCAGAGCTTCACTCAGCTGCCATTGCATTAGCTGTAATAGTTAGCCCTGGTGACATCACAACCCTTCACTTCAAGTCATTTACATATGTAAGAAATACTTAATTTTTGTTTATCAACTTAGGATTTTCCTGACCTGCAGAGTCAAGTGTTGGTTGATGACCTGTGCCTTCTGGTTTAATACATACTGTCTGTGCACAGTCCTCTCGGCAGAATTCCAGAAAACATCACAGGAAGACTGAAAATGACAAAGTTTCAATATGATATATATCTTCCATTAAATCTGCTTTGTACAACTGTTATATATATACATATATATATATATATATATATATATATATATATATATATATATATATATATATATATATATATATATATATCGTTAATTGTTTTGTTGCTTAAGGATTACTTACTTCAGATATTCTGACCATATCATTTGTGCCAGCTTATGCTACCTTTGCATCACCATTGGCACACTACCAAGTGGCACATTTGCCGGCTTCCACATGCAGCATGACAGCTTAAAATACCAAATGGTGTTGATCATATGTGACAATTTGAACAATATATATGGGTTGTGATATATAGATCTGTTATATCTAGTGTCTATTTTCTTTTGTTTTATGACCAGTTCAGATACACACATGTATACCTGTGATAGAGACCATCCCAACAGAAAAAAGTGGTGTTATAACCAGTAGTCGTTGCAATTACTGGTCGATATGATCTTCATTATCTATGTATAGACAACTGAAATACATTGAATTCTTGTTGGTTGTACCTATACATGTATATTCACATTGCAATACATGTTTCAATAACCTACAGTGAAACTGGATATATGTATATGTATATGTATATATATATATATATATATATACATATATATATATATATATATATATATATATATATATATATATATATATATATATATATATATCAAAGTTGTCATAACAGTTGTTTGTATCAACTCTTATTAATGTAGATTGTACAAGGTAGTAAATGGTCAGAATGGTATTACACTCACGTTTAAAATATAAGTTGACTATTATTTGTATTTTTGATCAACTCTATATGCGGATCAATAAGTTAACTTTATTAGTATTTTCAATCAAATCAAGATGGGGATCAATATAGAGTTCGTGAGGGTTAGAAGTGTGTATTCCCTTCAGATAGCATTATCTTCCTCCCGTCGAGAAGGACAACAAAGGGAAAAAAGCAGTGCATTTTGGCTGGCTTTATAAGAGGGGGACCACTGTACATGTTAAATTAACCTCATATCAATTGTAGTATTGTTTGTGTATTCAGTGCAATCTTCAACAGAATATACAAAACTTTATCATCTTCTGTGTATTACAACTGGATTACATGTTTGATACTTAAAGCTATTCTCCATGTATTTGGGTCAATACACAACACAATGTAAAGATCTTATAAGTGAGGGGTGTGTATTCCGATGGATTACATGTTTGCAAAAATTCAAAATACTTATTTCTATGTTTGATTACCTTTATAATGGGAACCTCAAATACAGGCCTATTGTTTTAAACCAAAAGAAGTGAGGCTGATCATTTTGCTTCTAACACTACCCTGTTCTTATTGTCAATCAACTGCAGACAAGCTGTAATTGAATAACAATAACAGGGTTTTGTTTAATTACACATTCTGTTTTCCATTGTATTGTGCATGTAGTATATCTGTATGCTTGGGAAAAAGGAGAGATTGGATTGTGAGTGCAATAATTCCACACGGAAATACCAAATGCATTAGCCGGCAACATGGCGCAGAGTTGGTTCTCTGACATCGAAACGGCACCTGCAATCGAGGTGTTTGCTTTAACTGCTGCTTTTAATGAAGATTCACATCCACAGAAAGTGAGTCTTGGTGTTGGAAGTTTGTATCATCATTGCATGCATGTGTTAACAGACTGTTTTCAGTGTTACTTCAAAGCAGACGACTCTACGCCGACAAGGTCACCTTCACCGGTTTCAGTTTCAAGTACATCTGTCAGATTTGGACACGTCCACCAGTTCTTTAACTTCAGCACCAATGACTTTGTCAGTTCTTGTTGGAGTGTGCTCTGTGACTGTCTGTACTGTGTACATGTTGTGTTAGACAGTAGGGTCGGACGAAGCAATTTGTAAGGGAGGTGAGGGTGTTGACATGCTAACGTTACTGGAACTTACAATATCATTACCAACATGGACCATGGACCCGTAATTTCTTTTAATAATAGGTCCACAGTATCAAGAAGCTCAAACTTCTAATCTTACACTAAGTTAACTGATAAGGTAAGGCCAGGACATCTTCATTGAAAAACCAAGAATGACTCTACGAGAGCTACCTGGTAAATGTATTATTTGCAAAGGACAAATTCTGTGCTGTCATACAGCACTGAAATCATGGAGGAATAAAAGTATTTGAACATGTTGAATTTTCTGAAACTAGGATAGCTCGAGTCAAGGACGGTAAAGCTCTCCTTGCTCAGTTGGACATTGAACTTGTTCATGAAAGTTGTTGCGGCCGTTGTTGTTGATGTGGGCCTACAGATATCTGCGGAAGTACTTGAATGTACAGTATGTATACCAAAATTATTATCGACGTATTCCTATTGTCAATAGGTCTGTGAAAACGGGTATATTATTGCATCATGCATGCAGCAAAAGTTTTTGAAGACTCATAGTTTTTAATTTGTTCACCAGGTGCTGCTGCACTTTTTAAAAAACTTTTCATGAATTTTTGTGTATTTTCGTCACTTGTGACTTCTTCTTCAGATCCTTTATTCAGATTAAGTTGAAACTTTCTGGACCTTTTTCTTGTGAAAAGGTGAAGCAAAGATGGTCACTAGATAGCACTGAGTGTAATGGATTCCTGATTTTTAAGGATATTTTTCAATTTGGGTACTTTCTGGTAAATGCACCTTTTCTATTGCCTACTATGCAAGTCAATAGACATTCTAATGGTAATTTACATTTTGAACTCCTTTTAAGAAACTGTCATTCAGATTCACTTCAAACTTGCTCACAATGTACCTTGGGTGCGTCTATACCAAGTTTGTTCGAATGGTCATGATCCAATGATTTTTTTTTTTTCATTTTTTATGATTTTTTTCGAAAATCTTTAAGGTGGAAGCTGTGAAGCTAGTGCACAGTAAGACTGGCAACTTTGGATCGCAATTACCCATAAAAAAATTTTCACAAGTACATTCAACCTTTATATTTTCTGATTACTACATATCTATATTTTTTGCAGGGTTGGAATTTTGTGAGATTGTATTCTTGCTCTCTTTCTTGCATTCTTTCTGACTTGGTAGGATTTTCACATTTTTCGTGCAGAAGTCACACAAAATTGTTTTTTTCCATTTGAAATCAGAAGAAAATTTAGAATATTTTTCCATGTCCAGGATCGAATTCAATAGTTAGTCCTGAAATGGCATAAATAAAAAGTTATAAAATTTATAATTTATTCCTGACAGGTTGTTAATTTTCCTTCTATAAATTGCTTCCAAAGTCATGGAAGGGGTTGTCAAAAAAAAATCCTGGGAACCATTCCTGGATATGATATGTTTCTTTTAATGACCGTTGCTTTTAATGTGATAAGGCAATTTGTACATTTGTGAGGCGAGATACAAATTGCAGAGGTTGAGCAAAAAACAGTTCCGAGAAAATTGCATTGAAAGAAAAAGTTGCCAATTCTTCCTTTATGGCTGTAATATGGCAAATGCTCATTTCTTCTGTCTATGTTTTAATTATTGTGTGAAATAAACTTGTAACTTTACCTCTGTGATGTTGCCAATAAACTATAGTATATTTTGTGGCTTAAATTTCTATGTTTTTAACTTAGAAACACCACACTTGGCTTGTTTGGGTGTGGGTTCACATGCAGCTTTCCATATTTGGGGGCCAGTAAGTAGATTGTGCTAATTTGATTTTACATCAATAGAAAATTTCAAAGTAATCGGAACAGTGGTAGTGATTAGTCTGAACTGGTCCATTCTTCTCTCCACGGCAAATGGCTTCCTGTGAGTCCCTGTCAATAGTTTAATTGGTTTTCAGCGGTCATGAACTAATCACTGTGCAAACAATGACATGGTTCATTATCATGCCCATGCAAACAAAGCCATGTGTCCGGCACTGTTTAAACCTTTCATTGTAAGCAAAAGTTTTGAGATCAATTATCTCATATGAATTTTATGTTCACACATTCGAGTTTTTGGGAGCATGTAGTTAAAGTATCAGACTATCCAAAAATATGAAAAAGTGATTAGAGGTTATCCAAAGGTGCGGCTTCAGACCTTCCACCTTAAAAAAGTTTTAATAGGAAATTTTAACGTGGGGGTTTCTTGTTATGGTTACAACTTAAATAATTTTGGCCAAATTTGTGCCAAAGTTAGTAAGGATGTACCTTGTAGTAATGTCTACCTATTTTGTGCAAATGGTCATGCTCCAGTGATGTTTGGAGCTTGACCTCATTCCCAAGGTCACAGGACAACTGACACGAAATTTACTGTTCACTTGATAACTTGAGATGTTTTGAGTTGTGACCTTGATGTTGTACATGTTACTGTTTCTCTATGAAGGTCATGCTCAGACAGTGCAGGGGTGACCTTGACCTCGTTTCTGGGGTCACAGTGCAACATACATGAATTTGATTCTTCACTATAACGTGCAACCAATTGAACTGGGACCTTGATGTTGCACATGTCAGTGTTCTTCCATAAATGTCAAACCTACTAAGAACATGGGTGACCTAGATCCTATCCCAAGTTCACAGAGCTGCAGGTGATGAATATCTAGGTCAGCTGAGCATGGGCTGTTCACACAGCCCTCTTGTTATGTTTTTGTCAGAGTTTCAGTCAGCTGTCATTGCATTACATGTAGCTGTAGATGTTTGTCCAGGTGACATCACAACCCCTCACCTACATAGCTAAGAAAGCTTGATATTTGCTTATCCAGTTAGGGTAATAGTTTTGTATTTTCTGATATGAGTCCACATTTATTATGCTAGCTTGAAACAACGCAAAAATTGTAAATTATCATCGCAGTACCCCTGTGCGAGGTACACGTGTGCAAACCACGGACAGCCGGCGTTTCATCAAGAAGGAACTATTTACATTTTGTAGCTAAAGTTTTACTAAGTAGGTCTACATAACTTAGGTAAATGGGAAAAAAGGTGTGACCAATTTCTCTCTGGTTGACAAGACATTATGTTAGATTTTGTGTATTGGAATGTGTATTCAGCCAGATATATACAATTGTAAATTACGACTTCTTCTGTTGCTTCCCCCAGTGACTAATTTTATGTTGTGACAAAGAGAAAGTGTGCATGGTCTAAGAGAGGTTGCAATCAACAATTTTATGCATATTTGACTAAACACACAACCCAATACACAAAATGCTTGCGGGCTAGAGATGTGTTTTCCCATAAGACTCCATGTTAAAGTAACATTCAATACACTAACTGATTAGTTTTACAGCAAAAGTTATCAAATGTACTGGAATGTTTCACTACATACAGCCATTTACCACAAGAAAATTTGTGTTTCGAGGTAGAGTGGATGTAAAGTTACATCTAGACGTGCAAATTGTAATTGGAAATACACGTATATACAGTACCAATCCTGCCTGCCCACAGAGCTCTCTGCTGATAACCTGTGAGCCAGTTGATCTTGACCTTACCTATTGCAGTGTTCAGTGTATTGTAATTATCAGAGATCATTTCACATGCTGGTCATATTGCCAACAAAAGGGTTGGCCAGGTTTGAATGCACAAATCAAAGAAAGAATTTGTCTGCAGACTTTCTTATTTTTGAAATTTGCCAAGCTCAGAAATGAATTAACATACATGTACCCATTAAATCAATGGAAATCAAAAAGGTTTTAAAGGTTCTGATGATTACAACCTATTTCATTTGCATGTATATGGGAAGTAAATATGTAATGCTTTTCATTATATCTATTATTTTTGTACACTTGCGGTATCAAAATAATATCTTTATTCGCTTTCAAAGTTGCTCAATTGAAATGCACACATTGTGAGTTTTCATTCTTTTCCAACACCTCGGGAGCAGCTGGGGTGCTGACATTACGAACACAACACAGTGAAGTGCGCAGAGAGCAAGCAAAGTGAGTATACAGTGTACCAGCTGTCAAAGTGTCCCCTGTCTCTGTAACAGGAGTAGAATTGGGCACAGAAATGTGCATTTCCATCTAAGTACCTGTAAAAGATGGCTCGTTGTGTTGCTGCCGGGTGTAGCAACACCACAAGTTCTATGATGAGCTGGCTGCAATTTTCAAAGGACCTGCATCATCCCCGGGCTTGGACTCATGTTGCGTAGATTCACCAGTCCTATTTCATTCTGGTGGCTTTCTCAAGCTGATAAACCCACAACGTAACATGATAAAGAGTAAAAAAGGCCCTAAATTCATTTTTTGCATACAGGTACAAAAACTCTGTGCAAACAGTATCGCGTTAATCCTACTGCAGCCTGTGTATTTGTGGCAAATGACTTCACACCTGGATAGCGCAGCATGTCTTTTGATCTCATTCACATTGATTGCCAGTGTAATACCAGCAGCTCGCAGCCTCAGGGGCCTGTGCTGGCTGTGTGATATGGGTCAGTGGCATAAGACAAACTGCCGCAGTAACAAGTAATCGACTGGAGTTTACACTTGCTAAAGTGGAAAGATTTGCAGGATTCTGTGAGTTTTGGGACTATGCGGTAGTGAACTCCAAAAGTTTTAGCGGGTTGTAGTAAACATCGAACCTGCCCGTTTTACTAGTGCTAAGAGTGACACCAAACTAAAATAAAGTGAAAGATGGGTCATTTTAAATTTCAATGAATGCACTTATTTGATATTTATTAACAGATTATTCATTTGTCGATGTAACGAAAAAATCTGGGATGGTCCGATTCCCCGATCTTTTCTGTGTTGCTTGCATCACGTTGGTCTTGTAGTAGTATCAGCATGTGAACCGTGATCCCTCTTTATAAAATTTATCTGGTTCATCTTTGTCAGAAAACTGGAAAGTTAAAATGCAGATTGCGATGAACATCATCAAACTAATTATCACGGCTGAAGTTTTCCCATCTTGCCATGTCTAGCACTAGAGTGCAGTTCTGTGGACTATGGCATGCTAGCTGGGAGAAAAGTTGGGTTTGTGAAGTCAGCAACATTTTCATTGTCGTGAGCAGGATGTGGCAAAAAGCCCATGCTTTTGGCTTGAAATGGAGGCTCATTTTAAATGCATCAAAAGCATCATTTGAAATTAAGATATTTGTGAAAAATCACTAGACATTACATGTATTTTTAAGACATCTGAACCCAAACTTTATGGAAAGTTAGACCCCATCAATCAATAGAATCGCTAACTAAGGGGTGGATGTTTTCTTTGGCAATGTTTCTTTCCTTTCTTTCTTTGCATGACTTTATAGTGTAAAGCAGTATTTTTTTTACAAATTGTTAAGCTTCTATTAATAATATATGTTAATGTGCCTCTTTCAACATTCAAATGAGACCCTTGACAAAAGTGTTGCATTTTTGAAAATTAATTCACAAATTTTATTTTTATGTCAAAGTAAACTACACAAATGTTCAAAATAGAAAAAAGACAGTTTTATGGGTGGGATGTTTGAAAACATGGAAACATGGTGAACTCCAACTACACAATAATTATTGTAGGTGTACACAATAATTATTGTAGGTGTACACAATAATTATTGTAGGTGTACACATCATAGTCATCTCTACTTTTCATGCTGATATTAGATCCCACGATGCTGAAAATATATACTTGCATGTAGAGCCCACAGCTTCAATGATTATGTATGTTTGGAAGGTGAGGAAGCACTCCACATTGTTCACAATACATTTACCAGTCGTTAGCAGGTCAACAAAACATTTAGACTTAATAAGGGATAAGGGCAGAGATCATTCATTGATATATTGATGCATAATAGTTGCCTTGAGATATAAGACACGGTGTTGATATGGAAAGGTGTATCCTGATACATATATCATAATGAAAATATCTAGACAATACTTCAGAAGATTCAAATTTTTTTTTGGAAATGTCCCAAAATGAAACCAATGTAAATCGTTTAATGTTTGTTTCCATACATTGATACATGTACATATTGATTCAGGATAACCGGATAGTGCCAGCTAGGCAAAACATTATACCTTAGGGCTTATTGCAGGCATGTGATACAGTGTCTATTGTAATCCCTGGTAAAACAGATAAATGAACTGTATCGTGATATGTATCATATCAGAAAAGTGTTTCATCCCAGTCCTAAAAAGGGATGTGTATTTACCTGTTGACATGCTTGTCTGCATGTGAACACCTGCTGCAGGTTGCCAGACATTGGGGTACAACACTTTCAGACAACAGGTCAAGCCTTATCTGTATCTGCATACAATTGTCAACTGGTCTGCTCAACCTATGAATCAAGTGTTAATGTAATTGATTTAAATTGTGTGCGATGTACTTTTGGTCTAATTATGAGTGAAATCTTTAGAATATCATTGGCTCCAAGGCTTGGAACCTTCCTAACTGGGATAATTTCTACATTTTTTAAGAACCTTTGTTTTTGTCATAATTTCTATTTCCCTCTGTTCCCATGATGTCTGTTTTTGTCATGATTTCTATTTTCCTCTGTTCCCATGATGTCTTTGTTATTATGGCCCATAATTAATTTGAATTTATTATATTACCTTTTTATCTTCAGGACAGACGCTGTTTAATATCTTAATTGCTTTACAGTTCTTTTCTTTGGTTTGGAATTATAAAAAGTAAAGATGATCTCTCTTTATACATGATATTTTCGGGTCACTTAAAGTTTGAAAGTCCCAATTTGGAGAAATTTACTGGATAAGTCCTGGGATGTCTTTGTAGTAATATAGGTAACATTAAAAACATTTTACACATGCCAAAATTGCTCAAATTTGTGAAACCAATTAAAAGTTGTGTCCACACAGATTTGTAAAGGCATCACGAATTACACATGGCGTTCTTAATAATATTTATTCAACAGACAGCCTAACTCATACAGTTGAAATTTAAAATCTTTGGATCATGTGTTTTATATATATATATATATATATATATATATATATATATATATATATATATATATATATATAAGTCATATTACACATATATATATATATATATATATATATATATATATATATATATATATATATATATATATATATATATATATATATATATATATATATATAATATGACTTTTATAGGCCCAATTATTTTCCGTTTCTTCCGGAGCTGAATTGTGCATTTTTTTCATCCTTGAAACGGAATTTGATATTTTTTCTTATATGAATTATATATAGATATATGGCAGTGAAATGGAATTTGAAACATTTTACCTGATGAAACGGAATTCCGCTCTTTTTGACACCACTCTGAATCATGAGTACCTGCCAGTGGAGGGCCTGAAGGATTTCTGCCAGGCTGGAGTACAGCTGGTCCTGGGCAGTGATAATCCTGCCATAGTACAGAACAGGGTAGGTTGTATTACATAAATTTCAACCATCCTTGCCCTTGTAAATTGCTAGAGGTACTAGTACATGCAAGTACTGTATTGGGTTTAGACTGCCATTTACATCATATTATTAGTCAGAAATTTAGAAACTAGGCATGCAACATAAAAAAGCAGTGCTTCCAAACTTGCTTTCACAGCGGGAAGCCGCTGTAGTCAAATTGGCTGCAGGCTGCGTGATGCAACTCTAGTCAATTTCCAAGGTGGCTGCCAAAAATGTATGAACATTTACCTTTAAAAATGTTTACGTTTAAAATGACATACTTCTGACCTTGAAACTGACCTGACTGAAAAGTGCATGATGTACATAAGTAGTGTTTATAAGATTTAAGATGAATTTGTTTTAAAACATTTTTAGATATAAACTGTTCGTTTGTATACGAAGGAAGGGTTTGTAACCTGCAGCTCGCCTGTATAAACTGACAAGGTTGGCGTAAAGTCCTCTGTAACACAAGCAAAAAGCAATGTTTACATACTATTGTTTACCTTAGTTTATTGTATTTACAATAAATGTATATGAATGCTTCAAAGGAACAAAAATGAATCAAATTTTAGTTGGAATAAATGGCAGCATCAGATACATCTCTTGCTTTTGTGTTTTAGGTCCTGATTCCCAAGATACCTGCCAAATGTTATGACATTTGACCTTGAAAGTTACCTTTTGACATTGAAACTGACCTTGCAGGTGGCTCCTGTAAACATAACAATCTTATATACCTAATGGAGAATATTCGTGCAAACTGAAGCGTCCAGTAGCCTGTTAAAGTAGGGAAAACAGGTTTAACCATTAAATGTTTTGTATTTAAGATTCTTGCCACAAAATGGAGAATGAAAGTTTATGAAAAATCTATGTGTTTTTGTGTTTCTGAGGACAGAAGAGTGTTGTTTAAATTTAAATGATTGTCATTTGATGTACTTTGCTGTTGCCAATGTCTTTGTGGCCCAGATTATGTGATCCAACACCACCTTGTCAAGATGTTACCTTTGTTGGACAAGTAATTGTACAGGTGAATTGATTGTGTTAAACCCCATTGCAGCAACTTTTGAGTGTGAAGCACTTTGTGTTCCAAAAGTTCAAGCATGAACAGAATGACAAGGAAAACAACAGAAACATATGAAATGTTGCAATTCTTTGTGATGAAATAATGTCTCGCCGTGCAACCGGGGGGACTTATTGTTTTTGCATCCATTTCTTCCGCTTCTTCTTTAACACATAGTTGTGTGCGATGCAAACACGATAACAGAAGAAAGAAATGTCTTGGAAAGTTTAAATTTTTTTGCGAAGATGTTCATTTATAAAACCTTGCTTGGGATTGCAGATAGGTGACCTTGACATATTTTAAAGGTCACATGAGCATGTGATCTAAAATTGACACAGATGCAACAATGTTGCAAAGATTGGACTTAGAAGGTTGAAATTTTGCATTATTATGTAGCATAATACCAACTAGGTTGGGATTGTAGATGGGTGACCTTGACCTATATTCAAGGTTTCCTGACCACTATTCAAAATCATTGCAGATGCACTCGAGAAAGATGTGACTTAAAGAGGTTGACATTTTGTGTGATTGTATTCTATGTACGACTTTTGTAAGACCTTGCTTGTGACTGCAGATGTATGACTTTGACCTATTTTTCAAGGTCAAGTGGGCATTTCGTCAAAAATAAACGTGCATGTGATAATTCAAGAAAGATTTGACTGGGGAAGTTGAACTGTATATAAGACCTTGCTTTGGATTGCAGATGGGTGAACTTGACCTATTTTTCAAGGTCACATGGGCATGTAAAATCGATAACTCAAGAGAGATTTTACTTGGGAAGTTGAAATTTTATGTGAAGATGTTCCTATATAAGACCTTGTTTGGGATTGTAGATGGGTGACCTTGGCCTTTTTCAAGGTCACATGGCCACTTTTTCAAAATCATTGCAGACACACTAGTGAAAGATTTGACTTACAAAGATTGAAATTTTGTGTGATATGTTTCTATGAAATACTTGTAAGACCTTGCTTGTGACTGCAGATGTTAAGGGTGACAACAGTAAGGGCGCACTGGGAGACATTTGATTTGCTGTCAGGAAATTAGCCTGTTCTAGTTTCTAATTGGCATATCATACCCAAGCCTGTACTTGAAATCATGTACTGTACTGTCTTTTGCCATTCGGAATTGCGGTATCCCTGTGCCCCCCTTTGTTGGCGCCACGGAGTTGACTGGCTTACTTCAAGGACAAAACACTTTGCAGAGTATAACAAACTCAGCTGAGAATCTTCAGTGTACTCTACCTACCTGGTCTGCCTGGGACCCACGATGGCAACTGGTAGTTTGAGCACACCCCTGCGCCTGACTGGGGTACCTCGTCTGCAGCTGGCAGGAGTGACATCTTCTGGCTATACGGCAGCTCAGCTGGCTTCCACTAGGACTGTTACCAGTTGCCTCCAGAGAGTACGTTCTCACCACACCTTGCTCAACGCTTGGCAATGTCCACTGCCAACAATACCTGTGACTACCACAGAAATTCAGTCTCCACTGCCTTTTCCGATACATGCAGTTCTGTCAATCTGCCAGGAAAACTTGCCTCCCAGTTTCAAAGTAAAGCTTATAGCACAACAGTGCCAGCACAGGTGGCCACAATGGTGTCCGGCACCACCCAGATCCATCATCTCTTGTCTGCACTGGCAAAGTCCATGAGCAATGTGTCTGGGGGCACTGTAACTGTCACTAGTCATGCTGCCACTGGCAGTCACATGCAGAGCCAAATAAGGACTATCATAGGAACGCTGGTGCCTGTGACCAGCAGTGGAAGCCATGAGCACACACCAGTCAGCCCAATTGGAAAGAGTGCAAGCACAATGACAGCCCTTCTGACTCGACAAACACCCTTGTTGCATGCAGATACTCGTAAAGTCATAGGGCAGTCACAGATTACAGCTTATGCATTTGAAAAATAGAAGTCAGTAGGTGAGGTAACTGGGGTGAAACAGGTTCATGTACAGCAGCTATCGAAGACTCCTGCTCCGGGGGATGAAGAAAGAGTCCAAACCATCCAGAAACTACAATATTGTGACTTTCCTTAACCACAGCCTGTATCAGTAAAACTGCAGGTAGCACAGCTATCACGAAGGTGAAAATCCTAAGCAACAGACAGCTGGACATCAGCAAGTTACACGTTCTGACATATGGACAGGAAAGTAGGGTGTCCAGTACCACCACTTCTTCAATGTTGTGACAAGGAACCTACTCATGACCACAGCTAGTCTGTCACCAACAGTTGTGACGCTGACCTCAGGAAGTATCCAAAGAATTCCAGGACTTCAGACCTCCTCAGCCTCACCCACACTTAATACTTTTTTGATGAGTTCAATTTTGTCATAGAAGCCTCGCACATTAGGTGTGCTCAGTCCGACCACAGTTTCCAAAGAGACCACCAAGGTAGTGATGGGTAATGTTCAGGTAACCACAGTAAGTGCAGCTGAAAAACAGCCATTGGTGGTCGCTCCCGTAACACTGGGCAAGGTGTCCTCAGTGGTAGAAACATCACGTTTCAATGTGAGAGACCCAGCAAAGATACCAGGAGGACCCATAATAAGTACAAGTCCCATGACCGCGGCACTCCTCACTTCCTCAACCATTCCTGTGTCAGCAGTCATCACTAGTAGTACTGCAAAATCAACTTCAGTGACACCTGGTGGCTCAACTGGCAGCTCAGGTCATCGCTCAAAGGCCCCTTCAATGACTACAATGTCTTACACTGCCACATCGAAACCAGTCCTCCCAACCATTACATCTACCAGGACTCCACGGATACGAACTCCCAAACAGTATGATCTGTAGTGCATGTGCACTATATCTTGAACTGACTTGAGAAAATTTTTTGTACCAGTTTAGAATCTCACAGCTTCTAAATCAAGTTGCGATTGAACTGGATCATGGTATTTATACATTGTGTTTTCAAGGTATAAATATTTACCTGTGTAAGACGTTTGCAATTGACCTGTTTGTGTTATTCGTGAAAGGGGAAATATGTAGCTTGCTGAAGTTATACTTTAAAGAGAACAGTTCATTGTAAATTTTAAGATAAGAGTAGTTTCTTGTTTTCAACCCTTCAAAGTTCGTTGGGCCATATCCTCATTGTGCCACTGGTAACCACAGATTTTCTCTTGCATATGGAGGGAAGCACTGATGGCTTTCTGTTCAAACTTCTTTGGTGTGTAATATCACAAGTTGATGTCCTTAGAATTAGAACAATCACCACCACACATTATTGTCACTTTGGCTGACTTGTTGAATTTTCAAACAGGGAGAGGGCGAGTGTGTGCTGCAGGCTGTAGGCTCTTTGAACTTGGCAGCAATGCACTGCCAACCTGTTGCCTCAGTCCAAAGTGTGGCACTGAATTCTTGTCACCTTCAGAGCTGAGACTTCTACAGTATATGGTGTGGACCTCTCTATTGCAGCAACAGCTTGTAGCTCTTTGTTGGCAGTGACAGCAAACCTTTTGATTCAACTTTGGAGGGCTGATTTTGAATGCCTTCCATCGTCACTTGGTGTTTCTTTTGCTTTGCAAGTTTTTACAATGAGGTGCATGTTTTTCCAGTCATCCTTTTAGTTCAGATTCTTATGTATATAACTTTTGGCTTCATCTTCGATACTATATTATTGTTATTCAAAGAGCTACATTGTATCACTAAATTTAGACTCAGATTCTAGCAATATATTACAAATGTACTGGTACCACCATTCCATGGTCATGAATCAAAAGAATGGGCTGGATTTTAGCAAAAGAAGTGGAAATCCAAGCCTTCGGTTGTGTCCATTGTTAATACTGGCACTAGATTTGCTGACTTCTCTACATTTGAGGCCAGAATATGTTATGAAATACTGTATTTATAGAAGGGAAAACAACTCACAGGGTGGCAGCTCGCACTCCCCAAGGCCAAGTGATTGAAGTGCTTGACTGGGATACAGGGATTGTGCCATTGAATCTACTTTTTGGCAGAATGTAAATTTTCTCAATTAGAATATAAGGAAGTTGCATACAGGTAGAAAACCTGCAAAGTTCAGTAGTATTTAAATGCATTAGCAGTTAGCCTGGTCTTACTTTATTAACTCCTTCCCTGCCAACTGCGACTTAAGTTGAATTGCTTAGCACAATCTGCGCAGAATTTTAACAAAGGTGCTAGAGTCATGTTTCTTGTAAAAAGACCTTTCATTCAAGTAACAGTATGCAGGACGATACAAAGCATATAAAAAAACCAGGGCAACAGCTTTCCTCGGTGCTTTCAAAGCATGCTCAGGAAAGCTGTTGCCTCAGTCTACAATATAGTACTGAAAGAGTGAATATATAGTTTGCATAAAATCATATAAATTTTCAGTACAAATAAATCAAATGAGGATAATGATCATCAGGATTAACATACACTGCATCAAGAACATGAATCAAGGTCACAAGTGCCCCAGCAGACTGTTTGAAAGAGTCTTAAAAACAGAGAGTTGGGAGGATGATTACAAAAGGCATGCGTGTAAGCTTAAGAACGGAAATGTACAAACAGGAAATCTATACAGTGCCAGTAAATCATAATGCCAGAGCGTCACAGTGGGATTTGGCTAACACCAAGTTGTTTTTTCTTTCTAAACCATGAATTCATTCTCCAAACGATGCACATTGTAAACTCTGGCAAATTGTTTAAACCTGTTTTAATTGGGCTGATCCAAAGTATTTGACACTTTGAACCAAACATTCTGCATAAACTTCATCAGGGCAACAGGCTTAACTGGTTCAAAGATTACCCCTGCAAGGATCAATCCTGGGACTTCTATAATCATCATATACATAAACATGATATGTAGGGGATGCCGGGTTGGGTTGCAACACTTCACAGTCCAAGGACAGTAACAGGGGTCACATTAAGCGTGCGTCCTGCGTCATAGACGCAACTAATGAAGAAAAGACGCCTGGAAATCAACAAAATATTGGCATTTTGCGTCTCTGTGGACGCACGCACAAAGAACGCAATGCATTTTGAATGATACAACTGCAGATACCTTGGGTCTGTATCTTGAAATGTATGTATGATGTGTGGGATATTTTAATACCACCTTTAAATTACACAAGGGTCTAGCTCAAAACGGACATTGTCTTATTTAGGCTTTCTGAAACTTGATCAAGATATTAAAATCTACAGAAAGGTCAGATGTTTCCACTCGCCCTTTACATGAGTAAGATGGAAGATTTGATGGGTAAGTTGAAACATTCATAAATAAGATGAAACAATATAACCAATCCAAACAGATAAATATGCATTTCAGCCTAACCCTGCTGTTGTGTAAATGTGAAATTAGAAGATTCCATATACATGTATTCTTATATTTGAAGATGCTGGACATGGATGCTCACATGTTCCAACTCTCCCCAGTTTCCCATGAAGTTTATTTTCTCTTTTCTTGAAAAATGATTGTGTGTTTGCACGCCTGAATGTATGTTTGTGTATTGATGATTGTATGTATGTGTGTAAATATGTATGCCTATGTTGACATGAAGAGGTGTGGAAATATGAGCCAAACAACCTCCAGTCGGTGTTTCATCAAACCCCAGGGGCAAGCTGAACCTATTTCATCAAACCCCAGCCAGGGGCAGGTTGAAACATGGTTCATATTACACCAGAGGCAAGTGAAAACTTTGGGGAAAGTTGGCCTTGTTCCAACACTCCCCTTCTCTGATGTTTCAATTCCCCATTTGACTGTCTAATGTACAATCAACCATACTGTAGGAATATACACAAAGTAATCAATGTTATACTTTAGGATGTTAACTGCCAACCACCTGGGTATGTAACCCCCACTGGGTAATTTGGCTGAGTATCTCCCTGTTTAAAGAGTATAACGAAATCGTTCTGACAAGAAATATTCACTGTAGAGGGACAAAAACAAACAGTAAATCAAAAACATATTCGAATTGCAAACTTTGTTTGACCTGCTAACTTGGGCATAGAACCAAGGGTGATACCAACAGTCAAAAATTTGGAATACCTTTTTTGAAAGCAGTTATCATTAGTTTCATCTCACCCCTTGTTCCAACTCTCTCCGGTCTCCCGTACTTGGCATCATTTTGAGTTAATACTGTGTGCTGATGATGCTCCTGTAATAAACTCTTCTCAAAGTTACAAGAGTGAGAACCATTGTCAGATGGTGTCGAAAACGCCATGCTTTCTTGCATGAATATGGTCTTTGCTTCACTGACCAGGACGGACAAATTTGGTGACACCGTATAACCAGTCTGATCCACGGACAAATTTAGTGCAAAGCAAGAACTAAACCTTGGTGTTTGAAAACTTGGATGGCATGTGGAGGCCCACTGAAAGTATTGCTACGTGCTTATTAATTTCTGACTTTGCTCATATCAGTTCTTTGGCTAAACACTATTTATGTTAGCGAAGACCATGAGCAAAATTCTACATTTTAAAATTATGCTCAATAAAACAAAAGCATTTAGTAAAAGGACAAGACCATGTGCATCAAAGCGAGATGTGTATTTGAGCAGGAAGGCTTAAAGCCTATACAACATATGAAATATTTCAAGACTTTTAATGAGGGACAAAATTTGAATACAGTCAGACAAGAGTCATACACAGATAAGAAAATTACACGTATATGGAAAGGAACAATTGAGACATTGTACAAAACAAAGAGATGAGAACGTTTGACAACTGTAATATGCAGTTTTTGTAAATGAAGGGGGAATAGAGTACTCACACGACAGTAAGAAGTTCTTCAGTGACATCGGAAGGCCAAATTTCAACACAGAGAGATGCTGTTTTATGGCACCTGAAGACTAGACATAAGGCCAGATTTCATCTGGGATCAATGTAAATGAGCACAAAAGGCATCATCACAAAACTGTACCTCCCAAACTTGAGAGAAGTTCAGTGCACTTTTGTATAGACGTACACATAAAATCGAGGACAATTGTCTATTTCAGAATAATGAAGGAGCTGTGAACCAAATCCCTCTGAGTGCATGTTACCAGTCATGTATCAGGAAAAAAGTTTGCTGGTCAAAGGAACATTAAGAGGAACTTGGTGTCTGGATAAGTACAGAGATGAAAGTCTTCAGGGTTTTTAGCTCAGCTGACTTGTCAGTCGTCCGTCCATCAACAATTCACATTTTCGACCTCTCCAAAACCGTCAGCCACATTCACTTCAAACTTAATTGGGATATGGCGTGGGTGGGTATCTACCAAGTTTGTTCAAATGGCTATGCTCCATTGTTTTTGTTTTTTTTGGGGGGGGGGCGGGAAACCTTAAAATATCTTCTCTGAAACCGCTCACCCAATTGCTTTGTTATCCCACAGGGACACTGCCAGGGACTCCTAGTTCTTAATTTGTTCACCAGGTGGCACTGCGATTTTCTATATTTTTACTATTTGTGTGTGTTTTTGCTATTTTCAACTTCTCCAGAATCCTGACTCAAAGTAAGCTGAAAATTGGTGGATATGTTCCTGGTGGAAGGGTCAATTTCACAAACAAAGTTGTTCACTAGGTGGCACTGCTGTGGATTCCTGATTTTTCAGTTTTTTTTTATTCGGGTACTTATTGGTAAATGCACCTTTTCTATAGCTTACTACGCAAGTCAGTGGGCATTCTAATGCTAATTCACATTTTCGACTTTTTTTCTTAAACCGTCATCTGGATTGACTTCAAGCTTGGTGTCAATGTACCTTGGTTGGGTTTCTACCAGGTTTGTTCAAATGGTCATGCTTCATTGATTTTTGGATTTTTAGTGAATTTTTTTTTGTTCTTTTCTAAGACAAATTTTTAAAAATCTTTTCCTCCACAACCGCTCACCAGATTGCTTTGATATCACATGAAAACACTCCTAGTTCTTGATTTGTTCAGCAGGTGGTGCTGCAATTTTTTCGCCTTTTTTATTAATTTTTGTGTGTGTTTTTTTTATGTTACTTGTGATTTCTCCAGATCCGTTACTTAGATTAAGTTGAAACTTTCTGGATATGTTCCTTGTGAAAGGGTCAAGCAAAGATGTTTACTAGGTAGTACTTCTGTGGATTCCTGAGCTTTAACAATATTTTTCAACTCGACACTTATCGGTAAGTGCACCTTTTCTATTGCTTACTATGCAAGTCAATGGACATTCTAATTGTAATTCACATTTTGGACTTCTCTGAAGAAACTGTCTGTCAGATTCACTTCAGACTTGGTGACACTGTACATTGGGTGGGTCTATACCAAGTTTGTTCAAATGGTCATGATCCAGTGATTTTTTATTTTTGATGATTTTTTTTCGAAATCTTTTGAAAAGTTTAAAAGTAAAGTTTAACATGGGAATTTCTTGTAATGGTTACAACTTCAATAATTTCGGCCAGATTTGTGCAAAACGTGGTAGGGATGTACGTTTCATTAGTGTCTACCTATTTTGTGCAATTCGTCGTGCTCCTGTAATGTTTGGAGCTTGACCTCATTCCCAAGGTCACAGGACAACTGACATGAGATTTACTGTTCACTTCGTAACTTGAGATCTGTTTTGAGTTAGGACCTTGATGCTGCACATGTTTATGTTTCTCTATGAAAATCATGCTTACACACTACATGAGTGACCTTGATCTGGTTTCTGGGGTCATAGTGCAACACAGATGAATTTTACTGTTCACTGTAACTTGAGAACTAATTGAACTAGGACCTTGATGTTGTACATGATAATGTTCTTCTATATAAGTCAGACCTACTCAGAACAGGGGTGACCTTGATCTTATCCCAAGTTCACAGAGCCACAAGCGTGCTGAATATCTACGTCAGCTGAGCATGGGCTGTTCACACAGCCGTCTTGTTTTGCTGTTTTCCTTTCCCCCCTCAAATGTCGGAGAAAAAAGTCTTTTTTGCCTGGAAAGCCTTAATCTGGTGAAAAATGAAATGGTGTTTTTTTTTTTGTTGTTGTTGTTTTTTTTCAAGTAAAGTCACTTTCATCCCTGTTAGTAGCAGAATAGACATGTATTCGCGTATACCACAACCAAATTTGACTGAAAAATAAAATTATCAAAAAAAAAAAAAAATTAAAAAAATCAACCTTGTTCCAATGTTCCTCTCAAATTTAAATGTGATGTCTGGGTTGTTTTTTTATGGATGATTTTGCACCAAATGAACGGGATATTACCAATTTTACTTTTGGAACTGTAGCCTATATGAAATGGAGTTTGTGGTTTATATGTCGTTCCTTGCAGATCAGATTATTTAAATTGACGCGTGTATTTGCTGTGTTAGGACAGCCACAGTCAATTACTGTGCAAACAAGTGCCATTTTTTATAAAGAACCTGTCACAAAAAATGCTGAAAGTACCCGTGGCATTTGTTTGTGATTAATGCACATTAGCACCTCCATGCATGGAGGCCAAAATCAAATGCATTCCTAAATGCACAACTCCGCCACTCTGCATGCCGGTTACACATGTTTTTGTATAGTTTCAGGTTCGAGATTTCACTTTCTACAATCAGGTCTCATTTCTATTTTTATTCAAATGAATTTCTTTGAAGAAATTATGTTAATTCAAATATTAACACAAACTGCGCCAAATTTGACCAACCAGTTTTGAATGATGGAAGGCTAGAAGGACTTAAGGGTACCATGCCCAATGGCATTGCCCATGTATACATGAAAATTTAGACAGCAACAGTGGTCAGGATGCATCAGCTTTGATCCGTCTCAAAGCTCTCTGAACTGAGCAAAACATGTCCACATGCATCATGCACATTCAGTCTTGAGGCCAACATTGCTGTGCAGTACAGCTTGCAGGCTTCCACCTCCTCTGGCTTACCTCACTCTGCTTCCATGATTCTTTGCAGACATTTTGTCTTCACTTTCGTTGCAGGTGGACCATACAGTCATCATTGGCATTTACCAGGCACAAAACACCGGGTTGTGCTCGCCGGCGGGTTGGGGGGGAGGGTCAAACTCCCGTCTGCAATGTAAAAATAAATAATAAAAAACATGGAAAATGAAATAGAGTAAAATGAAATAATACATTGGAAGATAAAATCAAACAGCGTGGCCTATTACCACCGTGTTCAAATTAAATTAACTGTATTGAGGTATATCTAAACGGCTATGATCTTTAAGCTTCATACTTTCACATTTGAATCGCTACGTTTCAATATACATTCTCTGTACTTTTCGGTATTACAATTTAAAATGGTATCTATTACGTCGAAGGCTTGGTTAACGCAATATCAAAACCCATGCTTTTGATGTTGCCATTATGGTTATGACTTTTGTCCATTTTATTTTGAAACCAGGGACAGATTTGTCAGGTCCACGATTCAGTAACGCATAAATTTAATACAGGAGGCCTGTCGTTGCGCCTTTACGGTATCCAGATACGTATCCGTGTAGTTTCGTTTGGTACAACTTCAGAGTTGTCTTTCTCTTAATCGTTTCTTACTAGTTATGAAGTATATATTTTTTCATTGTCTAGTCTTAATCTGTCAGTTGAGACACGTGTCAACGAATTATTGTAGTAATTGTTTAATATGGTGAAACATAAATTGGCAAGTGCTTTGAAGTGACGTTCTTTTTATTTTCTATATTTTAGAATAGGACCCTGTGGGAAAACAAAAACCATGTCTTCAAAATACTATGGAACGTAACAGTGTCACTGAACTTGTTCTTATCTGCCTCAGGTGTAAAATTATGGGATTGCAAAGTTAAAATTTGCTAATTTGCATATCCAAAACTTTACTTTTCAAAATTCGACACTGATATTCCGATATAGGCACAATAGAGACAATTTGGAGGACAATTTTTAGGTTCACGGTCTTTGGATAAAAAGAACATCATATTTGGAACTTCAGACTGGATTTTACTGAGAAATAGATAAATTTAAAATAGGTTTCCTCCTATATCTAGTTCCCTCTATTTTTGCATATTTATTCAATTAGCACAACATTTTGTTGACCTGTTTGTTTACCAATTGATAGAACTAAACCACACAGCTCCAACATTGTATAGTTTCATCAAGTTTCACTAAAATTTTAAAAAGCAGCAAAAACGTAGATAAACAGGTTTTTATCTCGATACTTTCAGTTACTTAAACTCGAATTTTGACTTTCAAAAGTGTAACTGGGAGTATATACATCACTAGTAAAATTGCTAGATCTTTGTAGTTCCTTTCTGGTTTGGTTGTGTCGGCTCTATATGGCTTGACTTTCAATACATAATTCAATGCTAGAGACAGTACAAGCTATTAAAGAATCATACGGATACCATGAACTTTTCAGTCTTGCATGTGATATTTGTGTCCACTGGCATTTCAAGCTACAGAAACAGGGCTTGTCAAAGTGTACATTTACACTCCATAGGTTTGAATGTTGTGAACGCAAAACCAAAAAAAAAGGGGGGGGGAGAGAAGAAAAAGTGTGTGATGAATCAAGTTGAACTAATTAACTACTTTCATTATGTTGTCACAGTCACATTACCGAAATGATTGGGGGCAGACTGTCGGGCCAGGAGAAATTTTGAAGCACTGATCCTGCCATCCTGTAACATATTGCGGGGGGGGGGGGCATGTGTGATGAATCAACTTGAACGAAATAACAGCAGTCATTATGTGGTCACAGTCACATTACCGGAATGATTGGGGGCAGACTGTCGGGCCAGGAGAAATTTTGAAGCGCGGGTCCTGCCATCCTGTAAAAATTTTGCGATTTGTCTAACCCTGTATGACATACCCTGAAAGGAAATTTGAAAGCTAACGGGAAAGTCCGGTTTAGGTTGTGTGTGTCAGATATCGAAATGTCCAAGTAAAAATAGTCTCAAATGTCAGGAAAACGCGTCTGATAGTACCGATTTTTCAAAAATTTCCGGGGGAGGCCCCGAGCCCCCGCTATGAGCCTCGTGTCTTTACCACTCGCAATTCGACCCCCCCCCCTTTTTTTTTTTTTTAGAAAGTCTAGATCCGCCCCTGGTACTGAATAGATTGACAAGTATTGTAGGTCTATACATATGGACTTCATAACTTATGCCTTCCAATTTCATGCCAATCTGAATGGTCATTGGGTCTGGTCACAGGTAAAAAGGAATGTTATGGGACGCTTGGATATTAGCTATATGCCAGGTTCAAGACCCATGGCCGACCAGAGACAACTGGTTCTGATAGAGGGCATTACATTATATGCCAAACCATTTATTCATTTCAAAGGGGTCTTGGCCATGAATGTCGCATGGCATGGAGACCCTCCATAGAGATCAAAGTGGCTTACAGGCAAAATGCCATATGGCAAGTCCAATAAACGATATCTAATGTCATTTGCTAAGTCCATACAGTGATGTTAATTTGGTTAGCTGGCACAGGATCGTAAACCTAAACCAATCTGGTTGGTCAAAATTATTTAAATTGTCTACACTATCATATGTCAAGTATATTGAGTAACCCCGACATTGGATACCTGGCACATATGTCCAGCCCATTTAGTGATCTCAAGAGACCTGCAAGCCGGGTATCACATGCCAAGCACATTTGGTCTTTCAACAGTGGCTAACTGCCATAAATGTTAACGTAGCAAGCAATCTCAAGGGATTTGCAGATTGAAAAAAACAAAAACAAAAAAACATTGGCATCATCATGGTCAATATTGACCCAAGATGCCATTGTATGAAGCACCCCCTGCGACCACAAATTACAGATCATAAAATTGCACTTTGATTGATCAGCAATCTTGGTGATAAGTATGTTTGGCCAATGCTGAACATCATGATCTCTGAAATATTGTCCTTTAAGACTAAAAGGTGATATAGAAGACTATCTAGCCTGGGCAGATTATGCATGTTTCGGTGTATTGGTCGACTTCCTGAAGCCTTTTGCAAGTTAAGATGCCCTTGTAATGTCCATAGTGAAGACATCCTTGTGATGTCCATATTAACAATATACATGTACAGTCAAACAAGCTTATCCAGTATCCTTCCTTCATGCACGTTTTTTTGTGGGGGGGGTGTTTTGCTTTGTTATGTATTTTGGGGGGGGGGTAGTTTTGTTCTTGTGAATTTTTTAAACATTTTTTTAATGAGACAATTCGCATGCACAAAAAGCACATATATACACTCGCCCAAGCATTTACCGCGCAGCAATGAAGATGAGCTACATGCGAAAGTTAGCAGCTTCATTCCAACCGCATTAGAATGGGTACAGCCCAGCATTCTGTGGTGGGGAACTTGATTAAACCGCCCCTGGAAACGTCTAGAATAAAATTGAAATGACGAGTGAGTGTGATCAACAACAACAACAACAACAAAAAAAAAAAACATAATGTCTATGACTAGACTCCCCATATAATGGGCGCAGATTACTCTAATTTCTTTTTTTTTTCTATAATTACTCCACAAATGCTTGAACTACCTGCTTCGACTGCGGTGACACACAATCATAACGAGTTTAATATTATGACTTTATAGACATTCATCGACTAAAGACTGTGAAGACTGACCCATATTTTTACATTGCGTTAACTGTGATATTTTTATTGTAAAACCTTAACTTCCATTGTTGTTGGATTTTCCATTTGCTGATTATATCAGATGGACCGTTACAACGCTGTGTGAAGTTGCAATCATGTTCAGGTACTGACATGACGCCACGGACTGGTGCTTACATTACCCGTACTTTTTTTTTTTTTATTGTTTAAAATAGTAGAATCTACAGCAGAACTTTGCATGAATATACTAAAAAGTATAAGCTGCACCCATATTCGGAGGGGGGGGCTGTTATTTGTCTCTTAGCCATACTACTTTAATGTTGAGAGTTGGGAGCTACTTTCTTTGGCCTTGACCAGATTTGATACCCACCCAAAAATGAGAGAATGTGTTCAATTTTTTAACCTAACCTTTCTGACCTTTCGATCAGGCATTTTGAAAGGGGTTGGGGGATTGTTCATTGACGACAGGGACAGTTTCACAGATACTTTGACCACGGAGTTCTCTTATGGCATCCTTGCTTTAACAGAAGTCTGCATGCTTTTTTGGATGGGTACGCGTATATTATGTGTGCATATATATATATATATATATATATATATATATATATATATATATATATATATATATATATATATATATATATATGTTTGTATATTTATATATATATTTATTTATTAATTTATTTATATGTTTATATGTACTCTTCAAAAAAGTTTTGCAAATGACCATAAATAATGTTTTGTTTCATATGCAGTTTTAAAAAGCACATAATATACAGTGCCTACATTAAGTTGAACAGTTTATTGACCAGTCAATGATTTTTTAACTGTTTATTCCACGCCTAGTTTTCTCCAGAAACCAAAGCAAAAACTAAGTTCACAATGTGAAATTAGCAGTCTTCATTGTAAAAACAGGCACTTGTGTTTCATTGCTCTTCACTGCCGGTCAACTGGCCCTTGATTCAAGACACTGGTTTTCAAGGTGTGAACACAACCTGATTTTGGCAACCCGTTACACACAATCAACAAAACCCTGTCCTTACGCAATTTTAAGTGCACAGAATTTGAATAAATTGGTTGGAAAAGAACGGAGAGGTTTATACGGCATCAGCCATGCATGCCTAGGGCCCAGCACAACATGTCACCTACCAGGCGTGCCCCGGCTATTGGATTGGTGCAAGGTGGACTGAGCCAGCAAGAAGCTGCAGATGTGGTGGGCATTTCCCAGTGCACAAACGTGCCGTACCTCATCAAAATCACGGAGCTGGGAACTTTCAGAGAGCAGCGCAACCGACTTCATAGTGGTGGCATACGTGCACACAGACCACTTTAGCACCCAAAGTTTCAGCCTTGGCACAAAGGGGAAAGAAGACTCCAATGGAGCAGAGAACACTGGGAATGGACCCCAGATGATTGGCGACATGTCCAAGAGGAGCGGCTTGTACAGAATACAGTGCAGGAGACTCTGGCCTTTGGTACTGGGGGAGTGATGATACAAGGGGGGGGAGGGCTGTATATCTTCACGAAGAGACTGATGTGGTCACAATTCAAGGGACCCTCAAGGCTCCACGGGGTAATTATGCCTATGCTGAGGTAAGATACGATTATTGGAGAGTGCAAATAAAATATGACACCTAGGAATGTCACAGGCTGTATTTTTAAAAAAATTGCTACCAGAAAGGCAGGTTTTGGCTTGATTGTGGAAAACATTGCATGCTTTGAGCTCAAATGAATATTATCAAGGTGTGTATACTGGCACCGGTATAAACAGTGGTTCAGCTGGGTCAACACTGTGTCCGCTCAATGATATTGCAAGTAGTAGGCCTACTATGCAGAGCTGGTTACCATGGCAATTTGCTGAAAAATTTCCCATTCGGGCCAAAATTTAAATAGGGTGCAAAACGATGTCACAAAGCCTTACCAAAGATAAAATGAAAGAAAAGTAGATATTTTTCAGTCACTATTGCACGCTGCCTCACAAAAGCATACTGCTGTACATGGCTGTTCATTTGAAAGACAACTGCACTCTGAGCCACACAAATTGGGTTTACAGTTGCCCACCAAATCATTTAGTAGTTCTGGTGGTGCAGGTGACTGGCTCATAAGTTTTGGGAACATATGTGTCACATCTGTCATCTTGTCATGCCCAAACTCTGTGGGCTCCAAGCATTCCTGCATTAGTATGATGGCCCCATGCCATATCTTCATTTGGTACATATAGCGGAGCAGGTACAGTTCAAAGCCATTCTCTGTTGGTGGGAGCTTCTTTGCAGGTACACTTTTGCTACCTGCTTTTTTCACATCTGAGTGCAGTGCATTAAAAGACTGACACTCCACTTTGCCATACAGATAACCCACAAATTTTGTGGCTGCCACCTTTTCTGCCTTTTGCAATGTATGGTGTTCGCCAAGGTCTGCCAGTTCTTGCAAATTATTTGCTTTCTGCATTATCACCCTGATTGCTGTTTTTTTTCCATGTCCCCAGAATGAACTGAAAGTGCCACAGCCTGTTAAACAATAGACAGACAGGAGTATGTTTACTTGCTTCTTCTCAAGTCTCAATAAAAATTGCATGGACAGGCATATAGCGAGTAAGGTCCGTGTGTTTGCCTTCCTTACCCGTAAGCAGGAATATTCCCTTAGTGCCAATAGCAGAGCGATGATGCAAAAGCAATTCAAGCACATCTATGTCACGGCTGCTTATAACAATGTGATTTGCCCCACCTTGTACTGCAGCTTTGGCATGTGCAATAATTCAAGTATCAGCTTCCTTGTGGTGTGACTTCAAAGCTTCTACACTCTCTTTGCCAGCCTTGCTAATCTGAATTGTTGTGTCCCCATGTCCACCACTGACATACAGTAACAGCCCATCACACAACAAGGTATCATGTACTCTGTATAAAACGAAACCTAATTTGCTTTGTTTTTACTATTTGCCAGAAGGTGTCTCCAATCTGGTTTAAACATATTTTTATTTCCGTCAGGATAAGTGTCTCCAATTTGTAGGAATGGCAACTTCTGGCTAAATGATGATAGACTGTGCCTTCTTCACAATGTCCTCGTTTAAGACTGGTCTGTATTTGGTGCTTGTGTCAAAGTACCTGTCAAATACGACATGGATTCCAATTGTGTCTGTTGGGTTCATCTCCTTAACTGTACACATTATATATCATAGAAACCCACCAGCCATTTCATGGAAGACTATCTTTGATTGACTGATTGAGGGGACAATCTAAGTCTTTGAATCAAAGCATGACCATCAAAAATAAGGGTATCACAAAGACCTACATTGTGCATCTTGTTGCCTGGTACCAGTTCTTCAAGTTTGTGCATGAAATCTGATTTGACACAAGAGTGCAAGATCCCATCTTCCGTGAACAGACTCAATGGCAGAGTTGTATTTTCATATGACAATGCACATTTGAGGGGTACTTTCTTCCTAGAATTGACTGCAAGGAGTTGCAGATACATAGCTTCACCCTCCAGGCTAACCACTTTGCTTTTGACTTGGACAGTTTGTTTCATATTTGCAATGGTTTTGAATGTTGATCTGGAAAGAGGGCCATGGAAGCTTTTCCTCCTGTCCCCACTCTGACCAACTAGACGTTCATCTACACACCTCTCAGCTATGGCTGAGCCCTTTTCCAAAGCATTCACAAGACTACTTGCTATTTCAGGGGTCACAGCTCCTCCTCTGGCAACATTTACTAACATTTACTAACTGCACTGGTGGATCAGATACATCAAACGGGTCAATATAGCACTCCTGATACATTTTACTCAGCCTTTGGACATCAAGAGACCAACGTTTTGCTGCAGCCGATTTGGGACCAAGGTAGTAGTTAGGGCCTTTGTCTTTGCTCTAACAACAAGATCTAGAAATCCTTTGTGAAAATTGTGCTATGATTGGCCTACTAAGAAACCATCTGAGCAGAGCTGGCCCTTTCAGAGTCAGTCCAACTATTCCACCTGATCCGTTCAGTGCTTTGTTTTCAGTTGGTTCAATTGTATAATCCATCCATACAGAATTGAACTTTCCCTGTGACAACTAAGCAACAAAATGCCCATCTTTGAATGAGTTCAATACCTTGTTTGGTAGTCGCTGTTTTTGTAGTAACCAGACTGGCATATACTTTGAATAGTTTTCTCGAATGGTAAAAAACAAAAGTGGGAGAAGTTGTGCTTTTGACACTTCATACACATCCCAACATGCATGCCTGGTGGAACTGAGGAATACCTTTATTAGGCATAGAACTTTACATAAAAAGTCATCCCAAAACTTGAAAGTAGGTGTTATGGATCTACTTTATTCCCTCCACTCGAGTAACAATGGTTCCAAAGTTTCCCCTATATCTGTGGTCAACTTTTTCATTGTACTTCTGACAAATCCCTGCCTGCACTATCAGAGATAGCCTTATCAAGCTCTTGCAGTAAAACATTCAACTTTGGTTGGTGTCTACTGTCCGTTGACTCACACCACATTTTGAAATGGCAGAGTAATTGCTCGTTCAATGCGTCATCAACCAACTTTATGGCATACAGAGCCCTGTCAAAGTCCTTTCCGGCCAGAATCCTGTGCACACTACCAGCAGCAAAAACACCTGACTCATGCAACAGCTGCCTCCGTCCAGCATCACCATAAAGATAGTCTATGGCAGAGATAACAGACATAAGAAAATACATACCACCTTCATAAGGAATTACACCAGCCAACTCATGGGGGTGCGCTCATGTGTTTCCAAATGCCTTCATCAATGAGCCCACATCAAAGTCTCTGTCTGCCCAAGCATGTTCATGGACTCTTTCAGGCACATCAAGGTTGTATAGATTGTTTGGGGATCTGATGGATTGGCCATGATAATAGGATTGAATGATACCTTTGAAACAGGACATTGCAAACTGACATCAACAGATGCATGGAATGAGGGCCAAGGAGATATGCCAATGCCTTCTTGTCTGCTGTGTAATAAACCTGAACATGCATCATTGTACACCATTTACACCATCTGCTGATTTTGCAGCTCAGTGTTGTTTTTTAACATCTTTATCTCTTCGGATGACACTGCGGGCTGAAAATTTAGTTCAGGTACTGTGGGCTGAAAATTTAGTTCAGGTCTTGCAAGCGACTTTTTGTGGGGTAGAAACTTTGAGAGATCACCACCTTTCCTAGAATCCAAATTCAATGATCTTGTATCTGCCTACATGATACCAGGGATCGTCTGCTGTTGGGTATTTACCTGCTGAACAAGAATGCTAGTCATGGCATGCGTGGTTCCTTTTACATCAATAGTTCTTTCATTGTGGTCCCCAATGTCATATACTGTAACTAAGGGAGGGCCACCATTACTTCAGGTGACAATTTCAGGAGGGACATAGCAATCTGAGGAAGACTGTTCCTGTGATGAACTTATGTGCACTGCTGCTGAAGTTAGGAAATGTCTTAACTCTGTGTATGAAATGCAGTAGCAAAGTTTATGCATTGTGTCAATAAGTTCTCAACTGCCACATTCATGATGGAGATGAACAGCCAAACAAAGATATTTTAGGGACATGATGGAAGTTGCCTTTGTTGTAATGTCACAGGTAATGTTTAGAGAACACAGGTCAATATCCATATCACATGCATCAGCTGCATTGCTTATTTGTTAACCAACATAGTTTTGTACAAAAGTGGATCTGTCCAGTTAAGGAGGTTTTCAGCTGATATATTTGCAGGAGAGTGAAATTCACCATCCATCTCAGATACATTGTTGAGATGTCTGTGCAAAATTCTGACAACTTGGTGGATGTGTTGTCTTCTGTGACAACATCTACCTACTCTTTTCTGTCTTCCTCATAACTGGACATTTGTTTCAGAACATGAGTAACTTTATGTTCTTTGAGCAGCACCTCCCCTACAGTGACACTGCCTGAACAAACAAGATCTGATATCCCTGGCTGGGCAACAAAGGAGATTTCTGGCCATTCATTAGAAAGCTGTTTCTTCAGCCTTTTTGTTTGATACTCTCAGAATTACCACCATTGGTATCTTTAAGTATCTCATCAAATTTTAGCCTAAGTGTGGTTAGCAAAAACACCTCTTCTCTGTCATTGATTGCTGGTTTGAACTCATCAATCAACTGCAGTGTAGCATCTCTAAATGTGCTTTCTGACTCGGACCACTTTTCTTGTGCATGGCTGTCCAGTTCACCTATGTATTATCTATAGCGATGTTTGGATCTATGATACCTAGCTTTAATGGCAACAAGGTCACCATTAGGGACACCATGGAGACTTACCAGCATTTCATGATCATTGTGTTGCTTGGCTGCTTCCATAACCTTAGTGAACATAAGATTTAGCACCGATTCCTGACTAAACAATGGACCAACTAGATCTTTTCTTCACAGAACATTGAGCATCACAAAGAAAGCAGTTACTTTTCCAGTCAAAATCAGTGACAGATTCAGGAAACCTGGTAAAGCAAGAGCCACCATCATCATTGGGTGGACCTGCAGTTGCTTCCTCTTTTTTTTTTTTTTTTTTTTTTTGTTTTTTTTGTTTTTGTTTCATTGCTATTCTTGTTATATGCAGAGGACTGGTATAGGTAGATTGGCACTTTGTATGGTATTTGATGATGTAATCACCATTCAAGATGTCTGACATTTTACTCAGAAAAACCTTTCCATCATGATCCTGACGTGCTGAGCAAGCAGCAAACAGCGAGTCCAACTAGTCTGGCTCAGGACTAACCCCAGGGGATTTTCTGTAAATGTATGTGAGCAGAACACACACAGAGCACACTGTCAGTTTTTGTCACTTTTGTTCTTCTCCTCTTACATGCAACTACATGTACATCAAATTATGCAGCAATTTTAAGCGACAATGTTGCCTGGCAACTTGATTAGATTATTGGAAGTGAAATGTGGACGTTAAGATGGGCTAGATATCAGATCAAAAAGAAGAAGAAAAGCAGAAAGAACTAAAAATTGTGTAAGTGTATGTGCAATAAGAATTCTGGATTTACCAGAAACAAAATTAACAACCTAAAACAAAAAGCACCTACTTGTGTCAACGCTGTACATTTTGGATTGACCAAGATAAAACTAAGTGGCAAGCAAGAAGACTTGTGAACAACAAACACAACTAAGGGGTCTTCAAAAACCCACTGAGATGGTGATATGGATTTTCTGAATACAACAAAGGCCTTAAAACACTGGAAACTAGAAGACCAATTCACAGAATATTCAATTCTGAGATATTGTCTTGTGTCACCAACTGGACAAAGAAGTGAGCCCCCCGAACAGGAATATGCCCTATATTTGGCTAACTTTCTATCGACCAACTAATGAAATACAAGAACACAAACACAGCAGTTTCAAGACAAAAAGCCAGACCTATGATGTGAACACCTCAACTGGCTGGTGGATAGTGAGCAACTGCACACGAAGTGGATTGATACTGACACGTGTGCGACCTCTCAAACCACTGAGTACACTTCCCATCATGTGACCTGTTTTCCATGAATAACTAGGGCACCTGGAACTCAAACTGGCTGAAGACATGTAAATCAGTATTACATCACAGCAAAGGTGATATTCTTGACATGTGTACCAAGGGCACCTGAAGTTAAAGTGACTTGAATTATACCCACATTCAGAGGCAAAGCAGTGCAACCTTCTAGTATATATCTAATAATCTTTGTCATACTCAAATAAAATGTTTGTCATGAATACAGATTTGAATACAACAGTGTTCTAGACCAAATTATTGGACAGACATTAAAATTTTATAAATATTGTTCAAAAGTGCTATCCTGTGACCTTTCGTTTTATATTTATTTCAGTTATAAGTGTATTGGCCTCAATGTTGTAACCAAAAAAAACACTAACATAGGAACATGTCATCAGATCATTTCGGAAATTCCAGACACGAAAGATTTATTTCATAATATATGTGCTAATTTCTGGTATTCTGCAAAACAAAATATTTGGCATAAATATAAAGTAGACAAACTATCGCTTTCTGATATTAAATGGATGGGTGATACAGGTAACATTATCAATCATAATTTCGAATCATAAAAAATATAACCAAGCCAACTTCCAAATGTATCATTTTAGATTCATATTTCCCAGAAATGTGTGAAAAAATATTTGTTCTCTTCCAACCCTTCCTTTTGACTTTATGCCACTTGATAGTTATTTAGAATGCAATTTGGAAATGGCTCCCTGTGGGACATGCACCAACATTGAAACATATGATCACGTGGTTTCATGATTTGAAGAACCTTGGGATTAATATCGCGCATGATGACATGTCAGTGTTATCATTATGTCAATATTAATCACCGATGTCCTTCGACCTATCATATTTCATAAATGCCAATTATTGCTTGACAGAAAGTCATCTTGCAAATGGCATCTTTTGTGAAACGCACTAATTTTAGAAAAAGTTATCATGCAGGTCCAGAATCTCCAGATCCTAGAGATTAATTTTATAAAAGATGACGCTTGTTATTTTCCCAAATATGTGCTTGGTACGAATAAAAATAATATGACAACAGGCAATTTCTTGACCTTTTTTGGGGGGGGGGGAGAATTAAAAAGATAATTTTACCAATTATAATCTTGAATCGTATACAATTTCCTCAAATTTCACTTTAAAAATATTCATTAGATTCGTTTCGTCCAAAATCCTACAAAAAATGCCAAATTCGGTATCCTGCGACCGTTCTCTCTGACTTGATGTGAACCAATTTGATATTGGTAGCCGTCTTAGGAAATGGCTTCCTGTGTGAAACGCACTGACATTTAAACATGCCATCACGCGGTTTCATGATCTCCAGACCCTAAGGATTAATTCCATATATGACGACAGCTGTTAATTTGCCGGCCCCACCAACTCGAAAAATAACGCTCGTTTTGCCGCTTGCTGCTGTACTAGGACCAGCCATCACGATCCCCTGATTTTAATCCGATCGAACATGTGTGGGATATTATTGGGATACATGTGAAAGCACATATCATGATGTGAACAGTGACACTACCAAGTTGCGGGTGGCAGCCCTCTAGTGGATGTATGGAACAATATTCCCCAGAGGGACATTAGGAAACTGATTTACAGTTTGCGTGAAAGATGCGTTGCATGTGTACAAGCTCAAGGAGGCTACACATAATGCTTATTTTCAAAATGTATCCATTGCAATAAACTGGCGAGTTTTGAAACTGAACCCTTATGAAATTTGTTTGTTTTGCTTATTCACGCGCGACCCCTTGTGCATGCATTTAAGTAAATTGCGTTGTAAACGGGTATACAGTAATGTTCTGATGAAAAGAATAAAGTTTTATGCATAAATATTTCATTAAGGGGGATCTTAAAATCGATGTGTAAAACTTTTTTTGAAGAGTATATAAAAATTATGGAACGCCGTTTCACCCTATTTTCATAGTTTGAGCATATTAATTATTTGATGATATAATAAAGGGAATTCATGTTATCATTGAATGCATTTATTGTTACGTTGAAAGATTCTTTCTAATGATATCACTAACTGCATTTAGTGTTATCATCAATTGCATTTAGTGATATCATTAAACAATTTCATGCTGTCTAAATGGGAAATTATTTAGACATAAGTAAAATTATATATGATGATACAATTAAATCGCTTTATTTTTATGATTAAACAGACGTCATTTGGTTTTATGTTGCAATTCATTTGGTTTTATGATAATAGCGGCATAAACATATCAACCCCGTTTCTCATTTTATTCAGTATTTGAACATATTTAAAATTCGATGATAACATTTATCGCATTCATGTTTTCCTTTTATGCATTTAATGTTATGATGAAATATTCTTTTTGTAATGATATCATTAAATGCATTTAGTGTTATCAATTGCATATAATGATATCATCAAAACGATTTCATGATAAGTCTAATTAGGAAATTATTTAGACATAGGTAAAATTCTATTCGATGATGACATTAAATCGATTTGTTGTTATGATAAAATAGACGTTATTTGGTTTTATGATAATAGCGATTTAAACATATCATTAATTACATCTGGAACTAGAAACATGTATGTTCCCTATTTGGTCTGAATAAATCATAATACCATATATTGAGTGATAACATTAAATGTTTGATGTTATGATAAAAAAAACGGAAGTAACCTTGGTGAATGATAAAACTAACTCTGTTGAATAACATCCGGGAAACCTTGTACACGTGACCTCAGACTTTTGCCACTTGTGCATGACCGTTCCGTGTCTTGCAAGGTTTTTATGGTTTTAGCGCTATTCATTGGGGGCGCATTTATTATGATGCTGTTGCCCGCGTCGCATTTAAACATAACATGAAATCGAATTGAACATATCGTTAATTCTGTTTAATGATAACATTAATTATCTGGGTATTTAGACATAAGATCAAATTGATTTGATAACATGACGAAATACATTTGCAAATATGTTTAAATATACACTATTTATCCATAACAATAAATCGATTTGGTGATATCATTGAATGCAATTGATGGTATTATTAAATGGATTTTGTCTTGTAATTTTATAAAAGAAAGCTTTTCCAGAATTAAACATATCTTCAAATATATTTCATGATAAGATTAAATCGCATTAATGTTCTCTTTAAATATTTGATGATATCCTCAAATAATTAATGTTATGATTAAATATTTAATGATAACATTAAACATAACTGATCATTCAAACATAACATGAAACCGAATTAAACATATTTATAATTCTATTTAGTGACAAGAAAAATTTTCTGGGTATTTCAACGTATGATCAAATCGATTGATAATATGACTAAATGCATCTACACATATGTCTCAATGTACCCTGTTTATCCATAACAATAAATCGATTTAGTGACATCATTAAATGCAATTGATAATATCATTAAATAAATTTTGTCTTATGATTGAATAAAAGAATGCTTTTTCGGAACTAGACACACCTTCAAATACATTTCACGGTAAGATTAAATCGAATTAATGTTATCTTTAAATATTTGATATCTTAAATTAATGTCGATCAAATATTTAAAGTTATCATAATACAGAATTGATTATATCATTAAATATTTTTAGAAATGTTCAAGTATTGAATAATAGGACAAACGGCGTTCCATATATATATATATATATATATATATATATATATATATAAAATTATATACATCGCTATAGCGCATGAGCATACAATTAGCTTTCACATAAAAATTGCTTGCATGATACCCCCAATAATTTGTTTGCTAACCTATAAATTTGTTTGCTAGCCTATTAAGTTGTCGAGTTCCCCATTTAACGTAATTGGCACATGCTGGTATTGGGGTTTAAGCTTAAGGTATACGATACGTTATGGCACAGGTTCATAAATATATATTTTCTGAAAGCTAACCAGCTGAAAATCCTATATTTTGTATCATCAATGATGTGCAGGGTAGTATGTCTATACAACAATACAAAATTGTCTTCTCAATGTCACACAGAAGTCACATCCACTTATTCACTTATGACTCGATTTGAAGTAAAAAGAAGTCATTTTATAAATACTGAGCACTTATGCTTCTCTAAAAAACCGAGTGGCTCTTGCTTTTTTTGCGTCGGTCTTGAGCTACGAGCCTGTGAAACTGAGAAGATGGCACCCCCATTCAAACATCACAGGCCCTTGGACACCCGTACTCTTAGTTGACATTATAATAAGGAATTCGGAACAAATTTCAAGTTCTTATGAGCAAAACTGAGTAAGTAGTTTTGATTTAAAGTTTGTGTGTGGTCTCTCTGAGAGAAGAGCATTCAAAGGAAATACTGCGTTCAGTGAGGTTTGCTCGGTTGGGATATCTTTGTTTCATGTGACACATACCTATGGAGAGCCTCCGGTACTAACTGAATATTCTGACTGGTCTTTCTTTTCAAACTTCAAAGATTGCTGTGTTTTCGCAGGTTTTGGGCTTCGACTCTGTCCTCCAAGCCTCTCACATATATCATGTATGCATCTGGTTGTCGCATCCCCGCCGTGCCCTGCTGGTCGACAGGGATTGTGACTGGCAGCTCATTGATAATCGGGGCCTGACAGAAGACAAAGGCAACGACTGTCGATCGTGTTGGTAACTCATTGCTGAATTATGAATGAGACCTTTGAAGCTTTGTGGGTGGGACTTACAGGGTTAAGGATGCCAACAACAAAAAAACACACGGAACAACCGACATAGAGTCTCACCGTTCCCCCAAAATCACTCTTTGCGTTCATATTTCAGAAGATTTGAACCTTGTCCATGTAAGTTTAATGTGTTAACATATCGTACGCAAATATTGCAAAAGGGCCAAACTTAACGTATCGTATACCTTTAAATCTATATCGTGGTTAACATATTGGGTACAAACAGTCCCAAACACAATATAAATGATCGTAAATTGCACTGTGGGTGAATTATACCATAATACCTCCATGGTGGCATAAAAACGTGGTGCCTCTCTTCAGTCCATCTGAAAGCCCCATAAAGGTAAGTAACTTATCGTTTACAGTAAAATAAGTAAAGGACACAGTTGCCTGTTGTACAGACCAGGCCTATGTGCATGTATTCATTCCACAGAAGGAGAGTGTCATAAGATACACGAAATCGTGGTCTTATCGGGAGCCACTAGCCTGCCTTTCATTGATCTATTGTTCAGCTCGAATGAAATACAAATCTCATATGGTTACTGCCCTCCTATCCAACTGAAGATATGTTTTGTGTGTGTATTTTATGTCTCATTTTAAGCATATAACGGCAGCATATAGACACCGGCGTGTATATTGTTGCAAGCTAAATACGGTCACATGTATGAATGACTTGAACTGTACCAATTACAAATACGTAATGGTATTTTTGATGGCCATGATTCCAAGTGTAAGCAAACTTGTGGATAATTCAGTTCTGCAATCTAATTCGCCTGATTAAAGATTTTACTAGGCTTAGGAGCACAAATACTGACATCTGTATTCAATTCACGCACAGATTCCTGCAGCCAGGATGGATTACCATATAATGTAACACCATACATATCTATTTCGTTAATCAACTTTCTAAACGCATCGTCAACTTCGTACCTCAGCAAGGTTTGATATCCAGGATTTTACTTTCATTGGGACGGCGTGCTACTGTTGAAATCAATACAGAATATGGACTTTGTCTACATGCATTTTATAACAACAAATTTGGATTTTTTGTTTGTTTGTTTTTGTAGTGACTTTTAAAAATATATTTGAATATAATTTTAGAACTGACCTCCAGAACAGACATATGAACAGAGCTATGCACATTAGAGAAAGTTAAAAAAAACTTGCGATTGTAAAATGCGACAGGCAAGACATCAAAAGGAAACTTGGAGATATGTATCGAATCCTACTATTCATTTATTCATTCATTCGTTCATTTCAGTATGCTTCATATTGTCATGGACTCTGTTCAAAGCAATCAGTAACATGTTAGGCAGTTCACACCTTAGGCCAAAAATGTTATCAAAATGTTTTAAATACTTTGAGTTGTCTTGAAGTGCGCAATTTGTGCACTTGTTACGAAAAAAACTCTAGTTTACCACCTGAAGTAGCATCACACCCAGAAATGATCCAGCTGCTTATGAAAACAATAGCAACAGCTAAATTGCCTCATATTTGATTTTTGGCAGCACATAAAACTCGTCACCGATTACACCAGGGCTCAAATTACCCACATGTCTCAAGTCCCGCGGCATGCTCAAATGCAGTCGGGCAAATTCATTTAAAGTATGGTTTCCCTTCGGGCAAGAATTTTGCAGTTAAAGAAAGAAAGAAAGAAAGAAAGAAAGAAAGAAAGAAAGAAAGAAAGAAAGAAAGAAAGAAAGAAAGAAAGAAAGAAAGAGAGAGAGAGAGAGAGAGAGAGAGAGAGAGAAAGAAAGAAAGAAAGAAAGAAAGAAAGAAAGAAAGAAAGAAAGAAAGAAAGAAAGAAAGAAAGAAAGAAAGAAAGAAAGAAAGAAAGAAAGAAAGAAAGAAAAGAAATGTAAATCACTTATTCGCGGGATCTAAAGTTGCCGATGTTTCCCTTCCGGCACGCACTGCTGGTAGACAGCCTGAGTAGTGCAAGTGGGACCTTCATTGTGGAGCCATTTCAGTGAGACCCCCGACTGGTTCAAATAAATCATGTGTCAAGCTAATGATCTAGGACATAGAAATGTTCGTATGCACTGCTTTTAAATAGTGAGAACAACCAATCTGGTTGCTCAAACTATTTTTTCCAACTTCCAGTCACATTATATATTATTGTCAGAAGCTGCTGGTGTCTTAGGACTTTAGGCGCTTGGACTCACTTACAGAGAATTGTATGTAAAGTGTGGCCTGTGACACAAATAACTGATTGGCTCTGACACATTTTTGTGGTGTTCGTTGATATAAATTTTGGGGCAAGCTCATTTGTGTCAGGGCAAGTTTGATACTAAAGTAACTTGCCCTCTGCGTAATTACAAAAAAAGGTATTCTTACCATGTATACAAATTCCATATGCCAACGAAATCATTACCATATACTCATGCAACTATACGCCTTTGTCGATTTGCATATAAGATTATTTTGGTGCCACATGGAACAGTTCACTGCTAATAACAATTACGCATACCAACCACTCACTGCACTAACGTATATCATTCCATTTAGCTCAGCGTATCTTTATAATGACTAATTATAGTATATATGTGCACATGCATGGATGTGGTCCTCTCGTTCTATGATCTATATTGGTGCATACAAAATGTGCAAAATTTTGTTTATATTTATAGCACATGAACGTTTCAAGTATATGCACTCTTCGTCTACTTTCGTGAATGGGACTTAGCATAACATGTTGACAAACAAACGAACACTTTTGCAAAAAATTGACAAAAAAAAACTGATCCATTTACCTGGTCTATTGTGTGGTCGCTCGAGAGGAACATGTATGAAAATTAGACAAATTCATAAGACAGGCTCGGTGGACAGGTATATATCGTTACGAACGTACACAGCAATGTTATTCTCAACACTCCAAACGTCATCGATGATAATTTTAATTCACAATTATTTTGCTATTCTGGGCTCATAGCTGGCAAACAATATTCCATATACCAACATTAATATGTGATTCCATTTCACATGATAATTATCGGAATTCATTCCGTGTTCAAATCTATTTACCATTTTACTGCTATTTTGTTTACCAATAACATCCTTAATTGCTTTCCGAACTTAAGTTACGTTATGGTTGTGTCGTGTTGGGGGGATATAATCCCCATTTTGGTTTCTCTCCTGCAGCTGAATATTTGTTATCTATATTAATCTATTTGTAATATTACCGTAACTAATAAGTGCTTTGTATTTGTGTAACGATTTTGGGCGATTAAAATCAATACCAAAACCAACAGCCGATAGCTTTGTTTCCCCATTTATTTTATTTTCTATTTTTTATTTTAATTTTATTTATTTATTTATTTATTTATTTATTTATTTATTTATTTATTTATTTATTTATTTATTTATTTTGCAGATAACCTAATTTTGTATCATGAAAGAAACATACATATGGGCTTTGTGATGTGTTGAAAAGAAACTGCCGGCTTTATTCTAACATATAATGACACTTATTTCTATGATGAAAATAAACTGCCTGCAGGTTCTGATATAACGATATTTTGGTGGCTTTTTGAAATCAGTACTAGTGGAAAGCGGGAAAGCTATCCGTGATGCCCTTACTACACAGAAAGATGTTTTTCTTTCTTGTTCACATGTTAACCTTTCACTGAATTATGCCAAAAGTTTACAAATTTGATTAATTTCAAGGAAATCTATGATAGGATTCGGTATACCCAGGTACGTGAAACTTTCACAAGATGCCTAGTTCGTACTTTTTACCTACGTCAATTGAATTTTCAATTGATGTCAGCTGTTATATATTGGATCCGTTACCAGGGAAGAGAGTGCTGGTTTCATGGGCCTGCCTGTACTGCAGACCTGTGCAGTATGGCCCATCAGCCGGGGTAGACACCATGTCAACACAGCCTGAGGACCTCAGGAACTCCACGATGCACCATTGACTGCTCTACAGACCAAAGCTGTGCCGAAATACATACACACACACACACACACACCGCCTTGCCCACCCCCACCCCACCCCGGTGGGGGGGGGGGGGGCGGGTGTTAGGTTGGCTAGAGTGGTTACCAAGCTTCAATGCATGGCTGTACGAGTGCCTGACGGGGCAGACTGACTCCACAAACTTATACCACAGCACCTTCAATCTTTTGTGCTGGACTCTTGCCTTTTTGCACGTGACAGCAGGGGTAAACTTGTATCTTCAGAACAGGGACCCAACAATACTAATAGCAAATATTCAATCTGCACAATGATATGGGATCAGTTAATAAAAAGAATGTTTCTCTATCAAATATGAAGCGATTTATGATTGTATTTTTTTATTTATTTATTTATTGTTACATTTCAGGTTAAAGAGCTGCAGAATTGCTGTTGTCGACTTTCGACTTATAGAAAAAAATGTCTACATCCATGTTATTGTTCGGGGTGCTCTTCCTGTGCACAGGTAAATCACACAGACCAGTACTCCACAAAACAAAGTAATACTTTAAGTCAATGACATCTATCATTCCGCAAAACAATATTGTACAAGAATTCAATGGAATACGCTACCGTAAAGAAATGTTATAATATTGTAAGTATATGACTCGCAATTGTACTGCAAAATAATGTGTGTTTCAGCACTGTAAATTCTGTCCCACAATAAATGTTATATTGTACATGTAAGTCTATGACACAAGCAACTGTTCCACAAAGCAATGTAATATTATAAGTCCTGTATCACAAAACTGATATAACAATGACGTTTCCTTTGCAGGCATTGGGATCATTTGCAGCCCGTGGGTTTTGATTTGCTTCCTGACTGTGGTCTTTTGCACCCTTCACGTGGACCACAGTCAGGCCGCAAATCAAAAATCGCGGGGTGCACAATGATCCCAATGCCCACAATAGTAAACACTATTACTATTAGGCCTATTATGAATATGTGTGCATAGGTGTACCTCATTGGGGATCATCATATACTATCTTTTGGCTTGTCCTTATGATTCCACTTGTCCTAACCTCATAAATGAACAGCACCTGACACCTAATACAACTAACGCCACTGCTGTCCCTCCTAGCGTGAGCATGGGGAATTGCATGTTGTCTGCTGTATGGGAAGTACGAAAGTAGGTTTTCAGTGTGGTTCCCCTGTTTTGCATTTTCCACCGTCTGGTACACAAGCTTTTGGCGGGCGCTATAATAGTAAAACCAGCCGCGTGGAGGAGACGAGTCAGCAGACTGGCCTCGTTCCCGCGGTGGATCACTCCGAGTGCTTGCACGAGGAGTGATCCGCCGCGGGAACGAGGCCAGTCTGCAGACGAGTCTCCTCCACGCGGCTGGTTTCACTTTTATCCAGTAATTATAGCTGTAATTTTATTTTCATCGTTAAGTACAAAAAAAAGACAATTAAAAACAGTTTCAACGTTTATTTCATCAAACGTGGCTTTGCATAGCTTTGCGTATGAATAACTGTAACGCCGGATCCAGTAATTGGGTCATTTGAAAACTACATGCTTGACGTGCGCCAACTACAAGAATTTAGAAGGAAAGAAGTTCTCAGTGACCTTTGCACTGTGTTGATATGGATTGACCTTTGCACTGTGGTAATATGGACAGGGTTATCACCCAGTCTGTATCTTCCACCTTTTCTGGATGATACAGCTATAATTACTGGATAAATTAAATTGCAGCCCACAAACTTTCATTTATAGTATTTCTGTACAGGTAATGCCCAAAATATTAATAATACTATGTTATACTAGTGTATGCTCGGTATCAAAACAGTTTTATGCTGTAAGCCCATAACACACAACATTAAAAAGAATTTTACATTTTTAAACCATATGAAAATAACTAATGATAAAGTAAAATGAAGGCAAAATGTATCAAATTGTCCTCATGTGTCCATTGCAGTATTTCGAAAAATAATTGTTTTCTCTGTAAGAAATAATAAAAGATTCAATTACATGTCCCTGTAGTACAATATTGGAAGCATATATGGACATGCCTTATGGAAGACCTTTTTAATGTCCATTTGTTCTCAGGAGTCCGCTTCACAGTCATATTTTTCAGAGCTTTCGAGGAACAACAAAGTTAACGCAGCTATACTAGTGCATAATAATTTCCATCAGCAACAACATCAAATAAAGATAAACTGTACCATACAGTTGTGTCAAATATTTGATGAACTACTTTTCATATAAGTGGCGATCATTAGCTATAACGGTGAAAGAAATAAAAGACCAACTGTAAATGTGCATGAGGAGTTGGATCATTAATACTTTGCTTGGAATTGTTTTTTTTTTTTTTTTTTTTTTGCTTGTCGGCTCTATTTGATTTCGTTTGATTATTCTTTTACCAGGTAGTGCTAAAAAATTTCAAAGCGCTTTCGTCTTTTAACCTGACCAACATCCCTGCCAAGTTTCATGGTTCATTAAAACGTCTTAGAACCATATCATTATTAAAAATTTCATATCTTGGATGATATATTACGGTAACGGTGATGCCACTAATATCGGTGATGCCACCAATGTCGATCATGACCTAGATTTTCATATACTTTTCAAGTCCTGAAGATTAAAGAGGGCTAACTTAAAAACTGTGGACTATATCACGTCCACAAGCAAACCTATATCCATGCACATGGATATTATGAGTTATGTTAGACACCATTACTCTAAGGTATAAACATTACTGAGGCTGTAAAGTATCCTGACTGGTGCTTTTTATTTGCTGTAAGTATCATGCAAAGGGCCTTGTTCTGCATGACTTGAAGTCTGTTTCACCGTTGTTTGCAGCATCATCCCTCCAGGCAATATCACATAAATCAAACATAGGATGACCATTGATTTGCAAAATGCGAGAGGGAAATGGTTGGTTCAGAACTTACCAGATCTGCCAAGAAGAACAATTTACCTTCTTGGTCAAATAGCCTGTATGGTTGGAAAAGGAAAGGACATTATCTGAAATTACAATATTATTTTGGATAGTTGCTCAAAAAGTATTCAGACAGAACGTCGCGGCAAGAATTGCGACAGGTGCAACGCAAAACACAAGTACTATGTTATTGTAAATCGAAGTTGAGTCGGAATTACCGAAGACACAGAATTCGAGACTTTTTCGAAAGCGGCCATGATGCACGAAATTCATGAAACACGCCATGATGCACGAAATTCATGAACGCATATCTTTGAACTTCACGTAGTTGGTGATCACTTGATGAACCTTTTGAGGATATGAATTCTATGGCTAGCTTTAACTCATTCCATACCAGTCCCTAATTTTTCGTTATATTGACCTAGATTTAAGACGACAATTGCATATTCAAATTTTTCATGAAAAGAGCTTTCGTTCAAGTACCAACATGCCTATAGTCTTAAGTCCGTGGTTATGTTACTGTCTGTCACCATAGTATGGAATGAGTTAAAAGGCACTCGAGTACTAATATGGTGCGGCAATAGAGACATTTTCTAGTTTTCCCCTGATTGTCCTTTATTTCACTATGTTCGACAAGAGGTTTTGAGACCCTTCCTGGCAGGCCGTGTAACTGATTGCAATTTTCTATTGTGCAGAAGTTATTCCGAAGACTTGGAATACAAAAAAATATACCAAATTGTCCTGAGATGTTCATTTGTGGATCAACAAATACAGATAAAGAGATGGTTTGCCGAATCTAAACATACAATAGAGACGGGAAGAGTTTTATCCTTTTGCATCATATCAAAAGTATTTAAAATGTGTCAAACTGTCCTGAATTGTCCATTTCAATCCTATTGTCTATATTTCTATAATACCATAAAATAGCACAAAGCCTATACAAGAAAACGGATACACAATTATGTGCATCAGCTGTAATGTTGGATATAGAAAAGATGAATCGTATAGTTGTATCTTGATTTGATACACGACTATTGATAAAGATGATAACTATTAGCTATAATTGTGAAAGAAATTATGAGATTACACCAAGTGCGCATAAATACTTAGATCATAAGCCAAATTCTGCGAACGTCTGTCCATTTCAAAGTACCATGAATATGATAATTGAAAGCAAATAAAAGAAGTAACAGTCAAAAAACAAAACCATATAATTGGTGGGAATTTACCTTTTTTTTCCTACATGTTCATTTAGCGGATCATAATGAGGACGGAAAGAGACGTTTCACCAAATTTACGAAGTAAATAGAGAAAATAGCATTTGTGATATAATCACATAACTGCAAAGATACGGCATGTAAAATTGTCGTAAAATGTCAATTTTGTATTCATTGTACAAGAAACAGAAAGTGCACGAAATTTATGAAGACAACAATGCCTAGAAAAAGTAATGTTCAAAATATTGTGTTCTGTGCAGACTACTTATGTTGTAGTTATCGGTCCCTGCGAAATGATATTTTAACAATATAAAGACTTATGTCAAGTTGTACTGAGATGTCTGTTTCGTATTCCTGATGTCGACAGTTTCATAGATATCACAAGTTGACGTATGTACACTAGAAAATAATATATCTATCAGCTGTAGTGTTAGTCAAACATAATCTGCTTCATACAGTTATATTTGACGCCATTTGACATACAACTATGGACAGAGATGATGAACATCAGTCGGTTGAGGGAAATAAAGACCTGGACTAAATGTGCATGAGGTTGGATCATCTGCTAATTGTATATAATCACATTTTATTGGACAGTCGGAGAACAGGGAATTCCCTTTATACATCTCTCTGGTACGTCGAGGTAATTTACAAGCTACAAGAACATCCGGTTGATAATGCAAAGAGTTCTATTGACAAAATAAACCAACTATGAGTAACTTTATTGCAGGTCTACCCATACAGAGATACTATGGTCTACCCATATACAGATACTATGGTCTACCATTATTTTTTAAGGATAAGTCAGCCCTGACTCGCACAGAACGGTAACAATTGTAATATGCAAAGAAATCATTTTCGTAGTTGAAACTGCTGCTGCGGCCCTGCCAGGGTCAACTAAATTTGTCCTGGTGTGGCCGTCTGTGTCTGAGATATACGTGTCCGAGGTGTATGTGTTTACGTGACATAGCCACTTGGTCTGTGCCTCCTACGTGCATGTATCCTCGACTTCCATTCAGCATCGGCGCATGCACATCCGCATCCCACAAACCGAAGGCATGTATGTGTGAATGTGTACACCCGAACATGACTGGCTCTCAATGTAATAAAACAAAAAAACTAGATACAAACAAAGACGTTTGATTGTAATACATGACCCAATTTGCGGACGCTCCTTGAAGGTAGGCTAAGGCTAAGTTTATCTTTGTTATTATGTCTGTGTGTACAGAGGCATATTGTTTTTCTTTTTCTTTCTTTCTCCTAAAGATCAAAGGTCCAGGTTATTTGACCCTTTGAAATTTATATCTAGCCATTACTCTGTCAATTTTCATCCAATTTCAATCATGTCGGACTCAAATGGCAGGTATTCCAACATTGCACATTATTCAACTTCACATGTGACCTCTAAAGGTCAAGATCATTTGGACTTTCAAATTTTCATCTAGCCATATTTACAACTTTGGAAGGCACACACAGATTTGCTTAGAAGCAAATCTTCTTTTCTAGTATAGCATTATTTAGAGTCGCAAAATACTTCTATACAAGCAAGACGGCTTGTTGCAAGAGCTTCTGCTTCTCCGATCCATTTGCTCATACGCTGTATCATTTGGTAGCACAGCTCATCTTAAGAGTGTGAGGAGTGCACCAAACAGAGGCTACTTCAATGAATCAATTCAAGCACACAAAATGATAAAACTCTGTTTTCTGCAAGATTATGGCAATACATATATGTTTCGGTTCAATGTTTTCAAGTTTTATAACAAAAGTATTTAAAAAAATCCAAAAATGTATTATCCCCCCCCCCTTTTTTTTGGGGGGGGGGGGGTTCGAATAGACATCACCGGAGTCATTTCTGGCATGCACAGATAGTCGAGGACGAATATAGCTTTACAAAAACTTTAAAAGAAAATATGTATGCCAACTATGTACATGAGTGTAAATCTAAACTTTCCTCACTTGGCAACTGTAAAACAATTGCGTGTTTATAAAGATTTTAAGAAAAAATTCTGCCTAGAATTTTATCTTGAATTTAACAAGTGTTACATGGATCTAGTGTATATACCAGCTCAGATTTAGCTCCCATAATTTAAATATTAAACTGGGTCGCCATGCAAAACATAAACTTCGTATTGTTGAAGGGGTCTGCAAAAGATGCCGTTTAGGAGTTGTCGATTGTCAGTCTCATTTTCTTTTACAGTGCCCAAGTGAGGAACTGCTTCAGAGAATACAGGATCAGTAACCTAACTTAATCGATGATGTAAGAATGTATAACAAATATTTAGCCATTATCATGATTATGTCCAGTAAATATACAAGTGTTTGCTTTTAATGAAGTTCTTTGAATTAAACAGGTGTCTTCTCACAGGACTACACAATTAAACCGGACCACAAAATCCCATGGCCCCGGCCAACAATAGGTGGTGATCATTGCACCATGCCTCAGACACTTCGAGGGAGGTGGCATCATCTCTTTACATATGGCACTGTCCGTCAGGTCACAGTGGGTTCAGACAATTTGTCTTTCAACTGGAAAGGAACATCACAACGGGTCACGATGTGGTGCATTCAAAGAATAAGAGACGTGTATTTATTTCAGTAAGTCATAGGAAATGTTTTCTTGAGAAAAGATATGCTATCACAGAGAACATCAAAAGATGTAATAAGTGACGTCTGATACAGTGGTAAATGCAGTCTTACAGAAAACTTCCCCTGAGTGTTTCTCGGGTATGCTGAGTAATACCCAAGGAAACTTCCTCAATTTTTTCTTACCAGCAGCAGTTTCCAGGGATTTAAATTAATGTAAATGTTTTATCAACTGATAAATAATAACTATAATAATAAGTCGTACTAGTAGAAGTAGTGGTAGTAGTAGTAGTAGTAGTAGTAGTAGTAGTAGTAGTAGTAGTAGTAGTAATCTGAGTACGAGCCTATCTAAACAAAACGTTATATTTCCGACTATATGCTTATATTCCTTGTGACATGGTATTCAACATTTCAGATGTCACAGAGTGCATTAATCTCCCTTTCGTAATTTAATATCGCTTGTAGTTGATAATGAGATTGTCCCTCAAAGTCACTACCATGCTGAATTGTATGCAATTTGTGGGAGTGAAAGATATCCGTATATATGGGAGTACGTACATGAATAGCATTTAAGTCTTAAATTACATTGCCAACGTAGAAAAATCTGATGTCCAATCATTTAATGCCCTGATGGTCTGATAAACTTTGTCGAAAGTTTCCTAAATCATACCTTTCTGGTTATTTGGGACATAGGCCAAATTATTCTGAATTCCGCCGAAGTGCACATGCAGTGCTGCCACTGCCTAATTACAAGAAAAACACATCAAACTGAACCTTAAAAAGTATAAATTTTTAAAAAAAAGTATAAAACTAGAAAAAGAAGATTTGCTTCAAAGCAAATCTGTCTGTGTGCCTTCAAATGTTGCAAATATTAAATGCTACAACATTGTGTCTTTGGTACTTCACATTCCATTAAGCTTATGGTTCGATGGACATTTGAAAGTCCCAATGACCTTGACCTTTGACCTTTAGAGGTCACATGTAGATTATAAACATGTACAGCGTTACAGTACCTACAATTTAAGCCCAACATGAACCAGGTCAGATGAAAATTGACCAAGTTATGGCTAGATGAAACTGTCAAAGGGCTGAATAACCTTGACCTTTGAACTTTAAAGGTTATATGTCAATTACAAGAATGTGCAGTGTTGCAATACCTACCATTTGGGTCCAAATGATTAGAATTGAATGGAAACTGGCTGAGTAATGACTGGATGAAAATTTCAAGGGTTCAAATGACCTTGACCTTTGCCTTTTAGAGATCACATGTATGTTAAAAATGTGCAGTGTTACAATACCTACATTTTAGCCCAATATGAACAAAATTGGATAAAAATTGACCAAGTTATGGCTGGGAGAAATTTCAAAGGTCCAAATGACCATGACCTTTGACCTTTAGAGGTTACATGTTAATTTTTAAAAATGTGCAGTGTTACAATATCTACAACTTGAACCCAACATGATCAAAATTGGATAAAAATTGATTGAGTTATGGTTACAGGAAAATTTCAAGTCCAAATGACCTTGACTTTTGACCTTTAGAGGTCACATGTAAAGTACAAAGATGTACAGTGTTACAAACATATTAATTGAAGTTGCCTGTACCTATAAGAGTTTTGGCGATATTCAAGATTTAAATTTTCAAATGGCCCTAATTTGCATTATTTTCAAAACTGTTCAACCTCTTTGCAAAAAATCAATACTTCATGTATGGAAGTAAAATAATGCTAAGTTTGGAGTTTCTAAGCATGATACTTTTCAAATGAAATGTCGGACAAATTTGCCTGTACAGAAAGAAAGAAAGAGAGAGAGAGAGAGAGAGAGAGAGAGAGAGAGAGAGAGAGAGAGAGAGAAAGAAAGAAAGAAAGAAAGAAAGAAAGAAAGAATTCCTAGAAAAACAATATGTCTGCATTGGCACACAGACATAAAAAATATAAATCTGAAGCAACTCACCGGTATTGCAGCAAAATTATACTGTAACAACAGGGCTGTCTGAACAGCCCATACACAGCCTACCTAGAGATTCAGCACACTTGTGGCTCTGTGCACTTGGGATAGCCTCATGGTCACTCATGGACTGAGTAAGTCTGACCTTGATGGAAGAACACTAACATTTACCTCCAAAGCAGGTCCAAGCTGCGTATTTTGTCTACTCCACTGGGGTCTGCCCTTCTTTGACAAGGTCACTGTTTTAGCGTTGGAAAAGTAACTCAGCTTCTAATTGGCTGAGTACTGCTACTATGGTAACAGGCTCCAGTACTCTAGAGACCAGAGGGTGCTACTGGTCTAGGTGATAATGATGAACTTCCTGACTGTAGTTACTAGTAAGCTTGTTGAAAGACACCAATATTTAAAATGTTGCAAATATAGATGAACAAGACCTATATTTGTCACTACTATGAAAACAGTGTTTTGTGCACAAAAAGGCTTTTAGGAACTGCATTTAATGTTCCAACTATTGTTGGAAATGATATATTCTGCTGAAGAGAGAAAGTTGCCCCATGGGAAACCAGCAAAATAAAGCTGCCCGACACGAATGAAAGTTGGCCGGAGCACGTAGACACCCGGTAATTTCTAACCCTGCCTATACTTGCTTGTAATGAACAAAGAACAGACTTCCATGCCGAGTCGTTCCACTTGCGGGTGCATTTTTGGCTGTGTCTGATGGGGACCAGGACCTTGGCTATCTCTGCACCATGGTCCAGATCCTCATGATGACTGGCACCGAAACATGCAACGATGGGTGTCACTCAGTGGGAAGATGGTTCATCATTCATGTTAACAAGACACTCAGACAGGCTGTTAGAATTCTTATAACACTACCCTTATAAACTAACCAAATTCCAATTAAAAGTTCCAAAATTTGTCCAAAAAAGTATAAAAACGTATTTGGGGGAAATATGGTATAAATAAAAAAAAAGTAAAACTGTGAAAATAAAGCGTCACACTTTCAAAAAAATGTAAAGAGGCAGCACTGACATATCTAACTGTAATGGTTTATCTCTTTTGGTTGCTATATTTTACAAAAGCAATTATCTCATCTTCTACCTTATTCATCAGGTATGATACTCATAAATCATTTTAGCCTTTCTTAGGCTCTCTCTTAGCGGTAATCAAAAGGAACGGGCATGCAGTACTTCTGTCTGTGTGCCACCACAGACATTCTGTTTTTGTTGGCTTCTTTACCAGCAATTTTGCCGCCAATTTTCTCGGATACTATTACATTTGGAAACTCCAAACGTGGCATAATTTTAGATCTAGATAAGACGTCATGTCTTTTTTTATAGAGAAGCGGTGATGATTTTAAAAAAATATGAAAAATTAGGGCCATTTGAAAATTTAAATCTTTAATATCTCCAAAACTATTATACGTACAGCTAACCAACCCAACTTCAATTTATAGGTTTGTAACACTGCACATTTTTGTAATTTACATGTGACCTCCCAAAGTCAAGGTCATTTTGATCTTTGAATTTTTCATGCAGCCATAAATCGGTCAATTTTCATTCAGTTTTGACTATGCTGGACTCAAATTGTAGGTATTGAAAGACTGCATATTTTTGTAATTTACGTGTAACCTCTAAAGGTCAAGGTCATTCGGACGTTTGAATTTTTCATCTAGCCATACCTCTGTCAATTTTTATCCAACTTTGACCATGTTGGACCCAAATTGTAGATATCGTAACACTGCACATTTTTGTAATTTACATATAACCTCTAAAGGTCAAAGGTCAAGGTCATTTGCACCTTCGAACGATTTATCTGGCTATAACTTGGACAATTTTTATCTGATTTGGGTCATGTTGGGCTTGAATTGTAGATATTGTAACACTCTACATTTTTAGAATTTACATCTGACCTCTAAAGCTCCAGGATCAAAGTCATTTGGACCTTTGAAATTTTCATCTAGCCCTAACTTGGTTACCTTTCATCCAATTTCAGTCATGTCAGGCTAAAATTGTTGGTATTGTAACACTGCACATTTTTGTAACTTATATTTAAGATTTAGGGGTCAATAGTCAAGGTCAAGGTCATTTGGACCTTTGAAATTTTCATCTAGATGGCCATATTTACAACTTTTGAAGGCATATAGACAGATTTGCTTTAAAGCAAATCTAATTTTCTAGTTGATGTTTGTATTAATCAGACATCCATATACAAGTTACACAATACGCATTGGCCTATTTCCAATCTATAGGTTTGTCAGTGTTTGCGCTCCTGTGTGTGTAAGGCAAGAATTTTGACAAAATCAAAGTGAAACTTGGTACTGTTTTCAGACTTCGTGTGCATACTATATTCTAAGGGCGCAGCTGCCCATATTTCGACAATATGACATTAGATGTACACTTGTCTCACAACAATTCAGATTCTTGTGCTTTTCCAAAACAATATTGTCTCAGAGGTCTTTTATAAACATTCCTTGCATCTGACATTTCAGATGTACACATAATATATATGTATATATATATATATATATATATATATGTATATATATATATATATATATATATATATGTGTGTGTGCGTGTGTGTGTGTGTGTGTATGCATATTCATATACATATACACATATATATCAATGTTAAAAGATTGTGTACGGTTCTAGTAAAAGTAACTTCTGAAGTGACGTCGGTGACTGTACCTCAGTGACTCCACGTTGATTAAATGTCAGCAATGTAACGTTAATCTGACCCTTTCAGTTCTAAGTTAGAGACAGAATTGACAGCTCCCCTGTGCGCGTCTTTGGGCACCATGTGGCTGAAGAGTTCCGAGGAAAGCAGTTGACGTTGAGCGTTCAATTTTCTCAGGAACTCGCTGGTACGTGAATTAGTGGTCTTACCAGGGATGTAAATCTGAAAAGATTCGTATCAACGCAACTAGTCATGACAAACAGTGAAACAAATGTCCTTTCCTTGCAGGGCTGAGAAAGATATCGAATGTAAGAGGCCGTATGTATACCTGTTTATTCATGAATAAATCAACTCTTCGTTTCAGTGCCAGCGTGCCCCAGGGTAAATTTATTCTCTGCCTACACGCACCAGCATTCATACGCCGAGGACGCATTAATGTGAAAAGAATGAGTAGTGAGTATTTTTCTTGATCATTTAAGGGAGAAAAAAGTATGACCTAAAAAGGTCAATCAAATTTAGACTGAAATTTCAATTTTGGTATAGCTGATCCGTTTCAACATATGCATATCGTAAACGGGCATTTCCTTTAACTTGTAACTTGATAGTTCCTTGGCCTAATGATGGTGTGCCTATGGAAATATTAGTGAGTTCTCATTTAATAGAATAATTCAATCGAATCTATTGCTGTCTTTTTTTCTTCTCAAAAAAGTTTACACTTTAATGACTATAACAGAGACCCCACTGAACAGTTTCTAAAGCTGCTGACGTAGCAGCATGGAATAACCTTTTTGTTCACTGGAAAAAAAATATCCATAGCAACATGTAAGTGTTGCACTCAAAGTTTAGTATTTGATGTGAAATTATTCAATCCTAAAGACCCAAAACCTCATTGGTGTCTTCGTACTCATAACTATTTCATGTACGCTTGTATCAGAGGCTCTCATTGTTAAGAATTGTGCTCTTTTTTCCATCATGTCAGTTTTGACAATGCACTACCTCCACAGATAAGGGATTGGAGGGCAAAACGGATCGCTTAGGGAAATGCTATCACAATTTCAACATTTATTTTGAATTCTGGTCCTGTCTAGGCCTATATGTTCAATCGTTAATTCTTCTTTCCCCCCCCCCCCCCAATTCGCGCTGAGGGAATTAAAAAGAAAGGTCCCAACATGAAGTATTGTAATTCTTTGTTCTTTCCAGTTTTCCAAGAATTAAATCCCCACTGCCACGAAATATTGTAAACAGTCAACTTGCATAAACATATAGACAGTCACAGTGGGAATATATCCACCATGAAGCAGAGTTTTTTTAAGCAATTTATATTCCGATGACAATTTCTAATGTATCTTTTCTTTCTACATTCTTTCATCGTCCCACAATTGACTAACAAAATAAACCCAAGACCTTTTGCAGTGGAATCCAGGGACGTAAATGAAATAAATGCATCCAAACTGTCCCATTATAAATAATGTTCACAATTCTTTATGGTTGGCATTTAATTCTTCTTCCTATTAATTATAGAACCAGGCAAAACTCAGGTTTTAAAAAATTGAAATCAAGCTATAAAAAAACCGCTCCTATAATAATTGATTTATTGTGTCTTTTGTTTTTAAGGATCAACTGCCAATGTATATCCCCTGATGAACGTTAAAGGCATCAAGCCTGTCATCATAAGGAGATTATGCACTTTCCGCGGCGGCAAGGTCAGGGTGATCCGAATCACACCGTCCAAATAGACCAACAGCCATGCAGTTTGCTAACATGTAATCATTATGTGGCAGAAAGGAGTCCATGCTCCAGCTTTCGTGCGTATCAGTACACCGTCAAAAATGTCACTTCCAACATCAATTATTGCAAGAATGATTTTCCGATAAACTTCTCGATTTTCACTTTTTTATTGTTAGTGCTGTAGGCTAACTCTGGCCACCTCAGAGAATTTTAGATGTGGATTCAGCCTAGGATTAATAAAATTTGCTAAGGAATGGTATAGAATTCTGGCAGCTGACATTGCGTGTCGTGTTTATAAGTGTTGATAATCATCCAGTCTAGGCCTTTACCACAGACAAAAGGAAAATATCCGATTTCAAACTAATATAAGCCCACATTGTGTAATAATTATCCACTTTAATGGTTTAAATGCCTCACTTGGTAACATTCAGTGGGAAAACATACTATGTGATCTTGACGTAAACGACATGGTAGCTGAATGGTCGGAGCTTTTTCTTGCCACTGCTAAAAACACATTCCTACTAAAGTAGTTACTGTCAGACCTGGTGAACCACAGTGGTTGTCTTTTCATATAAAAAAACTTATCCGCAAACGTAATAGATTACAAAGGAAAGCCAAGGCAACAAACGACCCTGGCCATTGGTTTAAATACCGAAAAGCTCGTAATCGTGCTGTAAGTTACCTACGAAAGTCAAAACAAAAATATTACAGTTCTCTGGCTGAGAAGGTCAATTCCAGTGATTACAATTCACGACTTTGGTGGAAAATAGTTAAGCAGTTCTTGCAAGACCATAAAGCTGTATCATCAGAATTTCCTCCTATGAAGCATGGCGAATCTTTAGTTAGCAGCGATGCAGACAAAGATGAACTGTTCAATGGCTATTTTGCTGAACAGTGCTCCTTAAACACAAATGAGGCGGAACCTCCTACAGTTCAGTATCCAATTAGGTCTACCCTAACTAATATAGACATTGATGAAAGTCTGGCAAAAGATTGTATATCTCTACTTAAAGTGCCCAAGGCGAGTGGCCCTGACAACATCAGCTGTAAATTATTAAAGGCTTGCTGACTCAATTAGCAAACCGTTGTGTATGATATTTAACAGGTCTTTAGAAAGTGACATTTTCCACAATATTGGAAAGCGCAAATGTTAACCCATTAAACAAAAAAGAAAGTAAGCAATTTACAAAAAATTACCGTCCAATATCTCTGCTTAGTTGTGTTAGCAAGATATTTGAAAGGTGTGTTTTCAAGTTTATTTTCAATCATTGTATCGAAAATAATATTCTTACACGGTTTCAGTCTGCCTACCAAAATGGAGATTCTCGTGTTTCACAATTATTAGAGATTTATGATATTGTGCTCGAAGCCATGGATGAAGGGAAAGCCGTCAAATTTGCTTTTTTGAATGTTTCACGGGCTTTTGATTATGTGTGGCATAAAGGTCTTCTCCAGAAGCTTGAATCCATCGGCATCAGACAAAACTTGCTGGCCTGGTGCAAAAGCTATTTAGAGCAAAGACGTCAACGTGTTGTAATAAATGAGCAGTCCTCATCTTGGCGTATCGTAAGAGCTGGTGTACCTCAAGGGTCAATATTAGGACCTTTGATGTTTTTAATTTATATTAATGACATTACAAGTATAGTTGAATCAAACATTCGGCTGTTTGCAGACGACACGTCACTTTTTGTCATTGCTGACCAAGGTGATGACGATATAGCGAGCCTGACCTTAAACGGAGATCTTTCAGCAACATCCATTTGGGCTGATCAATGGTTTATCAGCCTAAATGAAAGTAAAACATTTTCCATGACCTGCTCAAGGTCTCAAAATTTTGAAAATTATCCATTATTTTTGAAAAATTGCCGCGTGACGGACACAAACTCGCATAAGCACCTTGGCGTAATGTTGTCATCTGATTGCACCTGGACAAATCACCTTGACACTGTATATGTAAAAGCTATGAAACGTGTAGACTGCCTTCGTGCCATGAAATACACCTTAATAGAAAGTCACTGGAAAAAATGTACATGGTGTTTATCAGGCCCCTCCTTGAGTACGGCGACATTCTTTGGGACAATTGTTCCCTTGCATGCTCCAATAAGCTTGAACAGGTGCAGTTAGCAGCCGCACGTGTCGTGACCGGTGGCACTCAAACCACAAGTAACAGATTACTTTATAAAGAAACACAATGGGAACCGTTGAAAGACAGAAGGAAACACAATGGGAACCGTTGAAAGACAGAAGAGAGAAACACAAATTGATATAGTTTTACAAGATCGTAAATGGTTTCGCCCCACATTACCTACAGGATAGGATTCCAAAATCTATTGCCACCGGTCACAACACCAGACACAGTGACGAAATACCTCCAATATTTTGTAGGTCCGAACAGCGCAACAAATCCTTTTTCCCCGCTACCATGCGCAACTGGCGTAACCTGGATCAAGAGATTAAAACTTCTGAAACAATTCAAGCATTCAAAAATAAACTGAATGGTAACATAATACATGTCCCCCCCCCCCGTACTTTTATGGTAAAAATAGATTCGGCCAAGTCCACCATACGAGGATGCGCTTGAACTGCAGCCCTCTTAATGATTTGCTGTTCCAATACGGTTATATCGACACCCAAAGATGTGCTTGTGGAGCCCCAGTGGAAAGCATTTTCCATTTTTTGACAGAATGTTCTCTTTTCAACGAACCCCGCACGGAATTACTAGGACCTTTTCAACCAGAAATTACTGCTGAAAGGGAAATTTTGCTGTATGGTGATACAAACAAGTCCATTGATTGGAACACTAAGTTATTTGACAGTGTGGAAAGGTACATTATAAAAAACAAAGAGATTTAGTCGAGATTAAGTGATTGTCCTCGCCATTTTTTCCTTTTTTTTTCTTTCTTTTCTTTCTTTCCTTGTTTTCTACATTTGTACTTCCTGCTTAATTATGTTTCGGTTTCATCAAGTGACGCTGTGTAGTGATGGAGAAGGATTTATAAAAGCTTTACAGCTTGTTTCCTAATCCATGTTTCTTTGAAATAAAATATGTTTAAACCAATTATCCACAACACTATAAATACTGCCAAGAAGTATACCAACGGTGCGGAAAATAATACAAGGCAGATTCGCCGTACTTTTCACTCTATGACTGAACATTGAAGCTTTTGCGTATCTTTCAGAGAAGCTGTGTCCTGTGGCTGCATTTTACTTGTCTTCTGTTCGATTTTGATGAGAGAAACTTCTTTGTGATATTTTAGCCGTGAAAAGAGGTATGAGTAAGTTGAACACAAACACTAAGAAAGAAGATTTGTTACAAAACAACTCTGTGTGTGTGCCTTCAAAAGTTGTAAACATGGCTAGATGAAAATTTAAGGTCCAAATAACCTTGACCTTTGACGTCTAAAGGTTACAAGTAAATTAAAAAGTGTGCAGTGTTGCTATACCTACAATTTGAGCCCAACATGTCTGAAATTAGAAAAAAATGACAAAGTTATGGGTAGAAGGAAATTCCAAAGGTCCAAATGACCTTGACCTTTGACCTTTAGAGTTCACATGTAAATTAGAAAAAAAGTGTATGTGTTAATACAATATCTACAATTTAAGCTCAACATGGACCAGATCAGATGAAAATTTACCAATTCATACCTGGATGAAAATTTCAAAGGTGCAAATGACCTTGACCTTCGACCTTAAGAGGTCACACGTAAATAAAAAAAATGTGCTGTGTTACAAACCTATAAAATTGAACTGGCTAACTGCGCCTGTAATAGTTTTGGAGATATTCAAGATTTAATATTTCAAATACCCCTAATTTGCATAATCTTCAACATATTTTCTCCTCATTATTAGATGGTACAAATTTATGTATTGACCTATAATCATACCACGTTTGAAGTTTCTGGGTGTAATAGCGTTCGGGAAAACTGGCGGGAAAATTATAGGAAAGAAAGAAAGAAAGAAAGAAAGAAAGAAAGAAAGAAAGAAAGAAAGAAAGAAAGAAAGAAAGAAAGACACACCGACATACTTAATGTATATACATATAATGTTCATATAACTTGTACAAAGGAAATAATTACCAATACTATCAATAGCGTTTCACTAATCCATCATAAGATATGGATCTATGACTACTATAAAATCGAGAGTGCCCCAAAATATGAAGCTCATAAAATCGACATAAACTGTATTGCGGGAAAACCGCTTATGGATATCGGACAGCATTGTTCTGCAGAACAACCAACAAGAGGGCGCTGCGTACAGCCCTCCGCTCTCCCCCCCCCCCCCCCCTTCCCCCACAGGCCGTCCTCACCTGACCATAACAGACACAACCAAAAATAAGCCCTAAGCCCCACCATGTCCCATGGGTACTGGGAAGTGATTGTTTGCAATATCAAAGCCATTAGCCATACGGAAGAATATTTTTAATGTAATAATAAAAAAAAAGTACGAAAAACCGAAAATTTACTGGAGTATGACCACTTGAAGAGCGGTAATACTACTCATCTAAGGTACATCCCTACCAAATTTAAAGTGATATAGCTCATAGTTTTGGAGAAAACTACACGCTTGTGCACTGGTGTCTCTACAATAGCCATGGTAACGTGTGCCCACTCTTGCTCATCATTACAGGCATTCAAATATTTGACAAAGATCAGCAAATGGTGGTACTCCCACATACAAATAAAACCCAAACGTAGGCCTACACACTTAGTAAAGACATGCCCAAGGTAGCTCCCCACCAAATTTGAGGAGCCGGCCAGCAGTGCTTGAGAGGTCGGAAATGTGAATTGTGAACAGACGGACGACGGACCATCCTGACGGTCTAGTTACCTCAGATAGACCTTGACTTTCAGCTCATAGAGGTCACATGTGAACTAGGAAAAATGTTTCTTGAGATAAAATCCTCCTAACATAACAGTTTACCTGATTGCACGGGTGTGGTCAACGTCAACTTGTGTCCAGCCAACGGTGACCATAAAACAAAGAAAATGAAACCAAGGTCAAGGATGTATTTTAAGTGGGCTCTACTTATACATCCAAGGATGTATTAGTAGTCCCCACTTATATATCCAGGGATGTATATAAGTATTGACCACTTATACGTCCAGCGGTGTATAAGTTGTCTCCACTTATACTTCAAGGGATGTTTAAGTAGCCTCTACTTAGGCCATACGTCCACGGTGAAACATATTCTGAACATTTATAATTCATCATACTGACACGTTCATGTTCTAACATGCCCGTTGTGTTCCAAATTGGGACAAATAGGACGCTTTGTTAGTACTATCCAACACTTGACACGGGTGTGACTTTCGAACGCATGTGTTCACATTTTGAACATATTTTTCGAAAATATGTATTCCTTTCGTGTTCAAATTTGGAACTTGTGTTAAAAAAATTAACGTATGTAGTCGAAAGTGAAATCGATTTTGAGCATTTTAAAAGGTCCTAGGTGTTGCGATTTTCGTCAGTTAAGAACCTAACTTACGGGAAATGTGTTTCCAGCTATGCAAACATATAGGCCGACAAAAGACAGACAGACAGACAGACAGACAGACAGACAGACAGACAGACAGACAGACAGATAGACAGACAGATAGATAGACAGACAGACAGACAGACAGATAGACAGATAGATAGATAGATAGATAGATAGATAGATAGATAGATAGATAGATAGATAGATAGATAGATAGATAGATAGATAGATAGATAGATGTAACTTTCAAGATATTCTCTGAAGACCTCGTCAACCATCGCATCTATGCCTGGGGTAGAGAGCCTCATCAAGGCGCAGAATTAAGGAGCATTTTTAAGAAAGCATCCTCTATGGGGGATGTTAAGTTGAAAATTTATGAAAACACACACACACACACACACACACACACACACACACACACACATCAAAAAGATCCTTTAATATCATACATCTTACAGTTTCAGTCTTAAACTCATGTGTACTTAATGCAAAGCACCAGCAATTGGTTAAATGCCTTCCTTCAGGTAAATAGTGTTGTGCTGCGCTATATTTTCCAGGTTTTGAGATATACACCTATGGCTATTGACATTACCACATAACGCTATTGTATCTGAGAAGTACCTCTCAAAGTTCCATGTCCATTGTTCTGGCCAAGTTCAGCTTGAGCTACAGAAAAGCGCATCAAAGCTCATGAAATTCAGCACGGCTTACTTTGTTATGAAAACTTCGAAAGCTCTCCACCACAACCAAACAGAACAATATTTCGACCAACTCAACCAATTTACGAAATTTTGAATCGAATGCGATGAGGTTGATTGATTAATATGTAGGTTTAGACATCGACAGTCAACGGATTGTCTGAAATTTGGGCAATGAGCATCCGGTTTTTTTTTCTACTAACTATTAATGTTTTAGTTCGTGTTGGGTTCATATTAACCAGCCATTGGTTTGCCGAGACATTGACAAAGATCTTGATACTGCTCAGACAGGCCGATACTGAAAATTCTGCCCCAAGCAGAAAACTCTCCTTAGGGGGAAAAAACATTGATACCGGTCATCAAGGCAATTTTCTACCCTCTTTAATATGTTACAATAAATCTCTGCCTTCTTCGTTTTATGGATCAAACCAGAATGATATATTTTATCAGATGCTTTGTGATGTCACAGAAGACTACACGAATGTCACTTTGTAAGTCAATTGCTTCAGAAAACTCGTGGTAATCAAAAACGAGTTGGTGGACGGTGATGTCACCACGAATAAAACCAGACGACCTCAAGGCTAGGACACAGATGTCCCGGGAGAAGTTTTACGTATGCTTGAAAAGGTCTCTCTGGAAAAATTTTCCGCGCGGTTTAGTAGTGAAGTTGGTCTTTAATTTGTACGGAGATCTGGTGCTCCACTGTTCACAATTGGTGACAAGTGTGCTTTCTTCCACTCTGATGAAAATTTAGAAATGACTGAAGAAAAATTTTAACCGTTAAGTCACATAGGAAGAGATACAGAGTGCAGCCTCTTTTGACAGGAAAGGACAATGCCATCTGATCCACACGCTTTATCTGTATTTCAAGATTCTCTCTCTCTCTCTCTCTCTCTCTCTCTCTCTCTCTCTCTCTCTCTCTCTCTCTCTCAACTCGATTCCCTCTGAAGTATTCTGCTCGGAAGGTATATCTTGCTCATCTAATATAATGGTCAAGGAATCGATGCGACATTTTTGTAGAAAGAAGTCATTAAAAATATTTGCTTTTAATTGTCATATTGCAGGAAATGTCAGTGTCTTTTTCATCACAAGGGTTAATATAAGGCCAAGTCCTTCTCCCGAATTGTATTATTCTTCTAATAAAATACGGTTAACCAAAACAGCCATTAGGATATTGACCTGACAGTCTTATCTGTACCCCCAAATCGATGTAGTAGCATCCGTACCTGGGTACAACTGTTCTATGCTATATTAATTTTCTTTTTATCTTTGTCTCTTTGTTGCCATGTATAGTACAACAAAATAATCTTTATTTCAGGTCGGATGAATACATACAAACAACATGAGCTGCTATAGCTCTGTGCCGACTGTGTAAAAGGTGTATAAAGTATGCCGAAAGCAGAGAAATAAGTAAAACGAGAATTAAAAGAATAACATACAAATGTTTCAAAATGATGACATAAAAGAAAAGCATTCAGTTTTATACAATTTACTTTCAAATAGACTACAGTGCCTTTGATAATAATACGAAAAATGTTGAAATTAAATAGAAGTCACACAGCTGAGACTCCACGATGGAACTACTTCCTACAAAGAGGCAATTCCACCATTTCAATATCAGGCAAAATGTGAACATGAGGAATGAAAACGATTAAAAATTTCCGAATAGAGGCACGCAGTTGCAGCTTCTGCATGGGAACTGCCTCCCAACCACGAGGCACCCCCCATGCAGAAGCTGCAGCCAGATGTCTCACCATCCCATCTCTTAAATTTGGATGAAACCATGCACCACTATGTTTAGATCCTACTATACATTTTCATATCAGCACATGGGCATATTTCGCACCGTCAAATCAAGAATATGCGAATAGGTTGTCAAAACACCTTCCTTCAAACACAGCATATAAAAAATCAAATGCAGTTAACTTAGTCACCAACTTAAAAATGATACCTGTGTTTGTATGCCTACTCGCTTGCAACACGTGCTATGACTGACTGCATTATACCACAGCAAGGTGCCAAGGACAGTGATGAGGCTTCAGCATAGCCCAGACACACAATATTGAATGCATATTTTAGGAATAATATTGACACTATAACATTCCCGTATCTGCAGGAGTGATTATGTTGTGAATAGCTAAGCAGCAGAGTGTATAACAGTAGTTGACTAGTATTCGTGCTTCATTGGTGGTGCACACTCAGTACAAATGAAAAAAATGGATGAAAAATGTTTGTTTAGATTTTGCTCCCATTGCTCTGACAATGATATGATGCAGGTGAGCCAGAGTGAAGGAGACAGATTGCAAAATATTATAGAAGCCAGTAAAATTCAAGGTGATAACTTACAAGTAGAACTTCAAGAACTACTGAAACAAAATCCCATAAGCCAAGTAAAATATCATAAACTTTCACTTCAAATCTTTACACACGTTCACCGTTTTTTAGTTTTTGATACATGAAGACAGCATGAATCAAAACTCTGTTTTGTTGGTTATTCCACTAATACCAAACGGGGCCAGAGGTTACTACTTCATTCAGCACTCCTCCAGAACAACAGTAAATGACATGTACCTTTTTTTTAACCACCTGTACCCGACCATATGGCCGGGTAATACAAAAAGATATATTGTTCAGGTATATGCCCCTTATTTCATGTTACTGACAATAGTAAAGTATATATGAACTGTTGGTTGCACAAGGGGATGCCGCATAAGCATTAGCAGTTGTACAGTTATTCGGAGCAACTCTCTCCTAGACAGATTGCCAGTCAAGGCTAAGGGACTCTGTCTATCCCGGACTTGCACACAAACTCGCCAGTATATTTTTAGTATAGAATATACAAACTATAGCTGTCCACACAAGTGGATTCGGTTCAGTTCAAAGACAAATAATTTACTTTCATTAAATACCTTTAAAAACACACATGATGATGCAAACCCATGGGCTACAGTTATGTGTTAAGCATAACAGAAAACAGTACATATCGGCATTGCGTCCGTGACCTGTTATGTCATCATAATTATGGGTCTACTTATTAAGATACCAGCAAACCTGACCAACAGTAGATGTAAATCTTTAACTGGTCCTTGAAATAACAAAATGACCACTGCATTCTTCAGAGGGCACAAATGATTTCAAGTAATTAACGTGGCCGCCAACAGGAACAAATAAAGAATAATATGTGGATATAATTAATACTCACTGGCTTGACATTGCATATATATTTATAGCAAAAGAACTCCCTATTAACCTTGGGATTATACGTTCCTTGCACTCCATCTATCAATAACCGAGATGTGCTACCTCATTCAGGCCAAAAAGGTAAAAGTGTAAGCAAAACATTCATCTCTGCATTACTCACACAAGTAGTCACGAGTATGTAAAATACCAACATGATCCGTGCGGTGTGACCGTTAGTTATTAGCCCTATTGGGAGTGTCATTCAGTCTCTCATCCGGGTTTGATGGGGCCAAATGAGTCCCAACAAGCTTGCATAACTGTAAGGCACACTTATACTCAGCTACTATCTATAAATGCATATATGATAAGCAACAATGTATACAAGTGTAAATTAAAAGTTTTACTTACATGCAAATGTACTTTGTATCATAAAATCACAATATTGTCCTTTTAGAGGAGTCCCGAGAGCGAACATACAAGAAGTGTTTGCGCCCTTTCAACTCGCAACCTTACAACTGTTTTTGACTTTTAGAACTTTTTCCCCATGAGACTATATATATATATATGTGGGTATATATAGTAAGACCCCTCTCTAAACCCCTCAGACAGGTGCAGGGAGCGCAATTTACACCACTGTCTGGGTCTCTGCATTGGACTACAGTAGTTGAACTGCATTGTTCAAGACTTAAGACCACTTCAATGCTGCGCAGACGAAGAATGGGGTGTACTCCTTTTAACAGCTATACAGTTACTCATTAATTGAACATATCAGTTATATGTTGTTGACACTTTAATGTATACATCATGAATAATCACCAATAAATAAAATTTCTGTTATTCAACGTTTTCGGGAAGGTCCAAGGCGAACACCATCAGTACGTGCCAGCTAGACGACATGTGCGCATCTGTCGTCACTCACTAAGGGGGACCCTCCAACTCCATGTGCGACTTCCCAAAGTGAGGTATGGCTAGGTCCTAAGGTTGTTTCCATGAAACCCCTTCTAAGAGAAGAGTTTATTCAAGAGTAGAAAGGAGAGAAGTGGGTTAATTGCGCAGCAGAGGTTCCTGTATGTTGATTTCCACCTGGTATCCATTATAGAGGTCACAGAGATGTAGAATACAATAAGAAAAAAAACTTTATCAGTCGGTGCAGGGTATAGCTATCTGGCTGCCTGACTAATAATGTCTACACCCACATTGCCCTCGCAGAGATGGGTGAAAGACTGGTAAATGTTAGTACCATAATGTGGCATAGCTCGTTGTGGTGAGGGGGGGAGGTAGGTTCATTCATTGTAGCTGGTTTCTTTGCAACTGTGTGGGTACTAGGCAAGTGATGAGGTAATCCCACTTCTTCCAAATAATTACGCCAAAAACTACTGCTATTATAAATAAAAACAGCAACATGAATAGTATTCCAAATGAGATTTTACTACCATGGTGAGTCCAGTTAAAGGTCTTGGACCAGTAACCTAGGCCTACTGCATTTACACGTTAAAATAGCGACATTCGCTGGCTTATTTCTTCTATTTTGAAACGTAAAACTGCAACTTCCTTGGCATTCTGCTTCAAGTTTATACCGGTAGCAGCAAGTTAAAACCAAGAAAATGGTGGGTCATGTGATTAGATTTTTTTATAGGTGCATTTGTGTACCTTACCTCCATGATTGACCGTTCCGCGCCAAATATGTCTCCAAAAATCCACAAAGTTATCACATGATTTAAAATATTTCCAGAGTAGCAGTGCCTTTCTAAAACTCACAGTTTACAAGTATTTTCCTATCCAAAATGATGATGTGACTTAATTTGGGATGCTCTGCTCCTGTGATATTAACATCCAATAGAGACAGCAACAGTATTCAGTACTCGATCAAAAGTTGTGGATCAGTTGACCCGACCTTGAGGGGTTACTGGTGCAAAGACCTATACATAGGGGATGGAGTGGGCATTGGCTATTGACCTTGAACCTGACCTTGAGCATTATTCATGACCTCATATGACTCAAATAACCATAGAAATGAATTTACCATAGCAAATTTAGTTGAAAAGGACGTATTACTTGCTATTCTAGGCAAATTGGTTGGGAATTTACATTTCTTGGATGTCTCGGCAGCCATCTTGGCAACCATATTGGATTTGTCAAAATGCTCATGGATATCCTGTTGATATTCGCCTGATATCGATTATGGAGGTCACAGAGATGTAGAATACAATAAGAAAAAAACTTTATCAGTCGGTGCAGGGTGTAGCTATCTGGCTGCCTGACCAGTAAGCTCATGTACATATAATATGTTAGCTCAAATGACATTAAAATCACAGGCAGATGCCTCTCAAAGTCGAAAACAACACGTTTTATGGAGCTGCAACAGGTTGCGTACGGTCTGATTCCAATGACCAGTGTAATCGTACAAATTAGAAGGAAGAAGGAAAACGTGTGCCTCTTTCAGGTCCATAAAACTAACCAGTGAATGAAGCAAAAGTCCATAATTGTTTTATTTTATGAGTTACATCGAAAGGAAGCAAATATCTAATACTGCTTTATTTTAGAAATTACATTATAAAGTAAAAAAAGACAACCTACAGTTTTAATATTTTTGCACGTGGCAAAGCTGAAAATAGTTTAATGACTTGAGATGGAGTGCCCAAGTCAGCGGAATCGTAATAGTGATTTGTGGGCGTGGCCAAGTCATTGGAATCGTAATGTCTAGTTCCAAGTTTATCGGCAGATGGCATGACTTGGCCACGCCCACAAATCACTATTACGATTCTGCTGGCTTGGGCACTCCATCTCAAGTCATTAAACTATTTTCAGCTTTGCCACGTGCACCGTCGTAACCAATAAGATTACGGTAATCTTGAAAGAGTCACCAACTCATAAAATAACACGTTTTATGGAGCTGCAACAGGTTGCGTACGGTCTGATTCCAATGACCAGTGTAATTGTACAAATTAGAAGGAAGAAGGAAAACGTGTGTATATGTATATTATATGTTATTTGCATGTAACGCCCTGACTTTGTCATGGCATTGACAATGTACATATATATATATATATATATATATATATAAAAATATATATAATATATATATACATACATACATATATATATAAATATATGTATATATAATATATAATATATATATATATATATATATATATATATATATATATATATATATATATATATATATATATATATATATATATATATATATATACATACGTACATACATACATGCACACATACAACTTGTGCCACAACTGAAGGTTCCCCGCACAGGCTGCATCGAAATTGTGCCATATCAGGAGTGGATCCACATTTTCTGAAAGGGGGGGGGGGTCGAATTGCGAGTGCCGAAGGCGCAAAGCTCGCGAGGGGGCTGGGGGTAATCCCCCGGAAATATTTGAAAAATCGGTATTCTCAGACGCATTTTTCTGGCATTTGAGACTCTATTTTCACATGGAAAATTTGATATCTGAGACAGACAAAGTTCACTAAACTGGGCTTTCCTGTTGGCTTTCATATTTCCTTTCACAGTATGGCATACGGGGTTATACAAGTCCGAAACAAAGTTACGGGATGGCAGGGCCAGTGTTTCAAAATTTGTACTTGCCCTAGCCTACCCCCACTCATTCCGATTAACACGTTTAATTTGACTGCGACAACATAATGACTGCAGCTATTTAATTCAGGTTAGTTCATCACACATTTTTTTCTTTTTCTTTTTTTCTTTTTTTTTCTTTTTTTTTTTTGCGTTTGCAACATTCAAATCTTGTCAGTCTACATTTTGTTTTTTAAACTTGAGATGCCAGTGGATGCAAATATCAATCATAATAAAATAAATGGGAAAAAGTCATAACCATAGGCTAATGACAACATCAGTAACATGAGTTACAATTTTGCGTAGATCAAGCCTTTTGTGTAATTTAATAACGTATTAATACCAAGAGCACACAGAATGTATATTGAAACGTAACGATGATATACGAAAGTATGGACAGTTTTAAGATCATAGTCATAGATGTTTAGATATACCTCCAGACAGTAAATTTAATTTGAAAACGGCGGTTGTAGGCCAAGTTGTTCGATTTTATTTATTTATTTATTTATTTATTTATTTATTTATTTATTTATTCATTCATTCATTCATTCATTCATTCATTCATTCATTCATTCATTCATTCATTCATTCATTCATTCATTCATTTATTTATTTATTTATTTATTTATTCGCAGAGGGGTGTTCAATAAAAAGGACGAGGGGTGTTCGATCGACCTGCACCCCCACCCTCGATCAGCCGGTGCCATATAGGCTGCCTTCGATTGCTTTGGTTATGTGGTCACTGGCGGGCCAGAATTCATGTTTTAATGTTCATATGTGACCATGGTGGAATGTAGGTTGTTTTATATGTCAAGGAAATATCACATATGATGTGCTCATCACAGATACATTTAATACTTAAAACGTGTACAGTAACCTAAAGTATGTATCCCTAATAATGGGAAGAAGAAGAAGAAGAAGAAGAAGAAGAAGAAAAAGAAGAAGAAGAAGAAGAAGAAGAAGAAGAAGAAGAAGAAGAAGAAGAAGAAGAAGAAGAAGAAGAAAAACCCTATGCTAATAAGCTATGTTGTTGGCTTTTTTTTAGCTCTGCTGACTTGTAAGTCAGCAGAGCTTATAGAATCTGTTTGTATTTGTCGTCCGTCCATCCATCGCTCTGTTTGTCATTAGACTTTTTACTTTTTTGTCTTCTTCTCAACAAATCAATGCATGGAATGTTTCGATTTTGTACATGGATGTTCCCCAGGTGGACCTCTACAGAGTTTGAGAAGGAGATGATGATGCCATAATTTTTTACTATTCTTTTTTAATTTTTTTAATTTTTTTTTTTTTTTTGAAAAAAAAAAAAAGAAGAAGAAATTTCTTCATCTCAAGAACTGTCTCGTCAATTGCTTTGATATTGCACATAGGATCATCTGTGGTCAGCTAGTTCTTGTTTTGGCCACCAGGTGGCGCTTTAATTTATTCCTATTTTTTAATTAATTTTTGCGTGTTAAGGGTATTTTCGACATCCTCTCCAGAATGGCTGAACAGAATTGCTTAAAATTTTATCAGAATATAGGTGGCCTTTAGGCAATAAAAGTTTGCGAAAATAATGTGAATATGTTGATTTTTGACAAAGTTATGGGATATCAAACGTTACAAATGTGAGTGCTTCCACTGTATAAATATATATGGCAATACAGTGCATGTATTGCACTATTGCATTTACAATTTCGACTTCTCAATAACCGATGCTTGAGTGTTGCCACTGTACATGTACATAGCTATGCAGACTACAGTGCATGGATTGTAATACTGTAAAAACAGATTCCAGCCAGCAGAGCACATGCCATCTTGTCCTCTTGTTTCTATCACAGCGCCATCTTTCGTGATGTCGGTCACTGGGCAACTGTTTGACCCCGTGTTGACCTCACCTTACCGGCAACATGGCGCAGAGTTGGTTCTCCGATATCGAAGCGGCACCTGCAATCGAGGTGTTCGCTTTAACTGCTGCTTTCAATGAAGATTTACACCCACAGAAAGTGAGCCTTGGTGTTGGAGGTTTGTATCATCATTGCATGCATGTATTAGCAAAGTGTTACTTCAAGCAGACGACTCTACGCCGACAAGGTCACCTTCACCCGTTTCAGTTTCAAGTTCATCTGTCAGATTTGAGCACGTCCACCACCTCTTCAACTTCAGTACCAATGACTTTGTCAGTTCTTGGTGAAGTGTGCTCGGTGACTGTCTGTACTGTGTACATGTTGTGCTAGACAGCAGTATCGGATAAAGCAATTTGTAAGGGAGGCGAGGGTGTTGACATGCTAGTTAGCGTTACCGGAACTTACAGGGCTTACAGTATGATTACCAACAAGGCAACATGGAACATGGACCCATAATTCCTTTTAATGATAGGTCCACAGTATCAAGAAACTCAAACTTCTGAGACTAAGTTAACTGATAAGGTACGGCCACGACATATTCATTGAAAAACCAAGAATGGTTCTGCAAGAGCTACCTGGTAAATCTATTAGTTGCGAATGACATTCTGTGCTGCCCTGCGGCACTGAAATCATGGAGGAAGAAAAGCATTTGAATGTGCTGAAACTAGGATAGAGTCAAATGGAAATAAGGTAGCAATAGCTGTAGTGTATGTGGGTCGTGAGGGGTTACCTAATGAATGGAATGACCAGATATATGATAGGATGAGAATGATGGTTAGCGACGTTCAGCAGCAGGGCTACCAAGTTATGATAGCTGGAGATTTTAACGGACACATAGGGAATGGAATGAGTGGAATAGAGGGAGGGGATAGCGGAATAAATAGAAATGGAACCAGGTTACTGAATTTCACAAGGGAATTTGGTCTGAGGATAGTTAATAGGGATGTAAAATGTAAAGGAAAGTGGACATGGGCATCTGGTGAAAGGCAGACAATAATTGATTATATTTTAGTGGACAATGGAATATTTCAGATGACTCAAAACTGTGAAATAGATGATGAAGGGAGATTGGATATAGGCAGTGACCATAACTGGATGATAGTCTCCATTAACATGAAATACCAAAGAAGAAACCGAGGGGGAACTAAATGGGTGTGGAATATTAAGGAAGAAACAGACTGGGCAGGGTATCAAGAGAGTCTCAAAGTTGAATTGCAGGAATGGAAGAATAGATTTGAAGATGAGGGAGAAGTACAGGAAATGAATGGGGACCTGACCAGAAGAATTCTTAAGGTAGCACAGGAGAAGATAGGTAGAAAGAAAGTCCCAGTTGAAAATCTAGGATATAGAATAGACCCAGAACTGAAAGGAGCCATAAAAAGAAAGAGGGTTAAAAATAGAGCATGGAGATTAGCCAGGAAAAACAGGTACTCACAAGGTGATATAGAAGAAGCTAAAGACAGTATATGGAATGTAGAAGGAATGTAGCAGAGATGAAAGCAGAGAAGAGGGCCAGCAATAATGAACAAATGACAAGGAAAATAATGGAGAATGGGGGGGAAGGGTCAGTCATCTTTTGGAAACAGGTTAATCGGCGAAAACAGAATAAAGCAGTGGAAATCATACACAGAGGGAAAAGGACTGAAAACAAGGAAGAAATACAGGAAGCCTTAAGGGAGCATTGGGAAGAAGTCAATAACCCACAGTGGGGTCAGGGAACAGTACCAGGGTGTCAAGCAGAGTACACACAGGATCAATGGGATCCAGAGATGTGTTGTAGGATCAGAAGTATAGAAGTTAAAATAGCAGTTGAACAGATGCGGCTACGCAAAGCCCCAGGACCAGATGATATCTTGACAGAATTCATAAAGAGAGGGCCGGAAGAAATTGAAGATAGTTTACAGTTGCTTTTCAATAGGGTCATTGAGAAAAGACAAATACCAAAGGAATGGAATAGACTAAGGATTTCATATATCCCAAAGAAGGGCCCAGGAGGTCAATTGGATCAGTGTAGGGGCATTGCGATTTCATCAAATGTGGGTAAAATTTTCAGTAGGATAATGTACCGGAGACTAAGTAGAATAGTTGAAAGGCTCGGACTTCTGGGGGAAATTCAGAATGGTTTCAGACCAGGTAGAAGGGTAGGTGACCACATCTTCACATTGACCCAGGTTTTAGAACTGGCAAGACAGAAGCGGAAGAAAGTCTTCATGGGATTCTTAGATGTGAGGAAAGCGTATGACAGGGTATGGAGAGATGCTCTATGGGGAAAACTGAGTGGATTGGGATTTGGTGGAAATTTTCTAGAAATTCTGAAAGCACTCTACAAAGATGTAGACTGTACACTCTCAGTAGGAAAGGTAGAAGTAGAGAATGCAAGTCTGGATATAGGCCTAAAGCAGGGGTGTGTGCTGTCCCCAATTTTGTTCGCTTTGTATGTTAAGGAGTTGGGGGACAAGTTGATGGAGTGTGATAAGGGCATAAGGGTAGGTGATCTAAAAATTCCTGGTCTATTCTTTGCAGATGACATCGTACTTATGGCAGAGTCCCAGAAAGAACTGCAAGAGATGCTGAACATAGCAGGGGAATACGGGAATAAATGGAGGTTAGAATTTAGTAAGGATAAGAGTAAAGTGATGACTCTTGGGAAGAAACCAGATGGAAATAAAAAATGGAGAATTGGGCAGTTCCAAATTCCAGAAGGTAGGGAACAGTTAATTGAAATTGGGGAGGTTGATGAGTATGAATACCTAGGTGTTAAGATTAAAGCAACGGGTAAAGGAATGTTCAGGTATCAGGTGGAGAAGATTAAACAGAAAGTGAATCGCACAAAAGGAATGATTAAAGCTACTGCATTGAACAGTTTCAACAGAGCATACACAGCAAGAGTACTATGGGATAGAGTTGCAATACCAGGAATGATATATGGCTTAGATGTGATTTCAGTAAGTGAGGGAGATATCCAGGGAATGGAGAAAGCACAGAATGAGATGGGGAAATGGATACTAGGAGCACCACCATGTACAGCAACAGAAGCAGTCCTAGGAGAGTTAGGATGGAATAAAATCACAGATAGAATTGCCAAAGCTAAGTTAAAGTACTGGGGTTATTTACAAGGAATAAGTGAAGACAGGTGGTGCAGGAAAGTTTACAATCAGGTAGCCAAGGAAAAAACAAGATGGGTCAAAGACATAGACGGGTTAGCAGAGAAATATGAACTAAAAGGATATGATGAGGTGGATGATTGGAAAGTATATGTAGGTAAGACTGTTACAGAGGGTTGGAAAGAAGACTGGAAAAGAGGAGTCAGGGAAAAAAGTACATTGAAGGCATACAAGGTATTAGAAAAACCACAGAAAAGTGTGTGTTGGGATGGAGGGAAGGGATCCAAACTTCTGTTTCAAAGTAGGGCAGGAGTAATCAATCTCGAAAAGAGAAGTCAAAAGTGGACAACAGGGAGTAATGGAAAGTGTAAGTCATGTAGAAAAGAGGCAGATGAGACAGTGGACCATTGGCTGTTGTGGTGTGATGCATATAGAGAGATAAGGGAAGATTTTTTCAGAAAGTGGCACAGAGAAGATTACAATTACAAGGGTTTAGAAGAGGTTCAGGGTTTAGAGGAAGAGGAACGTATAGCATGGATTTTAGGTATGAAAGGTGGCTTTCTGGGAGGCAGGAAAGGTAATAAAAATGTACAGGACTACCTGGTAGGATGCTGGGAGAAAAGGAATGAAATAATAGAGTTAGAAGGCAACAGGTTAAATTAGAATTCCAGAGTACAGGGAGGGGAAGGAATGGGAATGGTGGTAGCCCTTATAAGGGCTCCCATGGGAGCTCCCATGGGAAAAGCCTGAGCCTTAGAGGCGGGGATAGGGTGTGTGAGGGGTGGATTTTTTTTTTTTTTTTTTTTTTTTTTTTTTTCCTAGGCCACCTGTGTCACAGAGTGACACAGGACCGCGGCAGACAAGCGGAGAGCCACCGTATTATTATAGGATAGCTCGAGTCAAGGAGGCTAGAGCCCTCCTTGACTCGAGTGAACATTGAACTCGTTCTTGAAAGTCGTTGCGGCCGTTGTTGTTGTAATAGGCCTACAGGCTACAGGTATCTGGGGAAGTACTTTAGTATGTATACCAATAATATTATCGACGTGTTCCTATTGTCAGTAAGTCCGTGAAAACGGGTATATTATTGCATCATTCATGCATCACAAGTTTTGGTATTATGAATTTGTTTTGGCTTACATAGCATTTGATTTACATTTTAGCGTTTTGTTATTAAAAGTGTTGCTACCCAGCATTTCTGCATTGAGTGTCTGATTTATGCAGTTAAATCTACATCTGACAGTTTTTAGCTGAAATACAGTAAATTGCTCTGATTTCGCTGTACTCTTATTTTCGCTTATTTTACTGATCATGGCACAAAACCGTGAAAATGAAAATTTAGTGAAATAGTATTTTAAATTTTTTTAAATAGGAAATATGTCCAAAACAATGAAATGTCAAAAATACATCAACCACAAAATTTTATGCACCCGAAAATAAAACAGTTTACAGTATGAACATAATCAAAAGAACTCTCAGTATTTTTACTTGATCACTGTGCAATCCCTCAGGTTGCACGCTAGTCAAAAAAGGCTTTTCTTGTGAACTGTACTACACAGCACAATATTTTGGTAGTCATTCGCATACACATTTCTCTGTTTGATGTTTCTCATCCCTGTATCAATAATAAGAACACTCATTTTACAGCTTGGAAATTAAAGGGGAACAGCAGCACTTGATAGTTTTTACTTTTTTTTTTTTTTTTTTTTTTTGTCATTAATGGTCATTTTAGCTGTTCATTTGACAAATTTTCAACATTTTTTCGCAAACAGTTATAATTTAGTTACAGCTATTTTATATTCCCAGTAGGTGTTCTGATGTGTGATGTCACCTACGCTACCCTCCATATAGAATGCACAAACTTTGAGGGGTCACCAAGCCAAGATACACAACATTAGCAGGCATATCATAATGACTCTTGTGCTCTGTTAATCACCCTCTTTGATCTTATCAGTGTGGTATATTAGTTGATGCCTGCTTCAGTTATTGAATACACAACCACCTAGCAGTTATTAGCCTGTGTATGATTTCTGCATTTTTCTTTCCTTATTAATCCTCATTAAATGAGTAAATATCTCAGTTTAGTAAATTTGATTATATCTACACACTGCTTCACCCATAGTAAAAGTGGAATATGTGTACATGGTCAGGTTTTTATGTTTTTGTCAGAGTTTCAGTCAGCTGTCATTGCATTACATGTAGCTATAGCAGTTCTTCCAGGTGACATCACAACCCCTCATTTAGGTATCTAAGAAAATTTGTTATCTGCTCATCCAGTTGGGGGAAAAGTTTTTATTTTCTAATATGGGTCCACATTTATTATATAAACTTGAAACAACTCAAAAATTGTAAACTATCACCACAGTACCACTATGCGAGGCACACGTGTGCAAAACATGGACAGCTGGCGTTTCATCAAGAAAGAACTATTTACTTTTTGGAGCTAAAGTTTTACTCAGTAGGCCTACATAACTTAAGTAAATGGAAAAAAATAAGTGACCAATTTGTCTCTGGTTGATAAGACATTATGATGAATTTTGTGTATTGGGTTGTGTATTCAGCCAGATGCATACAATTGTTCTTCTGCTGCTGCCCCCCAGCACTGACTAATTTAATGTTATAAAAAAGATTAAAGGATAAAGTGTACATGGTCTAGGAGAGGTCCCAATTAACAATTTTATGTGTATTTGTCTGAACACACAACCCAATACACAAAATGCTTGTGGGCTGGAGATGTGTATTCCCATAAGACTCTATGTTAAAGTAACATTCAATACGCTAGCTGATTAGTTTTACTGCAAAAGTTATCAAATTTACTGGGATGTTTCACTATATACAACCATTTATCAAAAGAAAATTTGTATTTCGAGGTAGAGTGGATGTAAAGTTACATCTAGATGTGCAAATTGTAATAGGAAACACGCATGTATGTATACAGTACCTAGCCTGCCTGCCTACAGAGCTCTCTGCTGAGAACCTGCGAGCCAGTTGATCTTGACCTTAGTCCTTACCTATTGCAACAGTATGTAATTATCAAAGAACATGTTACATGCTGGTCATACAGCCAACAAAAGGCTGGCAAGGTTTGAATGCACAAAACAAAGAAAGAATTTGTCTGCAGACTTGCTTATTTTTGAAATTTGCCAAGCTCAGAAATGAATTAACATACATGTACCCATTAAATCAATGGAAATCAAAAAGGTTTTAAAGGCTCTGATGATTACAACCTGTTTTATTTGCATGTATACCGGAAGTGAATATGTTATGCTATCCATATATCTATTACTTTTTTACACTTGTGGTCTCCAAATAATATCTGTATTCGCTTTCAAAGTTGCTACAAATGCACACATTGTGAGTTCTCATTCTTTTCCAACACCTCGGGAGCAGTTGGGTTGTTGACATTACAAACACAACACAGTGAAGTGAGCAGATAGCAAGCAAAGTGAGTATACAGAGTACCAGCTGTCAAAGTGTCACCTGTCTCTGTAACAGGAGTAGAAATGGGCACAGAAATGTGCATTTCCATCTCAGTTCCTGTGAAAGATGGGTCGTCGTGTTGCTGCCAGGTGCAGCAACACTACAGGTTCCATGATGAACCAGCTTCAATTTACAAAGGACCTGCATCATCCCCAGGCATGGACTCATGGTGCACAGATTCACCAGTCCTACTTGATTTTGGTGGCTTTCTCAAGCTGACCTACCCACAGTTCAACATGATGTAGAGTAAAAAAAGCCCCTAAATTTATAATCATTTTTGCATACAAGTACAAAAACTCTTTGCAGACAGTTCCGCATTAATCCTACTGCAGGCTGTGCACTTGTGGAAAATGACTTCACACCTGGCTAGCGTAGGATTTCTTTTGATCTCATTCACATTGATTGACGGTGTAATACCGACAGCTCACAGCCTTAGGGGCCTGTGCTGGCTGTGTGACATGGGTCAGTGGCATAAGACAAACTGCCACGGTAACAAGTAATCGACTGGAGTTTACACTTGGCAAAGTGGAAAGATTTGCAGGATTCTGTGAGTTTTGGGACTTTGGGGTAGTGAACTCCAAAGATTTCAGAGGGTTGCACTAAACATCCAACCTGCCCCTTTTCACTAGTGCTAAGAGTGACACCAAAGCAAAATAATGCAAAAGATGGGCCATTTTAAATTTCAATGAATGCACAAATGATATTTATTAACAGAATATTCATTTGCCAATGTAACGAAAGAAATCTGTGGTGACTTGGGTGGTCCGATTCCCCAATCTTTTCTGTGTTGCTGGCATCACGTTGGTCTTGTAGTAGTATCAGCATGTGAACCGTGACCCCTCTCTATTAAATTTGTCTGGTTCATCTCTGTCAGAAAAGTGGAAAGTTGAATTCAGATTGCCATGATCATCATCACACTGATTATGACGGCTGAAGTTCTCCCATCTTGCCATGTCTAGCACGGGAATGCAGTTCTGCGGACTATGGCATGCTAGCTTGGAGAAAGGTTGCGTTTGTGAAGTCAGCAACAACTTCATTGTCATGACCAGGATGTGGCAAAAAGCCCATGCTTTTGGCTTGTAATAGAGGCTCATTTTAAATGCATCAAAAGCATCACTGGAAATAAGGATATTTGTGAAAAATCACTGGACATTACATGTATGTATTTTTAAGACATCTGAACCCAAACTATATGGAAAGTTGGACCCCATCAATCAATAGGACCTTTAGCTGAGGGGTGGATTTTTTGTTTGGCAATGTTCTTTCTTTCTTTCTTTCTTTCTTTCTTTCTTTCTTTCTTTCTTTCTTTCTTTCTTTCTTTCTTTCTTTCTTTCTTTCTCTCTCTCTCTCTTTCTCTTCTTTCTTTCTTTCTTTCTTTCTTTCTCTCTCTCTCTCTCTCTCTCTCTCTCTCTCTCTCTCTCTCTCTTTCTTTCTTTCTTTCTTTCTTTCTTTCTTTCTTTCTTTCTTTCTTTCTTTCTTTCTTTCTTTCTTTCTTTCTTTGCATGACTTATAGTGTAAAGCAGTACTTTACAAATTGTTTTAGCTTCTATTAATAATTTTTGTTAATGTGCCTTTTGAACATTTAAATGAGACCCTTGACAAAAGTGTTGCATTTTTGAAAATTAATTAAAAATTTTATTTTCATGTCAAAGTAAACTACAAAAATGTTCAAAATAGAAAAAAGACAGTTTTATGGGTGGGATGTTTGAAAACATGGAAACCTGGTGAACTCCAACTACACAATAATTATTGTAGGTGTACACATCATAGTCATCTCTTCTTTTGATGCTGATATTAGGTCCCACTATGCTAAAAATATATACATGTACTTGCATGTAGAGCCCACAGCTTCAATGATTATGTATTTTGGAAGGTGAGGAAGGACTCCACATTGTTCACAATACATTCACCAGTGGCTACCAGGTCAACAAGAAAAGACTTAATAAGGGATTAGGGCAGAGATGATTCATTGATATATTGATTCATGATAGTTGCTTTATGAGACATGGTGTTGATATGGAAAGGTGTATCATGATACATATATCATAATGAAAATACTTAGACAATACCTCAGAAAATTAAAAATATTTTTTTGGGAAATGTCCCGAAATGAAACCAATGGAAATCTTTTAATGCATGTTTCCATACATTGATACATTTACATATTGATTCAGGATAACATGATAGTGCCAGCTAGGCAAAATATTATACTGTAGGGCTCATTGCAGGCATGTGACACAGTGTCTATTGTATTCCCTGGTAAAACAGATAAATGAACTGTATCGTGATACATATCATATCAGAAAAGTGTTTCATCCCAGCCCTAAAAAGGGATGTGTATTTACCTGTTGACATGCTTGTCTGCATGTGAACACTTGCTGCAGGTTGCCAGACATTGGTGTACAACGCTTTTAGACCACAGGTCAAACCTTATCTGTATCTGCATGTAATTGCCAACTGGTTTGCTCAACCTATGAATCAAGTGTTGATGTATTTGATAAAAATTGTGTGTGATGTACTTGTGGTCTAATTATGAGGGAAATCTTTGGAATATCATTGGCTCCAAAGTTTGGAACCTTCCTAACTGGGATAATTTCTACATTTCTTTAAGAACCTTTGTTTTTGTCATGATTTATATTTTCCTCTGTTCCCATGATGCTGTTTTTGACATATTTCTAATTTCCTCTATTCCCATGGTGTCTTTGTTATTATAGCCCATAATTAATTTGTAATAATTATTATATTACCTTTTATCTCCAGCGCAGTCACTGTTTAATATTTTAATTGTTTTACAGTTCTTTTCTTTGGTTTGGAATTATAAAAAGTAAAGACGATCTCTCTTTATACATGATATTTTGGGGTTTCTTCAAGTTTGAAAGTCCCAATTTGGAGAAATTTACTGGATAAGTCCTGGGATGTCTTTGTAGTGATATAGGTAACATTACACACATGCCAAAACTGCTGAAATTTGTGAAACCAATTAAGAGGTATGTCCACATTTGTAAAGGCATCACCCATTTCACATGGTGTTCTTAATTATATTTATTCAACAGACAGCCTGACTCACACAGTTGAAATTTAAAATCTTTGGATCATGTGGTTTGTACATTTTTTCCGAAACCGAAGCTGAATTGTGCATTTTTTTTCATCCTTGAAACGGAATTTGATATTTTTTCTTATGTGAATTATACATAGATATATAGCAGTGAAATGGAATTTGACAAATTTTTGCTGATGAAACGGAATTCCTCTTTTTTTGAAACGGAAAATCATTGGCCCTACTTTAATGTGCATTAATCATGATAATAATTTTGAAGTCAGTAGCTTTATGAGGTAATAGTTACGCAAAAATGCTATTTGCATATATTTCTCGTATGTATGCCATCATTATTACAAAAGCAATTGTATATTTTCTTATTAATTCTGTTTTATTGTATGTTGCTGGTTACAGCTTACCGCACAGATGACAGCAAGCCCTGGGTGCTGCCAGTAGTCCACTCTGTGGAGGAGCGAATGGCCCAGGACACCACTCTGAATCATGAGTATCTGCCAGTGGAGGGCCTGAAGGATTTCTGCCAGGCTGGAATTCAGCTGGTCCTTGGCAGTGATAATCCTGCCATAGTACAGAACAGGGTTGGTTGTGTTACATAAATTTCAAACATCCTTGCCCTTGTAAATTGCCAGAGGTTCTGTGAATTCATTTAAGTTCTCTGTGTTCTTATTTTCCCTTATTTTGCTGATGCTTCAAAACTGTGAAAATAAGAACCCAGTGAAATATATATTTTAACATGGTATTGATAGTAATTATAACAAAAATAGTGAATTTAAAGTTTCAGTGAAAGGTCCAAAATGCAAAAACTGTGAAAATTAATGCGCTGGAAAATAAATACATGTATTCATTCATATTCACAGTAAATGTAAGTACTGTATTGGGTTTGGACTGTCATCTACAGCATATTATTAGCCAGAAATGGATCAACTGGGCGTGCAACATAAAAAAAAGCAGTGCTTGCAAACTTTCTTTCACAGCGGGAAGCGGCTGTAGTCAAATTGGCCGCAGGCTGCGTGATGCAACTCTAGTCAATTTCCAAGGTGGCTGCCAAATTATGTGACAACTGACCTTTAAAGTGACATACTGACTTCTGACCCTGAAACTGACCTTACTAAAAAGTGCATGATGTACGTAAGTAGTGTTTATAAGATTTAAGATGAATTTTTAAAACAATTTTAGATATGAATTGTTCATTTGTATAAGAGAAAAGGGTTTGTAACCTGCAGCTCGCCTACAGTTATAAACTGACATGGCTGGCATAAAGTCCTCTCTAACAGAAGCGCAAAGCAATGTTTACATACTATTGTTTACCTTTGTTTATTGCATTTACAATAAATATATGTGATTGATTCAAAGGAACAAAAATGGATCAAATTTTAGATGGAATAAATGACAGCATCAGATACATCTTTTGCTTTTATGTTTTAGGTCCTTAATGCCAAGATAACTGCCAAATGTTGTGACATTTGACCTTGAAAGTGACCTTGTGACATTGAAACTGACCTTGCAGGTAGCTCCTGTAAACATAACAGTCTTCTATACCTCCTAACATGCCTGGCATGCAACAAACAGTATGTAGGACAAACTTCCGGTACACTCGTGGAAAGATTTTAAGCAGAACACTTCTACTACATAAATTAACAGGATACGCAGCAACCTCTTGGCAGACATTTTGCAAGAGATGACCATACAGGTCTAGATTTGAAGATACAAATTTATCTTAGAACACATACACATCCCACCTAAGATGAGAAAAACTCAAACACTTCTAAGGTTATCACTGGATTCACCAGCTTTGCACTGGTGGAACCACATGGTCTCAATGTGATGGGGAAATGAGCATATTTGCTGATATTGTGTTAAATTTTTATTGTTCTATGCTCATTCCTCCACACACCTATAGATGCATATAGTAAGGACTCTTCTCTGACAACAAATAATATAGAATACTGAGAACATACAATTACCCTTTACTGTCCTCCTGCTTCCCAAGAACAAGGGATTTCTAACAAGGATTCCCCAAAGAAAAGACTTGGTTTAAAAAAAAATCCCTCAACCCCTTGCATGGATAACTTTGATATCTTGCTCTGAGAGGGGATTCCCAGATACTATTGGGACGTCTCAGTGATTGTTGACAATGCCCCTCACGTCAAGGAGCATGACAATTCAGCATGTGGAAACTGTAATTTACAAGCGGCTGACCATTACGTCATGAGACAGGTGGACTGACTCCCCAGGCCAGTGATTGCAACTGACCAGTCTGCGACGTCACTATAGCATGTTAGGAACATGTCTTGTTGACACTAAAGTGTATCAGCAAAAGGCCTAACTGTTATGTTCAGCCCATGATGAGCCGCTCTAGTGGCGAAACCGGTGGGACGATTTTGCATTTTTGCTAATTTTGCTTCTGGGCCTTTGCCTTGTATTTCGTTATATTGCAAAATAACAAAAATAATATAAATACTGCTAGTTCTGACAGGTTGAAATAAATATCATGAGAATTTTTAGATACAAAATGTAGTGTCGAATTTGTTAAAATAGTTGAAAAATGTGCTTAGAAATTTAGTGGTCAGAAGTTGACCTGGATAGAAATGAAAGAGTGATGGCAGGGTGTGCATCTCCTGTCTGTTGTATTATAATTTTGCTAAAACGCACAGACTGTGAAATGAAAACTGGGTGTACATGTGCTTTTGGTGATTTGGCAGTGCAAGGCACACCTGCACACCTGGCTAGCCATACACTGATCTACAGTAATAATAGGGTACCCACCAAACAATAGCCATTATTAACGCACCAAAGATAATTATTTTTGGGTTTGACAATAACCCTATCAGCACACCAAACATTAGTCATCTTAGGGTGCAAAAAATGTTGATCTAGAAAGGTAAGCCAATATTTATGTGTCTATCGACAAAACATGTTTCACACTACATTGGCTATAAATATGTGTGACATCATGGCACGAGAACATGTGATCTTCTCCCAGTCGTCCCATCTTATCAGGGATCATATGCTTTTTTTTGAAAAACGAAACACCTGATAAGTTCAGCTGATGTGTTAACTGAAATCATGCAGCACTTACAGGTAAAAAACTGTTATTTGAAGTTGTAGAAAGTCTGAGATTGAGAACTTGCTGATTCACTGCCATTGACTATAATGTATAAATTTAATCATGATTGAGATCGACGCTGGTCATGTATCAGTAGAGCACATGGAAAATTTTTTGTATTTCACCAGTTATGGAAAAATTCAAGTGAACGAAATCATAAATAATTTTTGCATTTTTACCTCGGCTGACAAATCAGCTGAGGTTATAGTATGTTTTCACTTTGTCCCACGCCTGTCCATCTGTCCGTCTGTCTGCAATTCACATTTGCGACTTCTCCAAAACCGTCGGCAAGATTCACTTGAAACTTGGTGGGGATGTACCTTAGGTGGCTCACCACAGGGTTTGTGGTCCATTGATTTTTTTATCTTTTATCAATGTTTGGGTTCATGTTTTTGCAAAATCTTCTCCGAAACCACTGGGACTCGGCCGATTACTTTGAAAGTGCATTGGGACACTTCTAGGGTTCCCAAGACCTTCGTTTGTTCAAGTAGTAGCACTGCGATTTTTATACGGATTTTTGTGTGTTAAGGCTAAATAATTTTCAACTTCACAACAGTCACTGAGATTCTTTAGAAACTTAGTGAGATACATGTAGCTTTGGGAGGGGTAAGCATTGTTGTTCACTAAGTGGTGATACTGTGGATCCCTGATTTTTTAGCTCAGCAGACTTGTCAGTCAGCTGAGCTTATGTTATGACTAGCCATCTGTCGTCCGCAATTCACATTTTGGACTTCTCCTCCAAAACCATTTGCCAGATTCACTTTAAACGTGGTGGGGTTGTTCCTTGTGTGGTCTGTACCAAGTTTATTCAAATGGTCATGCTCCAGTGATTTTTGAATTTTTTTATGAATTTTTTTTCTGTTCTTTCTTGGGGCAAATCTTAAAAAAATCTTCATCTCTGAAACCACTGACCCAATTGCTGTGATATCCCACAGGGTGGGTCTCTACAAAGTTTGCTCAAATGGTCACACTCCATTGATTTTTTTATTTAAAAAAAGAAAATTGTTTCTTTAGCAAAATCTTCAAAAATCTTCTCCAAAACTGCTCAGCCAATTGCTTTGGAATTGCAAATGGACACTTTTGGGGACCCCCCACCCCTGCCTGACATTAATGTGTTCATCAGGTGGCGCTGAAAATTTTTATCAATTTTTCAATGAGTTTTTGTGTGCTTTTTCCATTTCAGATGTAGAACTCCAACACCATCACTCAGATTATGCTGAAACTTAGTGGAAATGTAGCTTGAGGGATGATTAATCTGATTGTTATTGTAATGCTTTGGTCAAATAAAAAAAATTTGTGGTTGCTGTTCACAAGGTGGTGACACTCTGGATCCCTGATTTTAAAACAAATTTTTCCCTTTGCTGTCAGATGATGCATGCATTACTGTTGATTACATGTAAGTCAATGGGGAATGCAATGAAACCTCCAAGTTTGATTTCCTATCAGATCCAAAATCCTCATCCCCTAAGCTTGAGAGGGACATATTGATTGTCAAGGTCAGCTGAGGATGGGCTGTTCACACAGCCCTCCTGTTTCAATATGTTGTCATATATATCTGGTGATGTTTTTAGCATGGATGGGGGGGCGGGGGGGGGGGGGGTGTACAGATGGCTTTGGCTGGCATACAAAATAGACACATGTATATTTTGGTGGCACAAACAGATTGGTTCAAGCTTATAATATTTAGATATATCCATTGAGGTGCTTTTTGATAGATTAATAGTTTGTCTCCCGAAGAAAGGCCAAGCTGTATAATACTGCTTTCCTCTGGCTTAGAAAAAGCTTTTATTCTATACAAAATGTTCCATACTTTCCCTAATTATACCCAGTGCAAATGAAGTGTGCGTGTGTGTTGGTGTTAGAGTTTCAGCATGCCCAACTGTCCATCTGTAGCAGAATCCTTGGGAACTAGATGTTCCCTGCATCATGGGCCACACCACACTCAAATTTGTAACCTCAATAATACATTGACACTATTTTTGACCTGGTTACATTTGGTGACCCTGACCTCATTTTCAAAGTCACATGGCCCAAGTGTAAAGCTAGGCATATCCTGCCTGTCAACCTTGGCTGTTCTAGTTTTCACAGCAGTGATCCAACTGTATAGGTCCATAGTGCAGATTTATTTTACTTTATGTTTTATGAGCACCCAGGGTTCTCATTGGGAGGACTGTGGTACAGAGGTCTGTGTCTGCTTACAGGCAGATGGAATCCAGGCACTGGGAGGAACTGGTGCCCTTCGGATTGGTCTGGACTTTGTTAGAAATAATCTGGGAATCAGCAGGGGTTATGTCAGTTCTCCAACATGGGGTAAGTAGACCTGATTGCCCACACTTTCATTTAACTGAACACTGTAAAGGTGCATGTATTCAATTTTGATGTTTTTGCAACTGTGCTAGAAATCATATTGATACAGTATATACAATGCAAAATTTAAAATTACTGAACATTCCATAAAATAACATGAGATTCTCCCCCCCCCCAAAAAAAATGAAATAGCCAGGGAAATATGGAAAAAATTAAATGAAATATATAAAAAAATAAGTTTGCAAAATGATATGTATATATATATATATATGAACTTTACAGTAAGCCTCACCTGTTTATGCCTCTGTAGTCAAAAGATCCTTGAACACCAGAACTGTGTGGTGATCCCTATCTTGAGAGACCACCTGCCTTGAAAGTCCACCATTTCAAGGTATATTAAATGGTGTTTTCATGTTATATACCTCCTGTAAAGGACCACATTTGTTCATCCTGGAGGTGGTCTGTGGAGACAGGTTTCACTGTACATATCAAAACAAAAAATTTATTAATCAAGCTTGTCTCTCCTTATCTGATACTCTCAATATTTTGTTATTTATACAGTTATTCAAAGTCAATCATAATGCAAAGAAAGAAAGTTTTAGAATATGCAAGTAAATTTTACCAATTTAGTTCTTGCCAAGCTTAAACATAAATTTTACCTAAGAAGTACAACAGTGTCTTAACCTTTCCTCTACTGCAGGAGAGAAAACTTGCCCAAAGATACTTGCTTTTCCTCTGCTGCAGATGAGTTTATCCGCCCAATGTAGCACATGAATGCTGAAGATACAACTTTCAGTGCGCGTAATTACCGAGATATGGCAACATGGCACATTCTCCTGCAGATGTACATCATCTTAAATGGTTTTGACTATAACTGTTGAGTAATAGCACCAAAATTATTTAAATATTGTGGCATTAGATCTGTGAAAAAAACAACACACACACACACACACTTTATTCAGTATGGACCATCGCGGAGATTGATTGACAATGCACACTGGTGCACAAGTTGCCCATTTTAACACTGATTGCATGCAGTTTCCACTCTGTATTTCTTTCAGCATTTCACCAGAAATATTCTGAATGTTTTCAAAATATATACCATCGATATGTCACTTAATTTCAGTACTTCTGTGACATAAAAACATAAAAATTCCGTTGGCTTGAATGATCACCTTCACCATGCTGGTTTGCTGAAAGCACACCGCACACTGCGTATGCTTGACCACGTGCTTATTTGCATGATCTTCTAAGCCAATCGTCGCCCGAACAGGACAAGAATGTCCCTGCCTTCTATTCTTAGATTTTTACTTTGGATTTAGTAAATTTATGCAAGATGACAACGTTTGGTAGGTGGGAATAAAGATTTAAGCCAATAGGAAAGCAGCATTATGAAATTGACGAGCTGCTGATGTTTCCATTGATACCAAACATGCCTAGAACCAGCAAGAGAATCGTATGAAGTTTGAGGCGACAAAATACGCACTTTTACCACAGTGACTGTTTTGTGGATTTTTATCAGCAAATGTACCAAAATCAGTTGATTAGATGTTGATTTAAAAGTTTGTGTGAATAAAATGGACACATTTACAAAACAAAATTGTTTCTGCAGCAAAAAGTACGCAGTTTGATTGACCAGTAATGAGCATATGGTGTCTTTGTTTACATAAACAAACGTTGATGTGGATGCCCAGAAGATTGTGTCTGTGGGGCTATCCCAAGATTAAATTCAGCATGATAGTCAATTAACCCCCAAAAATAAATAGTAGAGGAAGGGTTAAGTAGTAATTTCAAAATAACATGCAGTCTCCCACCAGAGGTGGTCTTTCAAGCAGGCACTGCTGTGTGTAAATTGAGAAATCTCAAGCAATTTTAATTTAAATAAAGAATCATATGACATTCCACATATAATTTAGAGTGAAGACAGGCTGTTTATTTATGCAGTTATTATAAATACATTCGGTCCAAAGTTTAATATTAGAGAGATAGGATTTTCCTTCACATCATTCCCAAATGAATGGAAGGTCATAAACTACCATGGCAAATGACATTGTGCACTAATATTATATATCCATTGATGCGGCACTACTTTTGTCAACATGATATGATCCTGGTAGAGCACAATGGTAAACAAAATAAACATGATTAAAAAAAAAAAAAAAACCTACATTTACAAGTTAGAACTCCCTGCCCAAACATTGAATAAAATGTTTCTCTAAAGAACTACATTTTATGTGCTAGTGTCTTTGATTACTGTTAGACGTCATCATTTGTTATTTTTGTTCTGTCTAATTTGTTTACTCCTACTACAACAAAGTTGTTGTGAGTGAATTAGATAAGATTTGAAGAGTTCAATTCTTAAGTGTATGTGTGTGTTGCAAGGGAACCACAAGGGCATCTTGAAGTCCCTGGGCTACAGTGTCCATGAGTATCGATACTGGGATGACAAGAAGAGGGGAATTGACCTGGCAGGCATGTTGGAGGATCTGAGGGTAAGACATATATATATATATACCAGGACAGGTAACAACCTCTGGCCTGTTAGAAGATCTCAGGGTATTTACTTGTCTGAAACATATTTTATTCAGAAAAAACAATTGGGAAACAGGCTTTGCCTATATAAATCCCTCTCACGAAAAAAAGAAATAAAAGGAACAATTTTTTATTAGTATTTACTTGACATGTGTTTGTTTAGATGTCAATGTCAAGTGTGACTATGTTGGAAGATCTCAGTATATTATTTGACATGTTTGTACAGATATCAAGCTCAATGATATAGCTTATGAAAATGTTAGAGTACTACCTGTATGTACATGTACTTGATTTGTTTGCATAGGTATCAAAGTTTGGCTTGTGGGACAATTTCAGTGTTCTTTCACAACATTAGCTGTGCTATTACTGGTCACAAGCTCATGTGATTTAACATCAGCCACCCAGGGTATGTTTCAACACTAGTGAATGAACACCTGCTCCGCATCATATAGACTGGACAGTAATTATGTAAAGATGAAGATTGCTGTGTTAAGACTAGAATGTATGGTGGATGAAAACCATGATCAGAAACAAAATCACAAAATAAACCACCAGCAATGCATGCCTTTACCTTGTATTTGGTAAACATGGTATTTAAAGACAACCCACTTGAATATAAATGTGATAGGCTTCATCTACAATTATGCCATTCTATATGCACTGTCATTTGACCAGTGTCGATTCGTACTCAGACTTAGTGATGAGTTATTGTGTAATACATGTATTTACTATTATTAGTCTTCTTTTATAAGGTTTTATGTGTACAGAAGGCATGGCGATAGGACAGAGGCCTGTTTCCCAACTGTGTTATCAGTAATAAATTATGTTGAAACCAACAGCTTCCCTTGGTACACTTTGGGAGCGCTGAGGAAAGCTGTTCACCCTTCTTTGTTAACTGCTTCAAATGAACTGCTCTGAATAGTATAATAAGGCTGCTATATTCACATTCCTTGTAAAAAGATCTTTTCTTTGGAGTACCAGCTTGCCTGAAGTTACACAGACTATAATAGTCCAGGTCAACAGCTTTGCTCTGCATGCTTTGGGCAAAGTGCACCCAAAGTGTGCCAATGAAAGTTGTTGACTCAGTCCAAAATGTGGCACTGAAAAGAGTTAACCTGAAGCATATGAATCAGGTAAAGCGGTGGTACCATTCTGATAATGCAGATGGTGCATGACTTTAGTTGTCATCAGCACAGAAACAGTAAATATTGTAAAGTAAAGTTCTTGCATTGCTTTTCAGACTGCTCCAGAGAGGTCTTGTATTATTCTGCATGCTGTGGCTCATAATCCTACTGGTATGGACCCTACGGCAAAGGAGTGGGAACAGATAGCAGAGGTCATCAAGGTAGGACAATGACATTCTTTTAAACGTCCAAACATAAGCTAAGTCTTAAAGTACTGATCTTTAACTAAATGTTAGGAGCTGAAAAGGTTTGTAGTCCTGATTTTGCTATATGTTTTTGATATAAAGCATGAAAAATATGCAATACTCAGCCGTTTGACATAGTTCCCTTCTCCCTTGAATATAGACTGAGTCAACCACTTTCCTTGGTCTGTTTAGCATCCAACCCATACCAAGCAAAGCTGTTGATCTGGCGCATGTTATCTTGGTAGATTTCATGTATAATTATCATCATTCAAACAGATGATATCTGATCACCAGCCAGTTTTGGTGAGTTTAAAGCAGAAAGGATTAACCCCCTGCAGACTGAATTAACAGCTCAACACGATGCACGCTAAGTGAAGTGCACCCAGAGTGCATCGAGGATAGCTGTTGATTGACGATGGATTGCATTATACTCATAATTATAAAAAAAAAAAGCCAGATGATGTTTACATCAGATGCTTGCTGGTAATTTGTAATGGGAGAAAGTTGCGTGCTGATACATTGGTGTTATGAACCATAAAGTTAAAATGATGCACAATGCATGTTTTTTGTGCAAGGTTGACTTAATTATCCCATCTGGTCACCCTTTTTATGGCAATGTATATGTGAAGAAATGCCAACACAATGCTTGGTCACACTGGATGAAAAGCTGAAACAGTACAGGAGTTAAGAATTAGTCGCCAAAATTCCCTTTTTTTCTGGACAAATGGACAAAAGATGTAACAATGTTTCTACACTTTTAGCCGAGCTGACTTGTCAGTCATCTAAGCTTATGGTCATCCATCCATCCAGCATAGCAATTGGAGAGCATTGGGCATTTAACCCAACCCAGAGTAATCTTCTCTGGACCGTTGCAAATAGGTAACCAGGGCCGTAGCCTTGGGGTCAGATTGGTCAGACCAACATTTGACTCATAGGTCTACATGTGTTACCAAAACTATGTAGGTAAACAGAAATTTGCGTAAAACAAATTTCTGAATTTGGCCTGACCAAGTTTAAGTTGAAGGCTACGGTACTGGTAAGTTACCATGTTGCATAGTCTTCTCTGCAATTCTTGGGTTTGCTTTTCTCTTTATGTACCTACTTGGGTGGAAAAGCAGATGTATCTCAAAGATGTCCATCAACAGCTTACCTTTTTGACTTCTCCAACAAAACCATCAGCCAGATTCACTTCAAACTTGGTAGGGATGTACATTGGGTAGGTCCTTACCAAGTTTGTTCAAATGGTCCTGTTCCAATTGTTTTTTATTTTTTTGTGTTCATTTTCGGGCAAAATATTAAAAATCTTCTGTGAAACTGCTCAGTCAATTCCTTTGAATTTGCATAGGAATACTTCTAGGGACCCTCAAATCTTAGTTTCTTCAACAGGTGGTGCTACTATTTTTTTTTCATCACTTTCTGTGTGTTTGTCTGTTTTCCACTTCTCCAGAGCTATTTGTCATATTGTTCTTAAACTTGGTGGAAGTGTAGCTTGTTAGAGGTTTAAGGAAACTTATTCACAAGGTGGTATTACTGTGGATGCCTGATTTTTAACAATTTTTTCAATTCGGTTAACCTGTCGCTTAATGCATGTACTTTCCCATTGATTACTATGTAACTCAATGGAGATTACAGTGGAAATTCACATTTTTACTTTTTCTCCAAAACTTTAAGATTCACTTTACACTTGGTGGGAATGCCCCATGGGTGGCTGTCTACCAAGTGTGATCAATTTGTCGTGCTCCAATGATTGTTTGAGTTTTTATGACTTTTTGTTCCCTTTTTTTTGGCAAAAACTTAAAACGTCTACTCCAAAATCGCCCAGCCAATTGCTTCAAAATTGAATAGGGACACTAAGGACTCCCAGACTTCAGTTTATTCAGCAGATGTTGCTGTGATCGTTTTTTATCCTTTAGTGTATTTTTGCTGTTTTCAACTTTTTCAAAACAATCACTCAGATTGTTCTGAAGTCTGTGGAAAAGTAGCAAGACGGAGGGTTGAACAAACAATTTTTCAAGAGGTGCTGATACCCTAGATCCCTGATTTAAAAAAAAAATCAGTTTGGGTACCTGTTGGTTAATGCATGCATTCCTGTTATTTACCATACATGTGAGTCAATGGGGATTGCAGTGTCTGTAACAAGTAGAATTTTTCTTCTTTTGTAGGATTTGGGAATAATTGTAGGATTTAGTAGGATTTGGGGTGAAAATGCTCAAATTTGTAGGATTTTTGCCTCTAATTAATAATAACAAACAAAAATGTATGTTAATTTGAGAATTTTTACATGCTTTTGGAGTTTCTGTAGCTCTGACAACAGGGCAAAGAAAACTGACAAATGGCAATTTACCTTAACAAGGAATGCTTCAATTAAATTTGATATGTCATAAAAGTGTAAAATTGGCTAAAATACTCCAGTTTTTTGGATGTTTGCATCAAAGATACAACATTCACAATGCTGTAACACCTAACTCAGAAAAGTAGGATTTTTTGTCAATCATTGTTACAAACACTGGATTGCAATGGAAATTCACATTTTGACTTCTTCAAAACCATCAACCAGCTCCCCTTGAAACTTGGTGGGGTATGTCTTGGGTGGGTCCCTTGCCAATTTGTTTACATGCTCATCCTCCAATGACTTTATTTTTTTAATTTTTTTTTTTTTTTAAATTTTCATGTTCAGTTTTCAGTAAAGTTATAAAAAGCTTTTCTTCTGAAACAACTCTCCCAATTGCTGTGCAGCTGCGTAGAGACACTTATGGAGACCCATAGACCTTAATTGTACAACAGGTGGTGCTGCATTTTTTTGTTGTTGTTGTTGTTGTTGCTTTTTAAAAAATATTTGTGTTTTCAGTTTTCTTGACTTTTTTCCCAAACCAGAAGTTGGATCTTCTTTAGACTTATTGCGAATGTACATGGACTTGATCTCCACCTAGTTTGTACGCTACATGGTATTGCAGTCATTCTATAATTTTTTAAATTAATGAGAGTTCAGAAAAATTGGTAAGGGGTATGTATGTTAATCAACAGTCATGATGGATGATATCATTCCAAAGCTCACAGGACCACTGCAGTCTGTGCATGTAAGGTCAGCTGAGCGCACGACTGTAATAGTCCTCTTGTTAAATTTCTGCAGGCAAACAAAGAATTGGTTGGAAATTTTAGCTGTTTTGAGGTTTTAGTAACCTTCGTCTGTTTTTGCTGCTGTGGCACCAATCCAAAAAAGATACAGTAACCATAATTTTGAGGCAAACAGAAACATTATGAAGTGGTTACCAAACAGAGACATGCAAGACATCTTGCAATACCTTACCCTAGGAAGTCCTTCTGCTAGCAGGCCAGGGGCTATTTTGTACCATGTATCTAGTTTCTGGAAGGTGAATTTCAAATCACTGTCAATTTCTTGAAAAGAGATTTCATTAAATGGCCATCAATGTACAAGAGTTGTAATGCTGGTGATATTTGTAGGAGCGTCATCATTTCCCATTCTTAGACTGTGCGTACCAAGGGTTTGCCAGTGGAGACCTGGACAAGGATGCCAGTACTGTGCGCTTCTTTGCAAAGCAGGGTTTTGAATTCTTCTGCGCACAATCCTTCTCCAAGAACTTTGGCTTGTACAGTAAGTATGTAAAACACAGGGCATATTATTATGTCTGTACACAAACACTGACATTTAGTTTTCCTCTTAAGTTGTATGCTAAGCTTTTCTCGGAGATATCAACAACTTAAAACCCAAAATGTTTCATGGCTACAACCCTACTACTTAAATTGATCCTCTGTTTTGTAATAACTACAATCTTCAAAATAATGCAAACTACAGGCAACTGAAATTTTAAATCTTCCAGATCTATATAACTATTTCAGGTTGAGACGCCATTCCCAATTCAATAAATACGTTGTATCATAGGCAACTCCTTTGGCATGCAAACAAAAGTGCACAGGAATTTCAATTGCCTCCTTTCCCAGAACCAGCCAAGCACACATTCTCTCATCTCCACCCAGCTGGAGGGGGCATCACAAGGCAGGACATATCTAAGCATAGGGCAGTGCATGTTATTAGTACCAAAGTGCCCTGCATATGTCATGTTTATTGTGGCAACTTGTAATTAACCAGCACCCATGAAAGTGTCTAACAAGTACAGATATCCAAGTCATTGTTACCTGAGAAACGTCAAATTTTAACTGGTGGGGCAGTTTTAATAAATATCATTTTGAAATTTAGTGTGTTTGTAAAGGAGGTCAAAGTCTCGCTTGATGGAGATGCTAATGTTGCCACCTACAGTTTGACAGAAATTATGAGCCAAAATGTGTTGACCAAGATAGAATTCAGTTCCTTTCAAAATAATGAAGCTGGACATTGCAAATTGATAAGTTGCATAGATTATGTCCAACACTATCATATTGTGGATGTGGATGACTGTAGTCTAGGTTTTATAGGTTACCAGGCTTATAAAGTTGAGAAAAATGATTAATTTTGGTGATGGTACGGTGTAGCTTGGACATCAATGGGGAAGAGAATTTATCCTCCAGAACAATATCTTACCTGAACTTCCCGGTGTTCTCAATCAAAGAATAAATGCACCAGTTCACCCAACCTGCTCTTGTTTTGTTTTGAGGCTGTATTATTGTAATATATTAAACAGGAGGCTTGACAAATCTGAACTTGGAACAGAGTCGAGATCCATACCTGAGCATTGCCAAAAAAACAAAACAAGGTGGAAATCTTATATGTTGCATTTTGACAAGGGTGACCATTCTTGTTCACTATATACCAAAAAAATATTCCCTAAGATGTCTCATATTTCAGATATCGAAAAATTACCATCAATGGGATACCATGGTACAAGTGAGCAGAGCACTAGGCCCATTGGCCTCTTGTCATATACAAAGCTTCATTGCTGTTATTATGAGACAGCTACCTGACATTTCTTGTAGAGAAGGGATATTTATGAGAGTAAACAAAAAGTTGCCAAGGTTTGTTTATTTTGACCTTGAATGACATTGAAATATCAATCTGGCTTATATCTTGTCAACAACATTTTTAATCAGCTATTGGAAAGCATTTAGTACAGTACATGTTTAGAATAATAGGAGCCTAACGAAATCGTAGTACTCCCTTTTGTCGCCTTATTGTGACGATCGTGTGCATGACTGAATTCATAGTTACACTGGTCTGCTATTACCCAGTAAGACATGCGATGGACACGCTATCCTGACCACAGCAGAGGCTTAACTGTGGAACGTAACCCCACACATCCATGAATATTTGTCAAGATTCGACAATTTGCGTGTATCAGCGCTACAGCCTGGTACCTCACAATTGTACACCGGCATATTTCAGGCACAGTACGACTTTAACTTGATCAAAATCACTCTTTAAAACTTCCCCACTTTCTTCACGTCTGTACACTTTAATAGGACTGTCGATGACCCGCTGATAGTGGTGTCCCTCTCCCCGCGAAATACTTTTTAATCTCATCGCGCGATCCTGGTGGTCAAAATTGGAAAACAAAATTTTGTTAGGTTGGTATTAAAAGTGAACTTACAGGAGCAGCAGATTCCAGTCTCCAGAGTACAGGATCACCACGATGGTCTTGTCTAGTTATGTATTTATTGTAAAATTTCGGTAACACGCTATCACTTTTGAAGTGCATTGTAATGACAGTTCATTTATTTTCACATGAGTGCGTAAACTTTATTCATCACTATTATCTTTTAAATCTTTCAGTGCCAATTTCAACAAATGTAGGTGCACTCTTAATGGAGATAAAAGTGCTAGATTCAATTTCTTTGTAAACCAATTTTTCAATCAAGTATAAGTCTGCCTACAGTTGCAGAGATCCTAAGAGAAATCCAGATCAACAGCGTTTTTATTGGCGTGCTTTGAGCACATTGCGTCTCAAGTGATTCAGTCAAAACCTACATGTAGCAGCAAAAGGAGGTTTTTGCTCTTCAAGGTCAGGAGTCTTAATAGTTTTGAATGATGCCAACTTCAAAAATCAAGCATTGTCATTTGACAAGTGATGAGCCTGACAGTGCTTTCAAAGTTGATTGCCTATATATATATTACTTATTATATCCATGCACAGCCCTTTTTTTTCATGGTTACAAACACATCACTGCTCACTGTCAATATCAAATTGAGTACCAAGATTGACAGAAGTATCTCTGCTCATGGCAGTACTGGTCTTCGAGAGCTCAAGCATATTTCTTTCTTGAGCACGCACACACACACACACACACACACACACACACACACACACACACACACTCACACACAAAGAAGAAGCAATATGGGGCTTGGAAACAGGCATTGATGGTCCTTGAGAATACATGTATATGCATCATGCATCCTTTTTGGCTTGCAGATGAGAGAGTAGGCAACCTTTTATATGTGTTAAACTCCTCGGAGAAGATGCCTCATGTCAAGTCTCAGCTCAAGCTCATAGTGCGTCAGACATGGTCCAACCCTCCAAACCATGGCTGTCGTATTGTTGCAACAGTTCTTAACAACCCAGCACTGTTTGCCGAATGGTATGTATTGTGGTATTGTATGACAATGTCAATTGGCTGCATCAGAATTATGCTGCCGGCATCACTTTTGTAGGTTTGTTTGTTTTGTTTTTATGTCTCCCCATGCAATGGGGGGGGGGACATTATTTTTGCGTCCATTTCTTCCGCTTCTTCTTCTTCTTCTTCTTCAAAACTTTGTGCGTGTGTTGCGGATGCAATAACTCAAAAAATATTTGACTTGGGAAGTTGAAATTTTTTGTGAAGATGTTCCGATATATGATCTTGCTTGGGATTGCAGATGGGTGACCTGGACATATTTTTCAAGGTCACATGGGCATGTCGACGCAACCACTTTGCAAGGATTTGACTTTGGAGGTTGAAATTTTGCATGATTATGTACCATAATATGAACTAGATTGGGATTGTAGATGGGTGACCTTGACTTGTTTTCAAGGTCACATGGTTACTGTTTAAAAATTATTGCAGATGCGCTCAAGAAAGATTTGACTTAAAGAGGTTGACATTTTGTGTGATTATGTTTCTATGTGAGACTTTTGTGAGACCTTGCTTGTGACTGCAGATGTATGACCTTGACCTATTTTTCAAGGTCACGTGGGTATTTCATCAAATATAAACGTTTTGAAATGTCAATAAAGAGGACCTTCACCATATCTGCAGATCATTGGAATCGGTATGCCTATTTATAAAAATAAGGGTGACAATAGTAAGGGCGCACGGGGAGACATTTGATTTTCTGTCAGAAAATCAGCCTGTTCTAGTTTTTTTTGTTGGTATATAGTGATGTTGAGAGTGTTTGTAACAGCTTTACACTGTTTCTGTACCTTTTAGATGTCCAATTTTTTAGATAGCACTACTATGTTTATGATTATTTTATTTTTAATGAATGTGGACTGTTGCGTGATTTTGGACTACCCGATATTTTCATTTTGGGTCAATATCTAACAACACACTTGCATTTCAAATGTTTTCAATTAATGACTCATTATGAGTATTAAATATATTGTTGAATTGATTCTAGTCTTCAAAATACATGATTGGATACTGAATAACTATAATTGAATCAAATTAATATGCACATATATCCATAATGTACTCAGTTGTGACCACTTGTGGCCCTCTATCCTCAGGTACATGTACAATATTCAATAAACTAATCCCCTCCGTCTATTGCTACCATTTTGTTAATGTACCAACCATGGTTGTGGTAGCCAGGTTCCAGTGTTCATGTACAGGGGATGTATAAAATATGTCTGGGTGGAGCAATAACAGTGGAAATCATGTGAATCAAGTACATGTGCAGTGGTACCAGCTGTATGTGGCCACCCCTTCTGCCGAGAAAAAGTGGCCACATACAGCAGGTGACCTGTCACCACAGGTACATCTTATAAAGAAATTGACTCCTGTGTCTGAGCCTGGTGACCACAAAAAGCAATGCAGCCCCTGCTCACAGCAGTGGTTGCATACTGCAGGTACAACTATACAGTGGTACCTGCTGTATGTGGGCACCCCTTCTGCCAAGAAAAAGTGGCCACATACAGCAGGTGACCTGTCACCACAGGTACATCTTACAAAGAAATTGAATCCTATGTCTGGGCCTAGTGACCACAAAAAGCAATGCAGCCCCTGCTCACAGCAGTGGTTGCATACAGCAGGTACCACTATACATGTAACACATGAGCATATGGTTAAGAGCATTATGTTAAACTTTGCTGCACTTATTTTTCAGGAAGGGCAACTGTAAAACAATGGCTGACCGCATTTTGCTGATGAGGAAGCAGTTGTACGACCAGCTGCGTAGTCTGGGCACACCTGGAACTTGGGACCATATTGTCAAACAGACTGGCATGTTTAGCTACACAGGCCTCAGCGGTGAGTTATATGGACCAGCATGTTTTAATTGTTACACAGGGCTCTGGTCATCTGTTAAACAGACTAGCATTTATTGGTCACACAGGGCGTGGTAGTTATTGGATGGACAGACTGACATGTTTTAGTTCTTTATGGGGCTTGATGATAATTAGTTAATATATTTTAATGGTTGCAGAAGGCTCATTGGTAGTTGTGCAAAGCTCAGTGACAATTAGTTAAACAGACCGGAGTGTTTACTTACATAGATTCCTTGCAGTGCTTCCGACTATGTTCCTAATTTCTCCTTATGTTAACAATGTCTGTTAGGAACACTTAAAATTTTTGTTTTAAAGATGGCATGGAGCCTGGGTATGGGAAGATTAAGAGGTGGTTTGTGTGGTTGACTTCTACCTTCTGTCTTTATGAGCAGTGATAACATACATTGGTCCCAGTCGTCAGTCACCACTCCAATGAGAGACCTGCTGTCTTGAAATATCACCTTTCCATAATATTTTGTTTATGACTTTTCATCTTATTCATATTTCCTTAGGAAAAACCTGAGAGACCATGATGTGGTCCTATGTTGGGGGTGGTCTTTCAAAACGGGTTTCACTGCACCTTTAAGACAGTATTTCATGTGTTGTACAGAGGGCAGCCAGTCACTGAAAAGCCATTCAAATGTCTCAAACCTTGTGTATAATGTATACATGTACATGTATGATTCTGATATATATAATCAAGCTATAATAATAAAAGCTAAGCAACATAATTCCTAAAACTCGGGGGGGGGGGGGGGGGAGAGAGAAAAAAATGAATAAAATAGATCTCTGGTTTCACATATGCTGAGCTGAAATAATTAGAGAAGAGACCATTACATAATGCCCTACCATCACTTCCATCTCCTTGTGATGACTTCTCTGATGCAAAACCTAAAACTGACACTTGAATTGCAATTTATTGCACTTAGTTTGAAAAAAAAATGTTATCAACATATTTTATTTAGAAATCATTGCATTGGGGAAACATGTTCCCATGGTGATCACATGCTCTATGGGAAGTGTAACTAAGATATAAAGCAACCTATCTAACATGAGTCTAGTCTTGTGAAGGAAAATGTCACTATCAGTAATATAATTAACCAAGCAAGGGAAGGCAAATACTGAGCATTTTCTTAGTTCTTTAGAAGTGGTAAATAACTCAGAATTAGTTGGTCAAAATATAAGTAACAAAACATGTTAACTTGAGGCAATTTTTTTTTACAACAGACACAGTTAGCAAAGGAAACAACTTCATTCATCTGCCAGCATATAATTCAAAGCACAAACCAGAATATTATCAACATAATCTTATGAGAAAAAATTAGAGTGGTGGAGGGTGTGAGATGGAGGTTATTAATATGTTGAAGGACCACTTCAATATGTGTGTGTGTGGGGGGGGTGGTGGGGTGGGGTACATGTAAGTTGTTGGGTTTTTTTTATCCATATGCCCTGTGGCAGTCAGACACAATAAAAGTAGAACTTGGACTGAGCTCGGATTCAATGTGCCAAGGGAAGCTGCTGTTTACATTTTTTGTCCAGCAGAAACATAGACATTCTGGTACTGGAATGAAAGTCTGTTTATAAGAAATTTTTATGTGGAATCATTATATGGCAGTGCTTCAGAGGAGATCCAAATTTGTTGTGTTTTATGCTGAAAGACTGACCGACAAGTCTAGTCACAGGTCTACATAAGTTACCCTGGTACAGCCGCTTGTATATTTTGACATGTAACTTTATTGTGTGGGATGATCAGTGCATGTACAGTGATCGCTGTCTTTTGAGAGAGCTCAGGCTGGAGAGACTCTCAGGTCCATGGCCCAGACTAATCCATGTTAATATTATACTTATATTGATGGACCACTTGCATACATTTTTGAGACCACTTTTGGACCTGCCCAAGGGACAATCTTGGAAAGAATGGACCACTGTATGTTCACAATGGCCAAATGTAATGTCTTTGTGGATGCACTGGACCTGTTCTATACATGAATACCATTATATTGTGTGAAGATGGAATGGTTTATACCTATTTTTTATATGTGCGGTGACTAACATGAATTCTTTTCTTTTTTGCACTGACAGTACGTCAAGTTGAACATGTGCGCAACAGATTCCATATCTACATGTTGAAGAGTGGACGTATCAATATGTGTGGACTGAACTCTAAAAACATAGATTATGTTGCTAATGCCATTCATGATGCTGTAACCAACATTGTGGATGACCCTAAACTGTAAACTACAAGATAGACAGCCTCCACGGGACCTGTAGATATGGCTACACCCATATATTTCATAGCATGGAGGGCTTAGAATAATCGGAGTGGGACAGCTATGGACTGTTATTTATTTACAGGCTCTGAATGAATGATATGTTTGAATGGCATATCAGATATTGGAGATTATGCTGCTAATTGTAACATGTATAAAGCATACCACTTGCTCCCCAGGTGGTGTTTTTTCTCTGCTGGTACCACATCGGCTGCTGTGCTGGTGCATTTGTGGCTCAGTGCGGTGGCACAGTAACGCCACCTGGTGTGCATGTGGCTGTTCTGGTGCCAAAGTAACCGTGACATCAAGCCTACTGGCGCCAGTGACTGACTGCATGAGGGATACAAAGCCTGTATAACCATTGTGGTTCTCTTGACTGTATTGATATTTTCATTTGCAGTATTGATGGCTTTGTGACTTATCCTATACTCTCAACAAGTCTCTGCAAGCCAGCTAAGTTGCTTCACTGTGTTACAAACAAAATTGATTATCAGTCTGAACATGTTGAAGGTAACATTTTATTTGTAACATCTTACAAAATCAAGGAGAGATCTTTCTTTGGGCATCACTTGTTGATCAGGTTTTTTTGCTGTAGAATATGTTCAAACCAAATCAGGTTAGCTATTTTCCTGATGTGTAGTAAAGTCTTGGGACAGTAAATGTTTGATGAATGACTGCCTTCAGTGTTCACATTTCATAACATGATGTGAAATATTTCTTCTCGTCATCAGAGATCACTGAGATGAGGTCAGAGGTTATCACTAGGTCATAGTTCACTTGGTGATCTAATCACTGTCTCACGAATACAAAGGAATATGTTTAATCGTGTAATCAATATATTGTTAATACGTCAATACAACAGGAATATCAGCATTATGTTTTTTCTTCTTGTGATGTTAATGAACATTAATCATCTAGGGGTTGAAATGCAACACTTTAATTTGATCACAATTATTGATATTGCAGTTGTATGATAGAGAATGATGCAGGATTAATAGGTGAACCTCATGAACCATATTTATGGTTGAAAGAAAAGGATTCTTGGTGGCAGGGGACATGAGCTGCTTGCTGTGAGTGCCGCCTTCTGTCATGAATCATTGAGATAAAACCATAAACATATGCGATTGGTTGTATTGCTGTCATAATGATACATGGAGAAGCTACTTGATTTTAAGAAAAAAACATAAACACAAAGATTCTCACGTTGAAAACACAACTGAGTGCCACAGGTTAGTGTGTCACACGAGTTTCCTTGGATATAAAATGGCAGCGATGAAATTCTCCAACAGCCAATTTACTCATTCACATCTCAGTAACAAGCAGGGAAGCTGGCCATGATGTGCTCATGAACTTGGGCATTGGTAGTAAAATTAGCACTGGCAAACATCTCATCAAACCAACATGATGAGGTTGCTTTTCTCTGTGTGTAGAAGATAGGATTACCCAGGTTGATACAGGAAGCTTTCAAGAATGGTGGATCTGAACTTGGCGTTCAAGACAACATGGCTGCCGAGTTGGAACTCTGGCACCCGCCACGAAAAAACGTGCAGTCCTACAGGTACTGACATAGCTGGAATGTCTGGCTATGATATAATCCTTTTATGTGTACTTATCCCTGATAGATTCCATTATGGGAGAAAGTACTATTAATTGTATGTTGTCTACAAGTGCACATAGATGCCATTGCTATGCTCTTGTTTGTTGGTCCTGTCTTTTACACAATGATGTCACATTTACATATATGCTGTGGCCATGTGCTTGTTGCAGAGTCCTGTCATTTACATGATGAGTGACCTTCACTCGTGAGATCATGACAAGCTGTAAATGACAATTTTAACATCATGTGATTAAGGCAACTCCCTGACATCCATGGTGGCTGTACATGTGTAGCTATGTGTGTCAAGAGCATGTGCAAAATGTATTTTGAATAAATGGCTGATGTCAATATGTGCTTTGTTGTTCTGTAAAATTGAGGCTTGGTAGAACCTTTTTTTTTTTCTCTTTTTTTTTTTTTTTTGAGAAATTGGTTTTGTATCATAATTCAGATAATCTCAACCAAGCCCCCAGCAGTAAAATTGTAGAAACATACATTGCATTTGATTGTGTGATATTAACCAGTTTTAACATTATTCACCCATGCATGCAAGAAATTTCAAGCTGGAGTGTACTGATTGAAAAATGTCGGGAACAAGCTGTGAACACATGGTTTGGTCCTCACCTCCAAGGTTACAGGATTTCCTGCAGGTTCCAAAAGTGGAGAGGTGGTGTCCCTTCAAGCAGCAGCTTAAGTGTCGGAGAAATTACCTGGGAATAATTAATTTTTGTGCTTGTTTAGGTAATATTTTTGGTGATATTATGAAAATAATGAAATGGAACTGCAGAAAAATGACAGGCGATCATTGTCACTGGTGATGAGAACAAGTGGCAGTGTGGCAGTTGTGTCCCATCACGATGCTCCGTTGTGCCACCATGGACAGGGTAGATTCTTTAAAAAGTATTATTATAATACATGGACCACCATAACCATTTGCCAATATAGCCAAATGCTTAAGTTTCTTCTGTTTGGTTCAAGAAATTTTAAATGGCTTATTTATTGCAATATGAACTACTGAGTGCCATGGCTGAATGTTTCAGATTTTTTAATCATATTTCAACTTTTACTAAGATTCCAAGGGTCGAGACTGGTTCTAGTGTTATATTGGGTTAATCATTAAAGCCTGTATATTCACATAGATGTTCCAGTCATAGTGGTTTTGTAGTTCTGGATGCTGGCATTTGAAAGCAGCCTATGGGTCTCGGTAATTGGTCATGGTGTTAATTTCAGGCTGGCAACTCCATGAAGTATGAAGGTTATGCTGATTTGTCTGAATTCTTGTGAGAGTGACCCAATTTTAATTCTTGGTCATTTGTGAAAACAAACATTAAGGTCACAATAACATTTAATCTGACATCTGTGTCTCTGTGCAGACATATTGTAATCATTCAGTTTCAATGAATGCAGTGTTCCAAACTCTTTTGGATACCTCTATGCAAGCCATCATATAATAATGCTCCATATTAATGTGCATGGTTTAGGACCAGATTGTCACAATTATTTTGTGTAAATGTAATAACCACCTTGTGCTTGTATCTTTGCATACTTCAATATAAATTTATGTTGCAATCTGCGATGTTAAATATTAAGTTGATTTGTTTCGGCTTGATATTAGGTGTGGATATATTTTAACTTGCCTGCAGAGCACACTGAGCTCTGTGTTTCTTTAGACACGCCACTTATGTGGAGATTACATAAAACTTCCTTCAACAGGCAAGTTTATAACTCAGTGTATAAAAAATATGTGTAATACTAGATATTATACAATCATATATGGTAGTTTGTTTGTTATAAACGTCTTCTTTAAACGACTTGTTTTGCTCAATGTTGAAATATACCTTATCCATGCTTTATTATCCTTGGTGGCCTGTTTTGTTTATACCATAGGTTAGGTGTGTGCAAATTTCGTCATTAACAGCGCAGAAGACTTGGTCTTGTCAGGCTACATGACACAGATGTACATGTATGTGGCTCTCACACTCTGGCTTAACTCTGTCTTTGCCAACTTCTACAAAGGCCAATTCTGAATTGACATAATAGAACAAGTCTTATATTTCTTGCAGACCGACCTTTCATTTAGGTACTGGCATACCAACAGTTTCCATAAGAGTAGTCCAGACACTAGGAGAGGCAAAACGCCGAGAAGGGCCAGCCTCGGCGCTTTTTGCTAAGAAATGCTGAGGAAATTTGTACAAAAATCCTTTTTTCTGCAATTTTGCCAAGAAACGCTGAGGTCTGCTGCAATGCCACTCTACCCTCGGCGTTTCTTGGCAAAAATGCAGAGATACTGTCTAGAGTGAAAAGCATCTCGGCGTTCCTAGACATTTTTTGCTGAGAAATGCCTGGGTATGGATTGGAGACTTAAATACCTTGGCATTTTCCAACATTCTAGGAAGAAGATATTCATGAGAAGTATTAGTAGGCATTTTTTAGGGTAATGCAAAACAGGACAGACACCATTAGTGATGTAGGTTGTATTGGTGAGAAGAGATCTGAACGGTTTGGTACCATACTATCATACAAAGGGTAATATTTCAACACGAATCGTGCAATTCATATCCACAGAGAAGACACTTAGAAATTATTCTAAAATTGGGGAAATGATCACTAAAATAGAGGAAATGATCACAATGATGCAACATTTATGAAAAACAAGGACATGGTGGGGTGAAAGTGTTCACAGAGTGAAGGCTTACAATTGGTTCAGTTGAAGATGCACAGATATTTATCTCGTGAGCAGGTTTCATTAAGTCTGCAACACAGGTCACATTATGCCAGAGAATTTAAACTTCAAATAAAGCAAATATGTTTTAACATACAGATCTGACAAGTATAAGACATAATTTTCATTGAGCTGAAATGAATAAATGGTAATTGTTTGCAACTATCAAGTGAATATTGTATTCTCCTTGTGTTGCATATATACATGTATCAACTCCTGTAAAATGCGAAGAAAAAAACTTGTACATGTACTTTATATATATGGAGGGACGGACTGTGACTTTTATATGTACATAGAATACCATATCCAGAACTTAAGACTACCACATAGATCTCTATTATTTTTTTCAATTTTTCCACTAGCTGTCACTAGCTGGGGGGGAGTTTGTAAAAGCTGTCATTTTGGGGTAGAATAAAGCATGAAGCAGGATATAATATGAGAACAGGCGACTTGTTGTTTTTAGCTGAGCTGACTTGTCAATGAAAGCGGTTCATCTAATTGAATGTCCTCCATCTGTCATCATTGGTTTGATTTTCATCCATCAATACATTCACATTTTTTTTTTATTTTCAGAGATGTACATTGGATGGCACTCTTCCAAGTTTATTCCCATTGTCACACTCCAGTGATTTTTAGATTTCTTATGATCTTTCTGTTCATATCAGGCAAAAAATTCGAAAAAATCCTCTGAACTGCATAGACAGCTGCTTGGAAATTTCAAAGGAACCTTTTGATCCCAGAAAGCCAGGTCCAATCAGCCACAATAGTGTGACTCTGAAGCATACATCAAGTGTGCAAGCCTTAGTCGTATTTGACATACATGTATTTTGAAAAGTGCTGCTCATACACAATATACATGGGGGATATCATTTTCAAACAGCAATTATTGCTTTAAGCTGGCATCAAATCCTGTGAAAGAAGGGGACTAAAAGATATCCTATGGCAGACCACTCTGGCAGGTGATAACTGAGGGAATAGTAACCAAATCTTTCAGTTTCGAGTTGAAATAGTCTTATGTTACGATACACAGAGGCAGAACGCACTGGAATATACACAATGATAAATGTAAATACAGTGATACACGTCATAAGAGACTACAACTGAAGACCACCCGTCTTGTAAGCCCGCTTTTCGATGTGCACTGGTTAGTAATTTCTGCTATTAATACTGCGCATGAAAATGCCAACTGTCTCATATGACAACCATTTCCCTCCTTAATGGTGGCCTTTGGTGACAGGTTTTACTGTTTTAATGTTAAGAGTCCGTGCAGAGGGGCATGCTCAGCATGTAATACTTAGGTCTAAGTGTGAACAGGACCCAAAGCAAGGCCTGCCAAGCAGGTAAATGATAGTCTTCAACAAAAGGAATCACACCCCAGAACAGACATGTAGGGAATCATTTTAAATTTTATTCTGCTTAATACAGCTTTCTCCCATAGTTACCCATGTGGAAACACAATCATTCCCAACATATACATACATATCATCTAATATGACAAGACATGAAAATATGCTATTTCTGCTGAAAATCATGTAAATGCTTGTTCTTGATACAGTTTATGCTTTGTTTGTATGGTAACTTGTTTATCTGTTGCTTTGTGTCTTATAAGTGTATTTATGTATGTTTGATGATTTTCAGCTAATAAATACAATACAATACAATTTCTCATAAGCAAAGTCCAGGTACTTTCAAATGGTCTTCACATGGCTATGATAACAATATCATTAATACTTTGAAACCAGCTTGGTTCAAAATATAGAACAAAAACGGGCTATATTTAACAAAGTATAAAAATAAAACATAAGAGAGATAAGACGTGTGCACCGTGGAACAAAATATATTGATTATCTACAGTTCTAATTGCTCCTCATTTAGTTTTGTCTATTTCCCACTCAACAACTAACAATTCAACAATATAACAAGAATAGTGTTTACCTTTGATCCATCACCCATAAACCCATGGGTGTCAAATGTAATTTGTCTTGATAATTTTTACATTTACATGGGCTGCATTCTATTGTCATGAAAATACTTCTATACAGATCCATTTTGAACTTGTGAAGATAACACAGCCTAGGTCATCAACTGCCTTGTACAGGTTAACCACTTGATCTCCAATATGTACTTAGGAAAGATGTTGTCTCCATCCTAATCCAAGAAAGACGGGACAGGCAAAAATCCTGTACATGTCCCACAATTTCAATCCAGCACCCATCTTCAAAAATCAACAAAATGCTTGTAAATAAAACTATTCCTTTTATAAGCACAGTTACCGTTCTTCAGCTTCCTTGCACCAAAGTTATGCATTTAAAATTTATACAACAGTATGCTTATTAAGTACAATCATGTTTCTTGGTTGGGGGGGGATGTGAAAGTGTATCACATATATACATCTATTTACAACGACTTGGATGACTTCTAACAGCCAGCTTCAAACAAAACGTGGCAGCAGAACAAGAACAACAGTAGGACCCATGCCCCCTCCATCATTAGTTTTTGTTCAACAAAGTTTGTTTCCTATGACCCAGATAATATATCTGATGGTTTCAGTCCCTTATAATTTATGGCTGTACATGGGGCTCCTAGGATACTTCTACACAGCGCATGGTTATAACGTGTGACAGGATATTACAACACGCTATACTTGATGCTCCTGTGCATGACCTTGAATACAATTCAAGGTCATTCAGAATAATGTGCATGTAGCTGCAATAGGATGCTTCGACAGTGTAAATATATGGATCTTAAACGAATGTTGACACAATAAGGAACTTAAGACACACTGACACAAATACATTTGTTGCTTATCCGACTTCAAATTAGATTAAGGTCTCCCAAAATAATGCATATGTATACATGAGACCCTTATAGAACTCTGCTTTTGTATTAATATCCATGTGTGAGCTTTACTGGCTGTTTAAATCTGAGGTAGGATGACCCAAATTCAGCATGTTTCCAGATCCCATGACCTAGGAAAGATGTCAATATTATCTGTTACTCTAAAGGCCCAATATCACACGAGGCCTCTGAGCTATCAATATCCTCATTCTACCTCCAACACTTCTGGAGATATAAAGTTGATTGGATGCATAAATGGATCCATGTGCATACAAATCCAATCCAAACCATGACTATGTCTCCATGACCAATATATTGGAACAGAATGACTACGTACCCACCCACCCACTCACCCACCCCACCCCCTGTACTTAATATATACATGTAGGTCCAAGATCAGCATTTATCTGCTTATACAACACTAACACCACAAACATGGAGACAGAAAATGGCCCAGTCCTTGTGGTTACCTGAACCCAACTCAGCTGCATTTTCGTAAAAAACTAATAGCTGTATTTGTGGTATATGTACTTGCATTCTCAAGGTGGTATATTTACGCATCATTGTAAGTCTCTGTGCCTTTAACCATTTCCTGCTCAAATTGCCCAAAGGCAACCAGATGTAAATCATTGTATGTTTCAATGTCTTTACTTAAATTCCATGTGAATATAAAATATTTTTTGCTGTGAATTGTAGATAAGACCGGTCATGATGGTTCGCCCCAGGTCAACAGCTTTCCTGGGCATGGGTTGGGCACAAGGCGCCCAACTTGTACATAGGAAAACCACTCCGTCAAGTCTCTTTTTGACCAAGAAGGGGTTAACAAAATCCAATCATGACCTGGGCCGTTCATTACGCCATCTGCTGATACTGTGCTAGTCAGCTGTCCAGACTTGCATAAGACGTGAACCACACCTGCTTGGTCCTCCAGATCTGGGCTAGTCCTTGGGTTTGAACTCTTAAAAGATGTGACCTCATGACAGTGTGTTTGAACTCTGAATGGCACCCCTGAATTAGCCACTGCAGGACATAACACTCGTAATAATTTCAATATGAGATGCTCTAGTCATTCCAATTGGGTTAACCTGCTCCTTCAAAAATGAAATGGTTTTGAGTTGAACTTCAAAAAAGTTTTCTTTATAAAAACTAGTAAAAACAGTGAATATCTTTTTTTTTTTTCAAATAATTAGATGTTGAATAAAGAGCCAGCAAACTTCACACAAAAATCAATAGCAGTGTATGAGTTGATTCAATCAAGTTTATTTTGAAATGTCCTCAGAAATTTTAATTTTCTGACTGAATATTCATAAATTATTTTTGAGAATTTTAAGTAGCTTTTATGAAGAAAAAATGTACAATGCTACAAAAAGTCTCTTCAATCTATTAGGAATTGGTAAAGACAAAAAAATATATAACATACATTTCAAATTAAAACTCAACTCGCAAATAAAACCTGAGGGTTCAGATTTGGGGGTGCCACTAAGTAGTCAAATGAACTGTAGTCAGTCACCTCCACTTAGACATGACAGACTTGGAGAAACAACACTTCAATAACAGGTGCTGTAGCCAAATGATGCGACACAATGTGCACGACAACAGATCCACAGATGCAACATATGAAAAGTTTCCAGATCCACTAAATCATGCAACAAGTACATTAAGTGTTCTTTAAATGCCTGTGATTGTAAATTTTCAATGTTTGACCAGGTCCTCTGGTGATTTTAATATATTTTCATCCTTTATTTGGTCAGGATAAGAACGGAGTCAGTAGCTTTCTTGCTAGGTCTTATTTACAATTTGCAACAAAATATAATCCTATTAACATGAAATTTACAACAAAACATTAAAGTAGACACCAATTTACTAGTACATCTAGTACTAATAGTGGTAGTGGTAATCATATACTTTACTTATTTAATGACAATTATGCAACAGCCATTGACTTATTACAAGGCCCACTCCTCAATTATACTGAGCAGCATTAAGCAGAATGGCATATATATATATATATATCAACAACGGAGAAAGAAGAAAAAAAGGAACAAAAATAATCACAATAACCATATCATCATTAATTTTCTTGAACTATGCATCAAAATGAAAAAGAGCAAAAGAGGCACACCATGACAAGATTATGTAACAAAGCAGACATTGACAACTTGTTTAACCCACACAGAAGCCAGTCAATGTGTCTGGGCACATGTAATAATCTCTGTCACCGGCATGAAAATGTTCAACTAAATTCTTTACGGAATCTTTTTATTTGAAGAATAAAATGTCATTGTGGCATCCATTATTTTGCAGTTACAACCAAAAGACAAATTATGCTGACAAACAAACAAAGCAGTGCTTTGTCAATATTGGATAGATTGTTAAGGATCAAATTTAAATGATTGGCTTTGAAATCTGAAGAGACTCGAGTCAAGAAAATGCTTCTTGGAATTGTGTACAGTGGGAACTGGTACATGCGGGTGCTTTTAGGTGATTTGAGCAGGAATGGGTAACTCTAGAGATCAAAAGGTGTTCATCCCTTGAACCGAAACAGACAGGTGTAAGATCCAAAGTTATTCTCCATCTCTTATGAACACCTATAACTTCAACTGTGTTCGTCATTGCAATGAGCTTTGAAGTCACAAAGTATTTTGTAATTAAATTATCAAATCATGCATATTAAGTAGAGTCTGACATGATGACTTTCCCGTTGATTGCTCTACAACAGTAAGTACACCTTCAGCATGTATCTGATGCATGTGTACAATCCCGAAACAAAACATATGCCACGGTGACCATATATAACTATTCTCCACACACAGACCACTGCAATCGCAATTCTTCATTTTTTTGGGGAAGGATTTTACACAATCAGCCACCCTATCATAAACCAGGATACATGTATATATTGTGGACAAAGCACTCTGTATCAGTGGACAATGTCCACAGGGCCTGACAGGCAGTGTGTACATGATCAGTAAGTCTATTGTGTAGTCATGGAGATCAAATCTCCTCTTAACTGTCACATAGTTTGTTTCTGGAACACCTTATATACAATCTTATCCAAATATAAAGACAGCCCTATCTTGATTCTACAACACACATACATGTGACAAAAGAAGTATCTAATAAGCCCAGTCTTGATCTCACTATACATCAACAAATTTATACAAAGATACAGTCATATATGCACAGTGTTCTCACATTGACAGAGGTCTATCCACCCTATACATGTACAATCTCTCTGTACATGTACCCTCACCCACATCATGATATACATTAACATGTAAGGTACCATACGCACCTCCATACATGGTCTCCCCACAGCGTGACATGGACGAACATAAAAGAGTGCCACATGTACTAACATGATCTAACCCATGTCATAACATGCACTAACATAAATAGCACCACATGCACCTGCATGCATGATCTCACCATGTCATATGCACCAACATAAACAGTACTACACATAGTTGATGCATGACCTCCTCCTATACAAATACCCTTCTTGCACACACATGGTCTCCCACTTGCTCACACAAGGTGGCCAGTGTCATTTTACCCAGCATTCCACAGTGTTACTGTCCACAGCACCACAACCTGCACCCAACTTTGTTTACATCCAAAATGGCTCCAAATGGTGGATTTATTTGGCTATAAGATGGTTGCAGTGTTACTACTTGACCCTTTCTCCCTTGAATTAAGACTAAGTGAACAGCTTTCTTTGATGTGGATACGTGCTCCCAACCAACGGCATGGAAAGCTGTTGACCTGGTATATGTGAACTCGATAGGTCTCATCTACAATGTTCATCCAAACTGTTTTTCATTACTACTGAAATTAGCCGAAAACACTGAAGCAGACCATTGCCCCCTGGATGGTTTCGGCCTGTTTTCATGGGGTGGGGGGTGCAGGCGGAGGGCAAGTTTTAAATCAAATGTAAACTTGTGCGTTTTACTTTACCAAGCTTGCAGCGTGCGTCCTGCCACGAAAACAATTGTTCAGTACATATGGATGCAACAATTGACCCAACTGCAAACTAGACACTTTAGTTCTAAATATTATTCTCTTGTGACCACTGACAAAGCATTTCAATATATATACACATTACACTAAAAATTACTTTCAATCTGTACTTCCTTTTTTTTTTTACTGGCAAGTGTTCTATTTACAAGCGTTTGACAATTTTCAACCTGAAGTAAACAAACTCACAGTTGCTTTGCAAGTGCATATGAATGTTTTCAAAATGAGACAAATTATACTAAAACAACTGTCACATTTATGAAGTGTTTACTATTTTGTTTTACATGCTTGCTTAGTTGCTTACTTTTGGTATTCTCAAAATCTTTATTCTGACATCTTTCTAGTTGAAAAATAAATTCAAAATTGCTGAAAGCTACCAATTTCCTTGTGTTTTCAAGACAATATGAAGAAAATATTCCATTTTCCAAGTTAATATACTACTTTCACATGGTGATAGGCTTCAAGAAACAAACATAACAAAAGTACATTTTGGATAACTGGTCAACACCCCACCCCCCTTATAAAAAAAAGTATAACTGTTGCTGAACACAAGAGGGAATCTTTGTTGTTTTGTTGCTGACAATTTGCTGAGTCTCATGTCGTCTGTCACTTCATTGTAGCACTGGTGAGGTAGCACACTTCCAGGCTGAGTACTGCAGTCTGGGAGCAAGTCTTTGGCCTCAGTCGCAGCTGTACTGAACAGTTCTTTAAGTTACTGTGCCCAGTCTCCTTTGTTATTAATTTTGAGCAGAAGACATGTCCACAACTTGTTGTTCTTGTGTTTTAGACTCACATACACAATTCATTTGGGTAGTCTTCATGCAAGGCTTACTGTTTTGTTGCATGTGGTTTCTATGTACAGTGTGCCAGTAGTGTAGACACGCGTACTTTACCATCCATGGATCCAGTTAGACATGTACGACAGTCGATTGCTGACGACCAGTCGACACTGACCACCGGTGCCTTATGACCCCCCAGCATTAACGTACGATTCAGTGTCCCCTCTTTTGACATCTGCAAAGACAAAGAAGTAGCCCATGATTCAACACCTCCTTCAATTAGCAGCTGTAATATCAGTTATTCTATGAAGGAGCCCGGGGTACAGAAATATACACCGGTGCATGGCCTGTATCTTTTGAGGTCAAAGGCCGAAGGAGATACAGGCCATGCACCGGTGTATATTTCTGTAAACCGGGCTCCTTCACGGAATAACAATTTTATCCCGTACTAAGAAACTATTAGGCCCATCTTGTAGGCCTAAAATGTCATAAGCCAGACTTCAATTGCAGCAGAACAAGGTTCAATATGGATGTCACAGGCATGACACAGCGTATACTGACACGCCATCTAGCGAGTATATCTCGTAGCTGTAGATATGGATGTAGACGTAGATACAGGCTGGTACAACTGGCTCGTGCCGTCCTTCTCAACCAATTAGATTTCTCCTTATTATTATCTAGTTTCTCAGTACGGGATAATGACACAGACGCCGTCCTTTTTATATTACAGTAGTACATGTAGGTGCAATTGAAGACCGCTGCCGTGAGAGACCACCTGAGTTTTGTGACCATATTTCTGAAAGAGGTCTATATTCTTTGTAGTTTAACCTGTAATTTAAGACCACCTGTGTTATGTGACCACTTCTGGCTAACAGAAGGGATGGTCTTAACCTTTTTCCCTTTTGAATTAAGACTGAGTTAACAGCTTTCCTTGGCTGGGTTAGGCAATATGTGCCCAACCGATGCCAAGGAAAGCTGTTGATGTGGGGGCATGTTATCTTGATAGGTCTCATCTACAATTCTCAGTCAAATTGTTTTTCATTACTGTTGAAACTAGTTGAAAACACTGAAGCAGACACTTGACCACCAGCCGGTTTAAGGGGAAAAGGGCTAAATAGCTGGTACCACTATACTTTGTTGTCACAGCAGGATATTTGTGATGGGTATACCATTAAATGAAATGTGTCTTAACAAACACCCCAACAGATGACCAAATGAAGGTCTGTCAAGGTTGGCAGTCTGTCATAAGAGGTATAAACAACATGAAGAGTACTTGTAAAAGTAACTTGATCAGGGGTCTTACCAACCATGTGATCTCTCATTGGACAGTACATTGTACCCAACATATACATGTCAAAAGTTGAAGGTGTGTCAGCTGGGAGCGGGCACTAAAACTAATGTTGGTTGAGAAGGTTATAATAAAACCATAAAGCTGGTCGTCTGACACATCAGACTGTCCAGGTCATGGTTTAATTACCTGAACACTTCATGCTCACATAATGTGATCACAATGACTGTAGTCTAACGTGCCACATTGAAGTTTTGGTGGTTTTAACCTGTATTCAGTACTTGAACAGAACATGTACTTGAAAAGGACAAGAAGCTCATATCTTCATATTTCAAGAATCAAAATTCACTTTTACAATGCAGTTTTCCTCGTGTTCCTCCAGAGTGACAAACTGAGCAATACTGCCTAAATAAAAGGTGTTTTTGTTCACAAGGAACATAAATCTCACACCGATAATTATAATTATAATTCAGAGCAGTTCATTTTCAGTAGTTCAAGTTCAGTCACAGTTGGCACTGAAAAAGTTAATTCTGTGCTTATAATAAAAAATGGAGGTACTGTGTCTCAGCCCTATCAGAAAAGCCAGCAACTTTCCACGCGTGGGTTGGGCACCCACCACCCAACCATCCCAACTAAAGCTGTTAACTCAGTTTTGATTCTAACGGGAAATGGTTCAGCTCATCTTTTTTTCAGTGGCTAAAATAGGCTGCGAGTCTGAAAGCATATCTGACACACATTGGTGGTGTATGAGAGTAAAAGTTTTGGGGGGGTTTTGGTGAAACTTCTTGGTAAACAATAAGCCAGCCATCTCTCCTTACACAAATTTAAACCATACTGACACTGCCTCATCTCACCTTGTAAATCAGTCCACCTGATGTAGAGCAGGTCAGGACAAACTGCCCCTCTGCGTCAAAGGCAAACAGTCTGCCCTTTGGAGTCTGTACTTGTCTGTAACCACCAGCCCCTGTCATGATGAAGGGCCCACATGCTCCTGCATGAACTGCCAGATCAGCCATTTTCTTCCCCGTTTTGTTGACACTCCACTGACTGAACTGTAACACACATACTCTTGTGTAAACATGTCGACAATGTAAGGAGGTGTGGTCTTTTAAAGACATTGGCTTCAATACACTTATACATGTGTGAGTGTGTAATTTATTTTGAAGAGACACCAACTTTACCACATTCATACAAACTGGCCAGTGCACTAGTCATGAACATATACTGGCTTCAATATCGACATATACTGACAACACGCAGTCTTGGACATTTTTATTTATTAGACTTTGGTCAGCATAATGTATACATTGTAATTAAATACAATAAATTAAGATTACTTTGAAATCTGCCCTTGCGGGCTGATTTTAAAAATACAAGCTGATAAGGTTGAGTCGGACAGGTGACACCACCTATACAAATTGACACGCCGATGACTTTGATGATCAAAAATGGAATTATGGCAGGATGGTATTTGACAAATGTGCACAATGCTACTGACAAGAACAGGGTAGAAAAAGAGTATATTGTGAATAATAACTGCAAGACCATTTATATGTATATAATGGCTGTAATGCACTCACATATTTCTACACACTAGCATGGACATGTATTATTACACTGTATAGTATGACACATCCATCTTAACATCTACATGTGTCTGAGTGAAATTGATGGCCCGTGTTTACCAGTTACCCAGCATGTCCATAGCCTATAGTACCTGTACTATTACTCCCATACAGTGTGACTGACTCACCTTGCCATCGCTACCCATACTGAAGCATGACAACTCGTCTGTGCTGAATTGTACGGAGTACACCTCCCCCTGGTGGGCTGGCCAGGTAGCAATGCACTCATGCTTTTGCATGTCTGTAACAAGAAGCATGTTTGTATTGTAAATGTGTACCCACAAATGTGTCTGTACTGCTAGTCTGTAACAAGAAACATGCCTGTATTGTATGTCTGATAAAACAAAAACCAAAAAAAGTGTCTACATTGTACTAGCAGAGACATGTCTGTATTGTAGATCATAACAAAAAGTCTACGACATACTCTCCAAGTTACAAAATATAACGAGTGGATTTTTATCCTATATGGTTTACAAAGGATGAATTGACTGGGCTTGCAAAAAGATCATTTTTCCCCACATGCAACATGCAACCTATTCTAGATAACTTGTCACTGTGTGTATGTGTGTGGAGCAAGCAGAATCACTATCTAAACACTTTTAGATCACCACAGTTTGGATCTGGACCGCTGTTTGATGTGAGAAAAATTAGCATGATCAAAGTTTGCTTTACTTACTCCTACTCACAAACAAACAAAACACAAAAACCACCCAGTACGCATATGCTTCCAGTCCCAAAAGACTGCTCCATGACAGTATGCACTCCCACAAAGGATCATCTCTGTACTGCGGGAGGGTTCTCAAAAGCAACACATTTAGTTCAGGACTCCAGGGACAGGCAAAGTGAGGCCATATACAGGTCATACAGCTTTGTCCTACTTACCAAAGAGCCGCAGGGTGCCATCAGCACCCCCTGCCACAAGTAACTGTCCATTGTGGTTGAACGCTGTGCAGTTGATTGCCACCGGAGATGATGCCAAGGGCAGGTATCTCTGTAATAGGCATATTTTAGGGTTTTACTGAGGCAAGGTAACAGAAGATTAATCATAATGGTTAGGCCGTATCAATACAGAATATGTACACAGAAAAAAGAAAGAATCTATTTGATGAAAAAAAAGTGAGAATCGATCCGCTTTTCCATGGCTAAATATACTTATACATATACAACACACTACTTTGGGATATACTAAAGATCCAGAATTTTTATACTTGGTTGATTGCCTGCAAATGCCACTTTTTGTGTTAGAAAGTTTGCATGAATATTAATTTTGTAGATCAAACTGCAATGTGACTACTCAAAGACGACTTGTATCCAGCTGAATCACATGGATACAGTTTAAACAACACATACCTTTAAAGCAAAGTGTTGACTGAAAGGTCCGCCCTAACTAGCATGTAATTAGACTGACATTTGCTTAAATAAAGTCACAGTGACACCAAAATCTAATCAGTTCATCTTGCCAGGTAAGATAAGATACACATATTGCTAAATTTAAGCAAAATACATGGAGGCATCCTGTAGATATCACGGTCACGAGAATGTGCACATCCATACGGACATCTGTGTGGACATCCAGACGGACCGACAACCCGAAAACATAAAGGGTCCCCCCACGGGGCGGACCCTTAAAAATTGCATTTGAGATATTTATTGGCACTCATCACAGCACCATGAAAGGTGAATCATTCCTTCAATATATCTCAAATAAATTGCAATCTGTTTTGATTTGTTAGGTTGCTTTCAAATTTCAATTTTTTTTTCTGAAGAAATTTTTGATTTGGTTTTATTTCTACGAACTATATGGGTGCACAAATAGCACTAAACTACATGTAAATCAAAAATAACAACACATGTACATGTGTGGGTATATTATATCTGAACTTGACCAGCACTTAATAAGAGTTGCTTAGTAAGTAGAGAAAAATGCATACATACGTAAGCTGCCAGCTTACCTCAATCTTCATAGTTTTGAGGTCCCAAACAGACAGCTTACCACTGCGAGGACTGTGCACATCAGTGGGCACAGATACTGGCCGCACTTTCCCTGCTGAGGCACACACAAAGCTAGAGCCACTGGGACTGCTGCACAGAGACGTGATTCTGGTGAAATGGGAAAAAGACAAATTAATTAATGCTCTCTCCAGGTGCTCTCAAAAAGGATAAGTCTATCAGAACAAAGGTTACCTGAAGGGACACATCTCTGACAACGAGAATGTAAAAGGACTCTGATTTGCTACCCAAGTGTGATCCTGTCCACTGCTTGATGAGCTCAAGCAGAGCAATGTAGTAAGAGGGTCACAAAGCATGAAGTCTTCACTCATTGCCATTTTTGGCAACCCACCTGCATGGTTGCCTGCAAAGCAGACCAAGTTCTGCGTTACCACAGCGGAGAAGACAAAATACGCAGCTTGGGTCTGCTTTGGAGGCAACCTGCAGGAGGGCAATACAGCAGAATTTCCAATTAAGAACTTAAAAAAGAGGGCTCTGAGGCCACTGCACCACTTAGTATGCCATGTGGCATATGACCCTGGCCTAGCTGCTGGGGCAGCTTTTGGGCACTGACAAAGGAGGGAGTGTAAGTGTGAAATAAACTGAACCTTTATCTGATCCACCTTTAGGTGGTCCATGCATATCAAAGCCCTTTCACAGGAGTGTACAGTTACAGTGGTTAAGTCAACTAATACACTTTACTCCCCCATTTGCCAGTGCCCCCGAGCTGTCCCAGCAGCTAGGCCAGGGTCATTATGCCACATGGCATACTAGGTGGTGCAATAGCCTCTTTAACTTTATTTACCTTGTCCCTATATCTCACAAGAGTAGGGTGGTCACAGTGTGGTCTCTCAAGACAGGTTTTTCTGTACCATGAAACTTGTCTTGACAGACCCTCCCAAGAATGACCCAGCTGTGGTCTCTTAAGATAGGAGGTCTCTCATAAGAGGTATGAATAGCCTGACGTACCAAGCAAAGTATCATGAAAAGGTGGTCTCTCAAGGCCAGGAGTCTCTCAAGACAGTCACCAATGTATTACATAAAATGACTGGTCTCTGAAAACGACTTATCACCCGTGAAGACTAGTCTTCTAAGGCACAGTTTAAGTGAGCAGGCCAGAGATTGGTCTCTCATAACAATGGTTACATTACCTAGGAAAGGTCTGGTCCGTCATAGCTTCTTTCAAAGTTTTCTTTTCCTTGACATCAAACAGCCGCACACTCCCAGCTTTGCTGCCCAGGAGTAGCTATAAAAAGTGATGGTGTTTATTGTTTTAATGGCCTTTTGAAAAAAGTAACCATTACTTTTACTTCCAGTACATGTAGTTTTCTTTGTACAGTTAAGAGATGGTACATCTAGTTTGTTACCAACTGCACAATCATTGTGAACTGCTATAATACTTTTCCATGGATGTAGAGTAAAGTGTTTCTGCACCATTCCAATCTGTTAAGTCTGCAATATCTAATTTTAGTACAAAATTTGTTTCCTGCTTAATATATCACCAAAGTTTACCAACTTCATTTTGATGCCATATTGCTATAGACTACATTAACTTGTTACTATATATTAGGTAGCCCCCCACAATAGTGGATACTAAATCCTTGGTGGGGGTTAATCTGACTTTCAAGTAGATATGTGTAATATAACCATCTCATGTTCAATTACATGTATATAAACCAATGCCTTCCCTTTTGTGATACATGTATATTTTATGTTCGGAACCAGTGGGACTCGAACCTGCAACCTTTGGCACCAGTTGCCTAGCTGAAATGGGAAATGCACATATCCACTGGACCAAATCCCCATTCTAAAAAGAATGGTTCAATGGAGGTGGTTATGCACGAGTGCCATATCAACACAGTTATGCAGTATATGTACTGAGTCGGCATTTATTTCAAGAATTGGGGACTTTAATCAACCAGCATTATGAAAATGCCAAAAATATATATCTTATGTTCGGAACGAGCGGGACTCGAACCTGCAACCTTTGGCACCAGTCACCTAGCTGAAATGGGAAATGCACATATCCACTCGACCATAAGTTTTCAGGTCATACAATTTTTTTGTAATATGTCAAATAAACTGATTGTGCATTCTGAGTTCTTATATACCAAGATCCTTGTCAAAACTGTTACTATTAAGAGGAATTTTCTCTTGATTTGTTGTTGAGTTTATTCATAGATTCCAGGAGTATCTGGAAGATTACATTCTACAACTTCATAACAACCTACCAGTCTGTCCATCTTGCTGGCCCATTCCAGTGACAACAACATAGACTTTGACATTATGGTTGCCATCGTAACAGGCGATGGCTGCAGGGACCACACCCTGGAACAAAACAGCACAGGTGTACAGAACAAAATATGGTGCTTGTGATTTTTATTTATAGGCCTCCCTTTTACTTATAGGCCTTCCAGTCTATATATGGAAATTTAATTTACTAGACCAGTATAATATACAATCAGAATTGTACCTCATGGACCTGTAATCATATTTTTTTCTGACCGCAACACCTGCCTCTCCACTATCCAGGCCAGCGCCATTATCCATCAGGTGATCCAATTATGAGTATAAAGCCAGCATTTTCACACTGAAAGTGTGCCATTTCTTAATTTTCCACTCCTAGCTGCCTTCTCCATATTGCATAGGGGGGTAAAAGGGGTTTTCTGTATTCGTGTATTTGCCATACTTGTATACTGGAAGCCCCTTCATTTTCCATACTTTGTACCAGCCATTATTTCTAAATTTTCTGCACTTTGTACTTGGTAAAACTATATGTACTATTGTACTGGGACCCGCCCCCCTCCTGCAGTATAGGCTACTTTACTGTGAGGGAAACACTGTATCATTTGACTGTTATTGAAACAGTAATTTTAAAACAACCTACTTGACCACTCCATCCACATCAGAGGTGGCTACCAAGTGACCCGTGTTGCTGAAGCGACAGTGAGTGATGGATGACCGGTGTTCCCCATACTCCTCCTGTCAGGTAAAACACAATAGTTTAACCCTCTCCCCCTAGGAATAACTCAGTCAATCACTTTCCTTGGCCCCAGTTGGGCACAATGCACCCAACCCTGGGCCAAGGAAAGCTATTGACCTGGGCCATGCATTCATGACAGGCTTTATCTATATTTCTTGGCAACAATGTTTGCTATAAATATGAAATTGGATTAAAAAGAGTAAAGTTCACAACAATTTACATCCAGGTGACTTAGGGCAATCTGAGTGGGAAAGAGTAAGCTCAACAGCTGACTGCCATCAACATTTATCTATGTTAGTAACACAGATTGGGCTAGAGATATTTATCCTCCCTCAGTCACACAGGCAAAACAAATTCCACCTTACATGTACTTCTATTTTAATTTCAAATGCACTTCATGAAGTCTACCTTAATATTTGAACTTATTTTTCTGTACATATCCGGCTAAACAAAGAAATACCTTTGTTGCTATTGAAAAACTGAAAAATACAAGTAATAGCCTGTGGTTTGGTAAATTACTTGGAACTTCTTGATTTGCGTTAGCATCAAATTCACCAGGGAAAATGAAAGGACATGTATTGTACATATATCAATTTTATTAAGTTGTGCATGTAATACCAATTTCATTCAACATGCCAAAAGGTAATTATAAAAAATAAATTCAATCATTTGGGTCAGTTGGTTTCAGAAGGATTGGTCAGGTCAGTAGTAACAAAGAAGTTTTGGCACATATTTGGCCTGACCAGCAAACTACTGTTGGTGTCCATAGCTATATAGAACTCACCTGACTGGCACACTACTGTTTGTACCTTCAATACAATATAGCTCACCTGACTGCTAAACTATCACTGGTGTCTGTAACTGTATATACCCGTAACTAACATGAATGGCAAACTACTGTTTGTGTCCATAATTATATGTAACTTGACGGACAGGCAAATTATACTGTCTCAGTATATCACGACATATAACTTGCCTCACTGGCCAACTACTAGTTGTGTCCATAACTATAAGTAACTTACCTGACTAAGTAGTAAGAAAGGTAACAGGCTATCTGTAAAGAAATAATTGGCTATAAGCATTAATCATGTTAACCCTACGTCAATGATATATCTAGTCCTTTATGCAAGTAACTTATTATTTTGCAAGGGACTGCATGTAAATAATCATGTATCAACTATAGAAATCAGCAAATGGAAGATTGTGAATATAAGTCTATACATCTGTCATTACTCTTTCTGCTTAAATCAGGTAATTTTTTTTTAAACGTTTTTACTGTAATCTGCAATTTGTTCTAAAAATTGCAAAGTTATCTTATTTTGATATGTAAATTAGTTCATTGCATCAACAATTATGCTTGAATATCTGATGCAATTTTTAAGTGAAGAATGATAATGAGACAGTGTACATCATTCTCTGTATATAATCAACTCTATACCTGGACTTGTAACTAAAATTTCTTGTGCTGTTGAACTTGTGGTGCTTGGCATTTTCCTTGCTGGTGAGCTTTGACCCTGTAATGCTGTGGTCTCCTGCAGGATGCCCTCTGGTGGCAGTCTGGCTGGTGATCTTTGCTCTGTCATTGATGTTTTATGTTCTGTGGCCGGCTTTGTCAAGGCCGTCTTCTGTTGGTCTCTGCCGGTGGCTGCACTGCACTCCTCATTTGATGGGGTCTAATTAATGAAGAAACAAAGCTGATTCTTAATTGCACTTGGACTAATCACAGTCCAATCAGGACTAATCACAGCCCCATCAGAACTAATTACAGTCCAAGTTGTATACCCAATCAGTGTCCAAATCTGTATCATATACCATCCAAAACAAGAATAAACATGGTCTAGATCTGAAATAATCATAATGTCCTGATTAATCAAAATTTTCATACCTTTAATCATTAGATTCAGAAACCACACAAAAGTGCAATATTATAAGTCTTAAATCATGTACATATTCAAGGAGAGTGGATAAGCTACCACCAAGCACTTGAAACCTTGAGCTGGTTGATGCTACTGAAGAGGATTCAATACAGAAGGTCGTTATTCGCATGCAAATTTTTGCACCCGGTGGTACCTGTACCTGTATACATTGTATCTGCATATATATATATATATATATATATATATATATATATATATATATATATATATATATATATATACATATACTGGAATCTCCCTGGTAAGACCACCTATGGGACTGAAAAATTTTGTGTTAACAGGGGCATGGTCTTAATGGAGATATAATTTAACTCAGGATAAACAAAAGGATAACCAAAAACTGTTCTGGAAATTGGTGGTCTTTATACAGAATTGTCTCTTTATGGAGGTGGTCTCAATTGGAGATTCTAACATATATACATAAATGTTGTGTACACGTGTTAGAAAAGAGTGTGTTGGGATGGAGGGAAGGGATCCAAGTTTCTTTTTCAAAGTAGGGCACGAGTAATCAATCTAGAGATGAGAAAACAAAAGTGGACAACAGGCAGTGATGGAAAATGTAAGGTCTGCAGACAAGAGCCAGATGAGACAGTGGATCATTGGCTGTTGTCTTGTGATGCAAATAGAGGGATAAGAGAAGATTTTTTTCAGAAAGTGACACAGGGAAGATTGTAATTGCAAGGTTTAAAGAGGTTAAGTGTTCAGAGGGAGAAGAACATGCACCGTGGGTTTATGGTTTGAAGGATGGCTTTGTGCCACTCAGGAAAGCAATTAAAAATGTGCAGGAATACCTGGTTGGATGCTGGGAGAAAAAAAAAGGAAATGATAGAGCTAGACAACATGGTAAATTAGAATTCCAGAAGGGGGGGGGGGATGGTGGCTGACCTTATAAGGGCTCCCATGGGAAGCTAAATATGGAAGATGGAAAAAATGAAAATACAATAATTCCACTCAATCCGATGAGGCATCAGCTTATGATTATATGCAGATGAATATATGGGTTTAAAATTTGTGCATGGATTATTATTCAGGTTTGCCTGCCCAGTCAGCTACACCATAAGATAACTTGCAGGAAGACAGGAGAAGTCACAGTAGCAGTGCTACAATGTCAAGTGTGAGTTGACAGTTAATTTTACTTTGCAACTAATTCATTTTCTAATGCTGAAAGTTGCAGCAGTACAGTTTGAGCTGGCAGTTGGTATAGATTGTTCAGATTCATCTTGATGACAAGTGTTGTACAGTTTGCCCGATATCTTATGGTGCTTCACTTTACAATCGTTTTGATAACTGGTGTGTCTTGTTAATGATACAGGTAGTATGTTACACTTACGCCCAAGGTCAACAAAAAGTCTACATGTATTTCTAAAGCTATATCTCGCTGTATATTAGACAGACAAAGCTACATGTGTGCAGTTTCTCTACCTCTAGCTTTCAAATTGTATGTATACATTTGTGCCACTTCTATCTGTCTTGCTTTTAAATTGTAAGTGCCTGTGTGTATTAGCTGAATTATTTCCACTGTATTGTGTTGCATTATCACCCAGAAAGGATTTATTCTATCCAGTTATGTTACATGTATTAGCTAATAAGAAACATATTATCATAAAATATCCATTTTGGGCATGGAAAAATATGTTGCGAAGGTCTGTAATGTTCCAATGAGTCTCTCTGGTGTGACTAAAAGATAGTCTCCAGGGGAATGAAAGCTTGGAAATGCTGATCAGATTCCAAGCATGTGCACATGGCAGTGTGAGCCTGTACAAGCATAATCGTGAAAGCAGGCAAGGGTTTATACAATATGTACATCAAAAGTGTCTAAATCACACACTTCTTACAATAATTCCTCTTCTTATTTAGCTCTGGTGTAACTTGAAACCGCTAGCTGGAGCACAGTGTACAGAAGTCTCTAAGGTTATTGTGAAACAGTTGATAACTTCAGAGTTAGCACTAACATTCATTCACAGTTTGTCTCAGTGTCCAAGTGGTTACCAACAGCACCTTGCATATTAAACAACATGTGCACAGATTACAAGTTTGATTACCCTTAGAATTGATCATACATTTGCTTTTCTCCTCATCCTCATTTCCAGATGTACTTTGTATGATGAGATTGGGCATGGCCTCCACAAGGATACAGAATGTTTGTGACAGTGTATAAACACTACCCTGTCTGTATAGTGACAGTGTACAAACACTGCCCTGTCTGTATTGTGACAGTGTACAAACACTGCCCTGTCTGTATTGTGACAGTGTACAAACACTGCCCTGTCTGTATTGTGACAGTGTACAAACACTGCCCTGTCTGTATTTCCTTATCAGTTTGAGTAGAAAGTGAAATAACAGGTCAATCATCCAAGGTACATTGTTTACTTCCGTGGCAGCTGTGTATCAGTACTTTATTCCAGGAGGTACATGTACATAGAGGTTTTCACATGGCGGGAGCTGTATCAAACCCTGTATCAACCCCTTTGCCTGTATCATTACTCAACCTTCGTATCGTGATGATACTTGGGCTCAGGGGTTGATACAGGGTTTGATACAGCTCCAACCATGTGATAACCTATATATTTCCACTCAAGGTAAAGAAATAATGAAAACTACAGAAAGACTTGGTTTCTTCTTTTTTACATTTCCTTTTTCAATTTTGTCCTCCAGTGTTAAAGTTCTATTTGCTAGGGTGCTAGGGAATCTAGAAAACTATCCCCTCTTGTGGCAGCCACCTTCAGGTTGATATTTATGAATTTATTTATCAGTAGGTCTGTGAGAATCCTGTTTGTTTTTTGTTTTTTTGTTTTGTTTTTTTTTTTGTTCGTTTGTTTGGTTTTTTTTTTGGCTGCTCACATCTAATTGGTTATACATGTACAAGGGAAAAACCCCAATGTGCTGATTTTATCCTCATTTTGAGCCAGCTTGCTCTGAAATGCCAAAGCTCATGCTCCCACACCAACCCAATGAACATGAATGGTACCTAGGGCTGTATATACACCGGGTGGTTATACACTGTTTTATTACTTCCCTGCCAGATGTGACAACTCTTGACAACATCATACAAGGCGAGCTTTCTTACTGCACTTGTCTCTAAGCTTCATTGTCTGATTGATTTGGAAGTCTGACCTGCCAGAGCTCCGAGACTTAAATTAGTATTTTTTAACAGTGAAGCTCTATTGTTACATCGATGAATTGGGTACAAGCATAAAGTAAGGGCGACTAATGGAAGCAGCATTTGTTAGTGGGTCATTGCAAGGCACTAAACATGTAGTATTAGCACAGTGCTGTGATACTTAAGAGTCTTGCCAACTAGAGCAACGAAAGCATCAGGCTGTATTTCCTGTTACCTGTTGAACTTCTACCACTGTTGGCAGTGTAGATGTTGTCTTCTTCACGCCATGAAAATGAAGTTTAAAGATTTATAAAGCTTGCCTTGACTGCTGTTACTGAAACATGATATGGGATATGGTTGTGCTGTAAAGGTACTGTAGGCCTGCCTATAGCTTGGTGTTGGTGAACAGTGTTCTTGATACAATTGACCATTGAGAGTAATGTAGGCCTATAAGCATGGTGTCGGAGTGTTCTTGATAAGGTTGAGCTTTAAGAGTAATGTAGGCCTGCAGCATAGTGTTGGTGTACAGTGTTCTTGATAAAATTAACTTTGAAGAGTAATGCAGGCATGCAGCACTGTGTTGCTGTGTAGAGCATGGTGTTGGTGTGTGTTCTTGAAAAGGCTGACCTTCAAAAGTAATGCAGGCTACAGCATGGTGTTGGAGTGTTCTTGATAAGGTTGAACTTTAAGAGTCATGTAATGTAGGCCTATAGTGTGGTGTTGGAGCAGTCTTCTTGAAAAGGTTTCTAGTCTTAAGTGTACATGTAATGTAGGCCTATAGCATGGTGTTGGAGTGTTCTTGATAAGGTTGAGCTTTAAGAGTAATGTAGGCCTATAGCATGGAGTTGGTGTACAGTGTTCTTGATAAAACTGACTTTTAAGGTAATGTAGGCATGCAGCACTGTGTTGCTGTGTAGAGTTCTTGATAAGGCTGACCTTTAAGATCAATATGCTTATAGCATGGTGTTGGTATAGTGTTCAAGAGCTTAAATTGCATCAGCTTTGGCTTGAGACAGCTTCAGGAGCAACTTGACACCCTTAAAACAAAGATTTCTTTGTCAGAAGCGAAGTGAAGCGGAATGTGAAAAAGCAAATCAATATGCTGAGAAGATATTCTGGATTTTTCTGTGGTATTTTTTACAAAAGATACCTGTACTCTCTGCAATCAGTTTGCCTAGAATATGAACATTACTTGTGGAAAATACAAAATGCATTGTGTCATTCCCAGTACTATTGATACAGCAATACAACATGCATAAGGCATTCTCAATATTCCTCAGAGCGCCACAGAGTTTGAAAGACATTACCTGAATTGTTTAAAAAAAATCCTGAAATCTATATGCTCTCTTGCTTTCTCATCAGATTTGAACCATTTTGATGAAGTGGGAGGATCTTTTAAAACTCAAATTTAAAGAAAAACACCAGAATATGGGTAAAATCCTGACATGTGGCATCCCTATAATTACTCGATACAATACATTGTAATACTAGGTGCATGTGGCATTCACAAACTTACTTGAAAACGTAATACAAGAGAGTGTGGAACTTGTAAGATGCACATGTACATAGCATGCTTAATTTTACTTGACAGAGTAATACAAGATGTTTAGGCATAATACCGTACACTTCTGTCTGTTCCTCCTGGATCACTTATATGTGTCAATTTCAAACTGTGCAAATGCAGTGTCTTAATTATTTGTGATAATTTACTGACACATTGCAAACATGATGTAATGAACATGCAGCAAATTCAAACTTCCAAGGAATGGGTATCATGGGTGGGGGTACACTGATGTCTTGCATGAAGCAAAAAGCAGAGTATAATATTTGCTTCTTCTTTTTTAACAATACAGCTGCTTCCAAAATTGTCACAAAAGCAATATACTGCAGCTGGCTATTATGTTGCAAGATGTCCCACACACACAATAATCCCTCTTTTGAGCAATCAACAAACAGCCAGACCCGGTGTATTGAGTATAAGCACACATTATAGGTGACCATCTTAGTTCCCATATGCAAGGTCATATTTTACACTATAACCTTGGAGGCTGACAAAATCCCTCAATGAATCTTTGGTATGAACTTGAGAATCTTTGCCTATGATGATAATTGACAAGCAATAAATGAATGTCATTGATCAGCTTGAAAGAATCCAATTATTAATATTGTTATTGTTGTTGTTAATTATTATCATTTTTATTATTGACTACCTATAAATGAATGTCACCAGTCACCTTGAAAGAATCATATTATTATTGTTATTATTATTATTATTATTATTATTATTATTATTATTATTATTATTATTATTATTATTATTATTATTATTATCATTATTATCATTATTCCCAGCCAATAAAATGAATATCATTGATCAGCCTGAAGGAATTGTATTTATTGACTATCAAAGAAATGAAAATCATTTATCAGCTTGAAGGAACTGCATTTATTGACTACCAATAAAATGAATATTACTGATGACCTTGAAGGAACTATAGTTGATATGAGGAGAGAAGAGACCTGCCTGAAAGATGTGCATTATTGACATGGAAGAGTCCAATGCAGTAGGTATAAATGCTGATCATGCAAAGCCTTTATTCAACACCACAGATCACAATATGAAAAAAAGAGCATAAATCATGCAAATGACTGAAATACAGTAGGCCTCATGAAGGATGTGCTCTCACCATTGCTCACATTTTCTGCATGTTTATTTTTTTTTCCTCAACACGGCACAAAGATGGGAAATATAAGAATGAGTCTTATTCACACAGGCCTTTCATCATCTCCCTGGCTCAATTCATTCCATACAGCTGTGGGGTATTGCACTTCAATTGCAATCAAATATTCAAATTTTTTAAAAAATCATCAAATAAAGTGCTGTTATAGATGTCACAAAGGTACGTGAAGCATGACTTGTCTGGCAATACAACATGCACTAAGTCCTTCAATTCAGGTGGACCACTGTGCCCAGTGATTTTCTCACCTCCAATGCCTAGAGAAAGCCTCTTTGCTGGGGTAAGAATACTTGATTGTATAGTTTTAACATAGGTACTTGCCACAGAGAAAGACTTAAGTGGTAAAATACCATGAATATTTCAGCTGAACAAGTTTTAGTATGGCAGAAAATGGCCTCTAAACTATTAATGAAACCTTTCATAAAATATTGAACTTAAAACAATAGGTTAGGACTATTTTACGGTAGTAAAGCTTGCCTAATCAGTGAAGTGTCTGCCATAACTGAAACCATGGTGTTTTGTCCTTTAAACACCACACTTGTATGAATGGTTATATCCCACCGAGCAATATGCAGTGGTATCATGAGCACAGGCTGCCAAAATGTACTCAGTTTAAAGGTTTCACAAACTACTCTGGTCATTAACCCCACAGGTGTCAGAAACCAATTGATACCCATGCATGTGTGGTGGTCAGTACACAGATATGGACTATTGTATGAGGGCCTCAATAATTTTGCCTGTAAAAAGCTTTTAACGTGTTCAAATTAAAAATGCCTGGTCCATTACCAATGTTGACAGGCATACTAATCAAAAAGTTTTACAATTTATGTTGCTGTTGCTATAATTGACCTCAAATTTACTTTGAAAGTTGGTACTTTCAACATGCTTTACCATATGCTCACAAGTGTTCACCCCCAGGATGCCTTATCCAGTCAGCTGGAGGTGAGAAAAATCTATGCTTTGCTGGTTCTGAGAAAGGAGTCAGTTACCACTGTAGTATGAAATGAGTTGAAATTATGGAATGGGCCTGAAGGCATTAGTCACCAGGTGGCACCACTGAGAATTTTCAAGACTTACCCCATTAGGCCCCATGCCAGACCTCATATTGTTAAAATATAGTGCTCTGCATGTCACTGTGTCAATTTTGTGCAAAGTTACAAATAGGATGCATATGCATGGTATGCTCTGACATGCCTGAGAAACCGTGCCAGCAAAAATCCATGCTTCTTTGCAAAACCACATCAACACAACCTATGTAACTTTTCTTGTAAACATGGAAACTTTTTGGGAGGTAACAAAAATCTCGGGGAAAAAAGTAAACAATTATGCCACACTGCGAGAACAATACTGCCATGCACAAAACAACTACAGTTTGGTGAATGAAAATTCAAACAATCTACCAGCAAAAAATAACAGTTGCAATAACAATAAATATCATGATAATAATAAATATACTAAGTTAACAACAGAAAATAAAGCAAAGTATGTCAATTAACTAAGAAACAATTTCTGCATGTGTTTTTCAGGAATATCATAGACAGCAGTTCAAAGAGTCTTGAAAGAAACCACAGTACAATTATATGTGCACAAGGTCTTCAAAATTGTGACACTTTGCCATCAATTCAATACAGTGGTCCCCCTCTTGTGAAGCCCCCTTGATGTGAGGCCACTTCTTAATGCAGCAAGGGTAGCCTTTACATTATATTTCCTCCCTCAAGAGAGACCACCTCTCATGTAAGGCCAGATTTCTGGTGCATTTGGGGTGGCCTCACAAGAGGGCAAACACAAGGCTCTACACACAAATATCCAAATACCATACTAGAAAAGATATCATTGTGCCAGACTTTTGTCCATTCTGGTTAAAAGTCCTCTATCAGATACAAACACGATGCCAACAGGAAAACTCCATCTCTTTACATGAATGCTTTGGCTGGTCATAAAAGCCAACATTTGCATGTGTGTGTGTGTATAATGTGTGCATGTATGTATACACACATATATGCATATATGTACATATGTATCTATGTACTATGTATATTCACATTCTTGGTGCAATGCTGGAAAAGCACAGCAAATAGCCTATAAACTTCTATAGTTGTTGCTATAGGTAGCAGAGGTCTTGCAGACTTGTTTTGTTTTTCCCATGACCTACACACGCTGTATGCTCTACCAGCACAAATATTGTTCCAGTCCCTCCCTCCCCCCATGCCATTTCCAGGTATGCATTTCTTACCACCAAAACTATAAATGTGTAAAAAAAAATATTGTTCTGTAAATTGTCCACAAATATCAGTACTGACTTTAAATACTTCTGTTAACCCTTTCCCTGTTGAAATTGCCCCAGAATGCCCAGATGTAAATTGTCATCTGCCTTAATGTCTTTGCTTAAATTTCTCGTTACTAGAAAACATTTCCCCACGAGATTTGTATGCATGCCCTAGGTCAATAGCTTTCCTTGGCATGGGTTGGGTGCAATGGGCCAACACAGCGGCAAGGAGACCTATTGATTTGTTCATACACTGACCAGGAATGAGTCAATCTTGGAATGCATGTCAAAATGTACGACATGCTCTCTAGTGGATGCTTTATTCCCCTAATATTATTCTTTCACAAATACTTCTGTTTTACAGGCACATATTTCTTTCTAGCAATAATGGACAGGGCAGCAGGCAAGTGCTGTGATAAACATAATCATTTACATTCATGGTGACCACCTTACAATTGACTGGGATGAATGACTGGTGTACAGCAACACATTGTATTTAAGTAAAATGGTGCAACAGTGACACATGAACTCAAATGTTAATACAGTCATATTCTTCACTTGCATGATGCAACAATAACACCACTTTTTCTGAATAAAATAACCCAACAGTTCCACATTGTTCACTCAAATGTTGCAACAGTCACACTGTCAATGTGTCATTGCAGATATTTGTGACATAAAATATTGCAACAATGGCCAAGAAGATATAAAACATAACTTGTCAGATCATATGCACTTGAAAAATGTTGGGAGAACAGATTGAAATAGGAGATCATTTGTAAACTAAATGAGAGACAGTTGTTACAACTGATTTGTGCTGAAAGTAACAGTTACATTCTGACTGTTTGATAAACTTTAGTGGTCAAGTCGTCTGAGAAAAATATACAGTTACACACACCATCAGATCATGTGTACAACTCCTCCACACAGGTCCACATTAGCGTAAAATTGAACAATGAATCTCTGCTGTAAGAGGCATTAAGACTAAGTGCAGGCAGCAACAAAGCAGCAGAAAGAGTTCTGCAGGTTAGTAACTAACACATAGAGCCAGCCAAGCCATGCAGCATGCAACATCATCATCAAACTACACCACTTTCCTCATGGGATGACAACCATGTGTTTGAGTATGTTGTGTACATTATTATTCTAATCTTATAAGGCCTATAATGCTTAGAGCTGTAACGATATCCTTTTTCATGATACGATACGTATCCCGATACGGAACTGACGATACGATAGAAAATAATACAACTCCATATTTAACCATACTAATGAGCATGCTGCTTTTTCTCCCTGGGTGCAGCCATTTTGCTGACCTAGATTCAGACTTTACACACAAAGGTATGATGTAGCGCCATAAAGCGTCATGCATATATGAGGGGAATCCAAAAACACTTTGTAGGCAAAAAATTGATCACATAATCAGAAGGCCGACAAATGGTTGGTCAATTGACGAGTCTATCTTCACAAAATTACAGTAAATTTTAATTATGTCCTTTACTTCCGCATTTTTCTCTTTAGAGCTGAAACTACTTACATGATGGTATGTATTGTATTTTACGATACAGGGGACCTAATTTCGAAACGGTTTATTATGGATTGACTGTACGGCGATGTACCGTTATCGCGGTTTATCGTTACAGCTCTAATAATGATCATAATCTTGCTGAAACAATGTATTTGGATCGTACACCAGAGTCACCATGCATGTGTATGTATGCACAAAGTTGCTGAGTCTCAGCACATTGTTGTTTACTGACTGTTACAGGCCATATACAGTTACGCTCGCGTTCAAGTTAACAAACGCCAAACCCACCAACGTTTCCCAAACACTTTCAGTGAAAGTCAAACGTTTTGCAAAGGTGTAGCACACACTTTGCAAACACTTTTCCAAATGCTTTCAAACACTTTTCCAAACACTTTCAAACACTTGACACTTTGCGCCAAACGTATGTAATACATGTACATGTACACTTGGTAATCTAATTCTAATGACAGGAATATTTTTTAACAAGTGTCTTTTAAAATTTCGAATGGAAATACAGAAGCAGCTCAATTTAGTATTGTTTGACTTACTAAGCCAAGTAATAGAATTAGCTCCAGTGGAGTAAGCCAGGCGATACTCCATTGGTCCTTCGAGTAATTATATATATTTTAATTGAAAATTAGGAACCATTTCGGAGTAGATTTATAGGCAATATCATGATCAGACCATGAATCATGATCTGATCATGATATTGCCTATGGATTTACTCCGAAACAGTTTTTGAAAGATGAAGTATTCATGACATCTTAAATGAAGAATTAAGTCTTTAATTAATTTTAGTTGAATTAGGCACTTGGGTAAGCTTATTTGGATCCTGTTTTATATAAATATATACAACCTATTATGCTGAATGAGTGCACATTTACATGTAGGTACATATACATCATATATTGCTGGACCTGTTGAAAATACGTTTGGAGATTCTTCATCATTTAAATGGAAGTGTATGAAATGCATAGTGTTTGAATGCGTTTGTGAAAGTGTTTGAAATCGTTCGGGTAATTGTTCAACGCATTTGGAAAGTGTTTGAACGCATTTGGAGAAGTGTTCGGTAGCTTTGTGAAAGTGTTTGAGATTTTTCCCAAATGCTTTCCAAACACATTCCAAACGTTTCCAAGCACAAGCCAAACACCAGCAAAACGCGAAAAAAGCGTTTGGCTGTTAACTTATAGCTGGGCGTAACTGTAATGCTACAACAGAGTCTAACTTTTACTCAATGACAAGTATTGATTATCAATTAAGATAACATGGACCCTTATTTGGAATGATATGGTAAGTGAATAAACCACTTCAACTTTGATCTAACCTTGGATCTGTAAAGCACACACCACCTACCTTTTCCTTGACCTTAACACTTGGTTCTACGATTTCAGTCTTTTCTTTCTCGATTGCCTGCTCATCCTTACTGCTCCGTGTCTTTGCAATGTTTGTTGTACCCGTGCCCAGATTAGTTCCGCTGGTGGCCACTTGGGGTGCTGATGCTGGTGGCATGGCTGTTTGTTGCTGTGAGGACTTGGTTCGGGTCTTGATGGGGACTTCCTTTGGCTTGGTCTTGGCACTACTGGGAATTTCATCCTTGCGGGGCGCCTGTGAGCCTGAGAGCCTTCTGACATTACCTGATGCCTCGGTTTTTTTACCTGACATGGGAGAAACTGGTAAACCTATATTTTTGATAAAAGATTTGATTTGATTGGCCCTGGGTGGTCTTTCCTCTACTGTGTCACGGTTCTCATCTCTGCAAACAAACGGAAGTAAAAAACTTTTGGCATCCAAACACCCACACATAATGAGGTCAAATATATGGCATCTACATGTGTTCATAACAGATACATGTGTGCTGCTTTTATATCATTCTGACAACAGCCATTTTAAAACCAAAATTGACATAACCTCTGCTTAGATATAAGGTGTATGGAACCCATCACGATAATTATTGCCACATTAAAGGACTACAGGCAAGAAAGTGTAAAAACATGTACATGTATGTACTAAAACATATTTTGCATACTTGTTGTATTATGTTTTCAGAGAACAAGTACACCGATGGTCAATTACCATTTCCTTAAAAAAATAAATACAACTGTTGGTTGCAATCAACAAATAAAAAAAAAAAAACAACAACAATCATGTTCTATGTTGTACAATCAAAGGCATTGGGAATGAATTTGGCTGGAAAAAAATTTGAAGTGAAACAGAAGTCAATGTTGCCAACCCTCCCAAATTATCCGGGAGTCACTTGAAAATTCAGGCATGTGCTGTCCACTCTCCCAATTCCAGAATTACTCCAAGAATCTCACGAAAATCACCACAAATGGCATTCTAAAAACATATGGTAAATTTTAAACAAATATGCTTTTCACAGTGACGTTTTTAAGGCAAATTCAGCTGCTGTGCATCTCGTGGCATACTGAAACTTGAATCCAAGTAACCTCAAATACCACAAAAATGCATATTTTGACGTCTATTTTTGATTTTTTTTTCAGGGAGCATGCACCCGGACACCCCCAGGAGGGTTCCGCTGCTTACGCCGCTCGTCATTTCATATTCTCTCAAAAATATACATTCACCAGGTTGGCAACGCTGAGAAGTTCTGATTTGCATTAATACTACACATGTACTACCTGGAGGTCATCAATGTGCCCCCAACTTACTGTGAGATGACAAAGAAGTCGTCCATCAGGTCAAGAGGACTGGCACCTGGTGTATAACTGGATGGCACTGAAATATTTCGGTCTTGAGACAACTTGATTTCCACTTGCTTCTTATCTAATAATGCTGCCACCTAACAAATACACATGATGACAGCAAATATTTACCCATCTGACACATACACATGATGTCAACAAATATTTACTCTTAAGGATACTGTAAGTTTGCCTTATTTTGTTTGCTTTTTATTGTCATGTATTTCACTGAGGTACAAAACTGTGAAAATGAAAATATAGTGAAAAGACATTTCACCACATTTTACCATACCTTTGACAGGATCTGTGTTTAAAAAGTTTAAAGTTCAGTGGCACGTCCATAATGCAAAAATCATGAAAATTATCAGATCTAGTTGCCAAATATATCAAAGATGTAATTCATCCCATTTCAAAGTTCCTGTGACATAAAACTTGGTATGTTTCATGCAGCAATGAAAAAAGACAATGAGAGAGAATGAAACTTGATGGTCTGTGCATGACACCTTGCAAACTCAGTAGTAGTTTCTAAGCCAGAAATTATAACAGGTAGGCACAGCATATTATTTGGAATGGAAATATATTAATTTTGAAGAATGTTTATATACTTGTGATTGTAAACTGCATTACTTGAGATGAATAATTTGACAATAGACCATGTCAGAAATGAGTTTCACCACCAGATGGCTCTGGGGTACTATACACCCTAGCCTGACAGAGTGCCCACTAGCTAAGCATGGCAGAGTATGGGAGGTGGAGAGTCTTTGAGTTGAAACAGGAACTAATCAAGAGAGGAGCACCAACTAAAGGCAAAAAGTGTGATTTAGTAGAAGGTGAGTACTTGCTGATCAGTTTCATATATTATCTTACAGGAATTTATCCCAAGATTACAAGTTTAGTCACTTTACTCCAATGGGTTGAACCAGCAGTTTACATCACTGGTCATATATTGCTGTGTGTGTGTTGTCTCTTGGCCACACACAATTCTGTGACAAGTCAAATTATGAGACTGTGATTAAAAGTATAATTAATGTTCCATAAAGAGAGACTTTCACAGCCATACATACATTATTTTGAATGTGGAATAACCTGGTCAAAGTGTACATAAGCCACCAGTAGCCTGACCTGAGCCAAGCCTCTGGGGCCCAGCCAGTAGCTTGTATATTGGGTCACTCCAGGGGATAAGCAAGGTGTTAATGCTGTTGTTGTCTAGTTCCTCTGGGGAGAGTGCTTTATGGGTGTGCTGTGTATACAAGACACTTGTTGGTAATGTGTTTGTCCAGAATAACAATGAGGTAAAAACACTGCATACTCAAAGGCAAAGATGAAAAACTGAACAAGAAAAGGAAAAGTAACTTTGGGATGGGACATGCGCATTGGCGGTATGTTTTGTGTGCTTTCAGTTATGGTTTTGAATCCTTGGTCGGGCCATTGAGGAAGGGGTGTTTCTTTTTTCAGACTGAGTATAGGTTCAGAATGAAAATTGTTATTTCTGTCATATGCGTCAAGTCTGAAAAAAAGTGCAAGACTAAATATATGTCCTGTCAACTTAACTGTATGAGGTAATGAAGGGCAGCCAAGCTGTTCAAATGTAAGGAAAAGGGTAAACTTTCAAACTGGAGGGGACATAAAGTTACTTTTCCTTTTCTTGTTTAGTTTTTCATCTTTGCCTTTGAGTATGCAGTGTTTTTACCTCATTGTTATTCTGGACAAACACATTACCAACAAGTGTCTTGTATACACAGCACACCAATAAAGCACACTCCCCAGAGGAACTAGACAACAACAGCATTAACACCTTGCTTATCCCCTGGAGTGACCCAATATACAAGCTACTGGCTGGGCCCCAGAGGCTTGGCTCAGGTCAGGCTACTGGTGGCCTATGTGCACTTCGACCAGGTTATTCCACATTCAAAATAATGTATGTATGGCTATGAAAGTCTCTCTTTATGGAACATTAATTATACTTTTAATCACAGTCTCATAATTTGACTTGTCACAGAATTGTGTGTGGCCAAGAGAGGTATTTATACACACACACAGCAATACATGACCAGTGATGTAAACTGCTGGTTCAACCCATTGGAGTAAAGTGACTAAACTTATAATCTTGGGATAAATTCCTGTAAGATAATATATGAAACTGATCAGCAAGTACTTACCTTTCTACTAAATCACACTTTTTGCCTTTAATTGGTGCTCCTCTCTTGATTAGTTCCTGTTTCTACTCAAAGACTGTCCACCTCCCATACTCTGCCATGCCTCGCTCTGTCAGGCTAGGGTGTATAGTACCCCAGAGCCATCTGGTGGTGAAATTTCTGACATGGTCTATTGTAAAGCTTTATCTTTAATTTTACATATAAAATTATGGCTATATATGTACAATAAAGCTTGATGTTTATATACGCATCCTTTTGTCTAATATCTTGGCTGTACATGTATACTACAGCTTGATGCTTAGATGAGGCATCCTTACATCCGACTTCATGGACATTTCAATCACACATGCAGCACGCAACAATATTCAACCTGTTCAACATGATTTTACAATCTTCAAATAAGTGCCATGATGCACTCATTGATTTTTCAGGAATCATATAATATAACCCATACATATAATGTATGTGTGTATATATATATATATATATATATATATATATATATATATATATATATATATATATATATATATACACACATATATATATACAGTGAAACCTGACTTTAGTGAATGCTTTTGGGACTGGGAAAAAGTGTTCACTAATCGGAGGTGTTTACTAATGTCAGGGCTGGCTTCTTGATAAACATGACAAGAAGTACACATGTACATATACACTGATAATACTTGTTTACTCACTTGGATTTACATGCAGTTAAATGCTGAAGTAAATGCGAGTATCTCAAGCCCAGTCCTCATTTAAAAAAGAAGTCAAATCAAATCACGGAAAAAGAATTATGTGTATTTTTAAAAACTACACAAGATTGTCTTTATCACAACGGTTCAGTGACTAACCATTTCTCCAGTATTTCAAAGTCTTGTCCTGACCAAAAATAGTGAAACATTATCAATAACATGTACACCTGCACTGTGTATTGTTTCAAAATCTTAATTAAAATGATGGACAGGCACATGTGCATTCTAAATTCCGTCTCATAGCTTTGTTAAAAAAGTCAGCTACAGAAACAGAAACGTTCCATTATTATCATGAAACAATCAGTTTTGTCAGAGACAGGAATCCTAGTCTCAGGTCTTGCCCATCTCTACTTGAGAAAGTCAGTGATGCACATTTGTCTGGCACCAACTTTTTTTCTAATCACATGTTTGTTCATTTGGCTTTCTAAATCAAGGCACTTTTCATAGACTGTTTCCAGCTCAGGGCTATGCTTCCGATAAAGCATCACATTTTCCAAACTCTTCATGGCACAGTCAATGTTAGGCACAGGGATAGAGTCCTCCTCCTCCTCTTCAGCATCACACTCAGTGTCTGATGCCTGCATACAGATATGGTAAGACCAATATGAGAAATGACTACTGTGTAGATGTTCACATATATGCATTGCGTCATAGTGCCTTTTGTTATTGAATTATACTTTAACTGAAAGCAGTAGTGATTACTGCTGTGTTAGCAACTCAAATGGGCATGGCCCTTTCATTCGTTTTCACACTTAAGTTGTTACCATTGTTTGTCACACATTGTAAGCTAGAAACAGTGTCCATCATCCAAATGCATTTTAAACCAGTACATGTAGCTCAGCAGCCTTAACAAAAAAATATTTGAAGTTTATACAGTGCTCTGTGTATGTGATGCAATAGGGCTTAGCTTGAGTGGGACCTTGTACAATTCTACTCAAAGAGAACATCCCGCTTGATCTTGTGCAGACAGCCTCTTCACAGCAGTGTGAATACCCTTGGCTAATGAACCTCCCAGTCTTAATTACATGAGATAAAACACAGCATTGTTGGTGGTTTGATGAGTTTTGGAGATAATAATCCTATTTTACCCAATTAGCATCCGATACACACAAGAAAAATTCACTTTCCCTTTTTTTGGTTCGTCAGGTTGTTCATTAATCTCAGGTAAATTTGCTGTTTGCGACCAAAAAAAAAAATGTTCAATGTTCACAGATCTGAGGTGTTCACTAATGACAGGTTGACTAAGTGTACAATAGGGGTGATCTGGGTGGGTTTAATTTTTTTCACACACAGCCTTTTGTTCAAATGGTGCATGTTTGTGACACCTAGCAACCCATGCCATTTGAGGTCAGGTGGGTCAGGAAAGCCCATTAAATTACAGTGAACCTGAAAGTTTTACCCTGTACATGGGGACGATTTTTGGAATTATCATCTTCTAATCTACCTGAAGTACATATTACTATCTTTCAAATACACCCAGGTGTGGTAAAATGAAAGTTGAATAGAACATCCCGCTTGATCTTGTGCAGACAGCCTCTTCACAGCAGTGTGAATAGTTGAGTAGTTACCCGCTGAAGACCCTTTAATTTATTTGGGCTGATACAGCCTATGTCAAAATTTTACAGAGGAACGTGTGCAATATAGACAATAGTAATTCCATATGTATACAGGTTAGCTTATGGAGAGTAAAGAGTTCGAACTGCGGAATAGGATATTGACTACTAGGAAGTGGTTCTGGGCAAAAAGACACAAATACAATACTTATTTGGCAACATATTGAGAGGTTAAATTTATATCTGCTAATTCCCCATGTTAATCTATGGAGAAAAAGTGAGTGTCACGGAAAGTAACCACAAGATGTGGGCGGTCAACCATGAACATGACCGGGAGCACCACCTTTAGGTGAATTTAGAACTAAAACCCAGATATAGACTATTTGAGCACTCCATATTCAATACAATACGAAAAAAAAGTGTTGATGGGTTCATTAAGCTGAGGTGTTCTCTCTCTCTCTCTCTCTCTCTCTCTCTCTCTCTCTCTCTCTCTCTCTCTCTCTCTCTCTCTCTCTCTCTCTCTCTCTCTCTCTCTCTCTCTCTCTCTCTCTCTCTCTCACTCTCCTCTCTCTCTCTCTCTCTCTCTCTCTCTCTCTCTCTCTCTCTCTCTTTCTTATATAATACTTCAGCAATGGGGATCTATATATACATGTACATAATATAGAAGACTTAGGCAGACCACAGACTTGAGGGGACCAAACAACGTTCCCCTAAGTCTGGTCATCTTTATGCTTATATGCATTTATGGTCGCCCTAATACTGAAAAAAATATGCTGATATATATAGGATACTCAGTTAATGGGACACAAAAAAATATTTTTTATTTTATTGGTACACACACACACACACACACACACACACACACAATATATGTATATACACACATATTGGTGTGCCCAAAATAATTAATATGTGGATAAATCTAAGAGACACTGACTTGCTGTTTGTAGATTTCATTTTCTCCCTGCAACGTGGACAGCTTACGCTGGTCCTCCTCAAAGTTCAGCAGCATGGGCACTGGTAGAAGCCGTCAAGGAAAAAGTCACTGATCACAGGTAATGGGTCATCAAAACTACCGGAGCCGTAGATCTGGCTTCAGCTTTAACATGTAACTTGAAAGATTTGTCCCATAACCTAATGGCACTTTGTTTATGAAACCATATTATTTTTTTTCCAATATATTAAAGAAAAAAAAACATTTACTTGATCAACTCAACATTATATTACCTAAAAAGATTGATTACTTAAGATGGCATAACACCTAATTTTTTCACAACAATATACCTCAGATACACTATTCTGCATGGTGGCAGTGGCTGCTTCCTGTGTCACATGACATTTGCACCCGATGAATGAATCAGATTTGCCCAGGTCTGTAGGCACGTTTAGGTGTCAGGGGAAAGTTATCTGTGGTGCCACCTACCGGCAACATATTCCATTACCTGCCACATGTACTAATGGTACAACTTGTTTTATTAGACAATAAAGAAACAAAGTTTACCACTACTTTACCAATAAGTTATCCACTAAACCCTTTCAATCTTGGCTTGTAGACTAACTCAGCAGCTTTCAAATGTGTATTATGGGCCCAACACACCCAAACTGTACAGTCTAAAGCAGTTGACTTTCCTTTATATAAATAATCTACCACTGATTTTAGACCAGGCATGTTTGTATTTGAATAAAAGGTCTTTTTGCAAGGAATTCCAATGCAGAATCATGATATAATAATTCTGATGTGATTAGCACTTTTAAGGTTAAGGTAAGTATTCTATATTCATATGATAATGTATTGCAAAATTAATGACTTCATCACATCTACCACACGCTTTATTAGCGATGATGGTCACTTCAGTTGTAAAAGGATATGCATGCTCTGAAATATTACACTCAAAAAGTTATGAAGTGAGACGAGAAAGGTGTCCTGCCACTGTTTGGTGAAGTACATGGCAAACACATTGTTGTCTTCTGGATTTCTGATGTAAGGAAGCACTGCAAAATGCAAGTATACACATAACGCACAAGTTTTCACATATTGAAATTTAAGTCCTTTCACTGTCTATACAGTCAGCACATTTGGATATTTGTCAACACTTCATGAATCTTTTTAACATTTTAAAATATCAAAATTGATTTTCAATTAATTCTTCATGTATGATTATGTGCAGTGGCTCTTTGGAATTTATGAAAGTAATCTTACTTGTTATGATTCTAAAATATGTATGTAGAATCTTGTATATTTTCAGATGGAATATACTTTTGCAATCCGTAACACCTGTGACAAAATTATCCCAAGATATTATGAATCGTGCTGATGTCAACTTTTATCATGTTCATTTGAGTATGCATCTGAACTCTGTACTTACCAAACCATTCTCTCCATTCATACTGGGTTTGTATCTCTGGTGTTAATTTTTCAAAGAATTCAGTCACTTTGTCATGTTTGTTATTCTGTACACAGTTGATGAGATATATCTTCAGTAAGCTGACTTCCAACTTTCGGACACTGGCTGTATATATTTGTTCTAGTCGGCAAAAGAGACGTGAATCCAGATAGCCCCAAAGTTCTCGCAGACCAGTGAGATCATGATTGACAATGTAATAATTGAGCAAATCCATGATCTTGTCTACCTGCAAAGACAATAACAAGTTACATCTTAAATACATACTTTATGCCACACAAATTTACTAAATCTTGCAGTAAACTGAATTGTCAGTACAGGCTAGCTGTTCTCTAGTTAACTGACTATTCCACCATAAAATATGATTAAAGAAAACCTGATGCAGTGTTGCCCAAGATGTTTTCATAATGCTTTGCCTTTCCTCTGGGTTACAGGCATAAAAAAGTGCTTAACAGTAGGCAGGAACCAAGGGACCCCCCCCCCCCCCCCCCATTACCATAGTCCTGTGAAAGTGTGGTATATGAATCTGTCAGAATAAAGCCATTTGTTATTGACATCTGATTATATTCCATCAGGTCCACATAGGTTGACTGAATATTTTTGTGAGACCAATTGTGGTTGGGCCCAGTTACCTCAAGCCTGCATGGAATTTTTGGTGGGTCATGTACTAAAAAAAAAAGCGCAAAGGATAATGGAACCACATTTTACAGAATTTATTGTATTTAATGTATTGAGGCATATTCTCACATCACACAGAAAAGAAAAAAAAAATTCTCACATCTGCCACAGACACAGAAACAAGTGATTGAACGTGAAGCCCACAACTTAGTTAGAAAGTGACAAAAGTGGGATTCCAACTTGATATGCAATTTAATGAAACATGTATTTTAAGAAAACTTCCTTAGGAATCACAATCAGTCACTAAATTAGGCTAAAAAGTTTGGCAGTAGTTTTGAGAAGAAAAATTAGAGAGTAGGGTCAAACTTTCAGTGTTAGTGATGTGCCTTCTAGTGGGAAAAATCTTGACAGCATGCTTCCTATATACATGTATTAGAAAAAAAGGGTGATCTTTCTTTTAGTTCCTCTCCATGAAGTATTTAATTTTTTTTTAAATGTCATCACACTTTTGTTTGTAATATTTGAGTTCACTTTCTTTAAAACTTGAATGCTCATCCCAATATCCCAGTTCAGTGAGAGGACGTGGTAGGTTAGTCAGACTACCACTAACCTCTTGTTGTTTCCTTACTTTAGTGATATGTTTGCTTCATCTCAGCACTATCATCCAGGTACTTGACTTTCCATATGTTGCAGAAACTTACATGGATTACTAATCAACAGGTCTCAGATCTGCCAGCATGAGGCAAAGCACACTTCACATTGGCTGTTTTGAGACAGTACTAAATTGGCCACAGGTTGTGCTGACTGTCCTGTTCATGGCCAGATGCTCACAGTATGTGGTCACTTTTCATGACCCCAATAGATTAAGATGAGGAAACAGCAACCAAATGTTAAAGATATGTATGTGTTGTTAATTGAAGATTCAGTCTTCATTTCATCCTATCAGAGTGCAATTACAAGGTATTGAAATGTACTCTAGGTACATGTAAACTTAAAAGATAATTTTTGCAAAATTCATCCTTTTATGCAGAGTGGAACTTTCAGTAGTTTTCACTGTCACTGTAAAACAATGAACATTTGCCAATGCACTTTTTAGAATCCTCAAATTCAACCCACAAAAAAATGGAAACAAACCAGGTTGCAGTCTGTACCTTCTAAAATAACTTATAAATCCACATGCCATATAACAAATTATTTCTTATAATGTCCTGAATCATCCGAGAACAAGAAAACCCAGTTATCATCGAGAAAATTTTTAGGTATTACTGTTCGAAACAGCCAAAGTACTGACAGCAATAACACTGCCTTGTGTGGTCACTTGGAATATTTTCATTGTAGCCATGTGTGCTCAGTCACTGCACCAAATGTATTGAAAGATGACCAGTCAATAAATATTGCACACTGTATCTGTCGGTTTGAGAAAAAAAACATGTTCCTGTGGTCAGAATTATGTAAGAGACAGCCCCTTGTACCTGTAAGAATCATTTCTAATATTCAGTCTATAATTATTCTACTCTGAAGCAAGCCCAATTACTCATGTAATACCACTATACAGTACATGCAGGTGCCACAAACATATGGACACAAATGGGTTGTGTATCAAGAATTTGTTCCCTCTCAGAACACACCTATTCCCCAATTTTTGGTTGTGTATCAAGAATTTGTTCCATCTCAGAACACACCTATTCCCAAAATTTCTGCTTTTGTTACAGGTTTGAAGGTTTAATACTGATAGCGAGCTTAAAAAACCTCTAGTATCAGCTCCTATTTTAACTGTTCATCATCTATTGGACTGTGCAAAGTGGGTGGAATAAGCACCAGTCCTTTGCTGTACATTCACATCAGGACTATACATTCCATCGCTGTCTTTCCAGAGTAAATCCATTTTCCTCTCAAAATTTTCACTGTTTCAACATTTACATACATGTACAACCTCCTCAGGCAAATTGTTCCACTGGTCAGTGACTCTTAGTCTGAAAAAATATTTCATGATATCTAGTTTACAGCTTCATTGACCTACATTGGATCTATGATCTATTAGTGTAGACTGATGCAGGGACAGAAGTACCTCAGTGACAGATTGTAGATGCCTTTGATAATTTTAAAAGTCTCTGTCACATATCATCCCTGTACCTTCTGTATGCCAGTGTTGGTAGCTGAAGCTTTCTCAGTCTTTCCTGATACGTCAAGTTTGAAAAACCAGAGAAGATCTTAGCAGCTCTTCTTTGTACATTCTCTCAAGTTATAATGTTTTCTAATGTGAAACAGGGTGAGTTCCATGGAGGAAAATGTGCCAGTTTGCGTTCCGCTAATAATTAGCAACAGTCTGACCCGTTTTGGCCTTCGCTGGGCTCATCAGAGACTGAATTTAATGTTTGCTAATATGCAGATTCCAAACTGCATTGGCATATGTTGCAAATATAGTCAAACTAAGGCTTTATACAATTAGAAACTACAACAGGCTGATTTTCCGACAGAAAATCAAATGTTTCCCCATGCGCCCTTACTATTGTCACCCTTATTTTTATAAATAGGCATACTGATTCCAATGATCTACAGATATGGTGAAGGTACACTCTTTATTGACATTTCAAAACGTTGATTTTTGACCAAATGCCCACGTGACCTTGAAAAAAAGGTCTAGGTCATACATCTGCAGTTACAAGCAAGGTCTTACAAAAATCTTACTCTCCCCTTACTCAAAATTCTTTTCCATCTTTATTCCACAAATAAAGCAAAAGAATACAAGGGACCAGATAAGACAACACAATGTTGGGCTTGCTTTCTGCCTAGTCTGAGCACTTTATCTCAACTTCATTTCTAAATAAAGTAAGAAAGAATAAACTATTAGAAGCCCCTATGGCTTCTAAACACGTATTCCCCCTCCCCAGGGAGTAGGATCTATCTAGTCACACACGTGCGACCAGCACGTGCCTACACTACTTGTCGCCATGCACAAGTGACTGGTTAAAAACATGGCGTCATCACCCTAACCAACTCATGACGTTGACTGTTTACACCGTACTATATAAGACGTAACACAAACCGTTTACGTCTTGAGATGCACGGCGTCGCAGCCATTATCCTCAGCCCCTGAAGAGCCAACCTACTGGCGAAACTGGTCGGACTACTCACAGCGGGCATTACAGGGAGTTGTGCCCTCGCCAAGTCTTTTTCCATTTATACAAGTAGAACAGGCTGATTTTCCGACAGAAAATCAAATGTTTCCCCATGCACCCTTACTATTGTCACCCTTATTTTTATAAATAGGCATACCGATTTCAATGATCTACAGATATGGTGAAGGTACACTCTATTGACATTTCAAAACGTTGATTTTTGACTAAATGCCCATGTGACCTTGAAAAAAAGGTCTAGGTCATACATCTGCAGTTACAAGCAAAGTCTTACAAAAATCTTAAACAGAAACATAACCACACAAAATATCAACCTCTTAAAGTCAAATCTTCCTCCAGTGCATCTGCAATGATTTTTAAAAGTGGCCATGTGACCTTGAAAATAGGTCAAGGTCACCCATCTACAATCCAAACCTAGTTCATATTATGGTACATAATCATGTAAAATTTCACCCTCTTAAGTCAAATCCTTGCGGAGTTATTGCGTCCGCATCAATTTTACATGATATGCCCATGTGACCTTGAAAAATGTGTCAAGGTCACCTGTCTGCAATCCCAAGCAAGGTTTTATATAGGAACATCTTCACAAAAAAATTCAACTTCCCAAGTCAACTCTTTCTTGAGTTATCAGGTCCGCAACGCACACAACGTGTTGAAGAAGAACAAGAAGAAGCAGAAGAAACGCAAATTTCATGCTCAAAAAAAAAAACAAACAAACAAAAAATCACTCGATGTTCCTTAGCACCACAGGCCATTTCCTTACATGTGTACATTCAAAAATAAAAGGCTGTGCAAATTATTTAGTTCATTTTGTGAGATCTCTGTTGGAAGTCTCTAAAGTGATTAAAACCTGGATTTCTACCTGGAAAAAAGTATATATTTGATTTCATTGATTTAAATATACTCATTTTATGACTTGCTGGGTTGGTTTAAACATATTGTATTGCCAAAAATGATTGGAAAAAAGGCACCATGCCAGTCTTCTCAGTGTATCCACGGGGTCAAGTAAATTTCTGACACCTTCGTGTAGGTATGGGTGTCAAGACACTGTCAGTCATTTTGTGCCAGTTGCTTTGTGTTGCCTGGTCTGTTTAGTTTCTTTGCTTGCCTGCTAGACAGACATTCTTGGCCAGCGTTCAACTGACTCTATCTGGCAAATGCTGGGGCTGGTCAAAACCTTGCACCGGAAGAAAGTCTGATATGGAGGTAATTTCTATGCAGGAAAAGGATATGAATAGTTATGGATTCATTTTCTCAGAATAAGTTTAATTTTCAATTTTCCGATTTAATGTATATTTGTGCATATACTAGTTCATATAAATTCTTTAAGTATTTCTATTATAATCAAGAACTTGTTTTACAGTATGCATTTATGTACATTGTATTTGCTGATATTTCACATCCGTGCATATTTTACATCCAATTGGGTTATTTTTACCATACACATGGTAAACACAAGCAACTGCCATCATATAAAAGGCATATCAGGGAATTTAAGGCTGTGAAACATGCTTGATGGTATCTCACTTATGTTCACCTCTTTACAAATTTGTTTGGCCATTGAAGCTCAGGACTTTCAAAATTATGAATCGACATGTTGATTAAATTATAGGTTTAGACTTAAACAGTGACTGGAATGGCTCTGGAGCATACAGATTGGACTGCGCTATGTATTTATTTTATTTTGGGGGGAAGGGGGGGGGAAGGGAGTCAGAACCACATAGAAGATGTGGCACTGTTGCTTTTGTTTGTATTACAATAATAAATGTCATTAGACAGTGCTAAATTAGAACAAATAAACACAGGTTAAATCACACACTTTTTACTTGCCAAACAAACTGTCCGATTACATGTAGCTTCATATCTGGGCATTCAATCTAGTCTGATTCCCTGTTCCACCCAGTTTAACCCTGCTCTCACCACATGTCATCAATATATAATAGTAAATTGCCATTTTAATTCTATGTGGCAAAACCATGAAATGGTTACAACTACAAAATATGTATTGGGACAGAGCTGTTTGATCTCCAGCAATCTTGCCCCTTGTTTTGCAGGGGCTGGGTGGCTAGAGACAACCAGCAGGGTAATATGCTACATGTTATACTTATATTAATTGCCATTGCGATTCTTGTGGCCAGACCACAACATGGCAATACGGTAAAAGCTATCTGGGCCTCCAACAGCCTTGCCATTGCCCCTGCTTTGCAGGGACAGGGTTGTTGCACAGCACCTGCCGAGTAATATGTCATATGTTATTAATAAATCATACAAACTTGCTTTTATGATTTCGATGATTGGACTACCACACAAAAATAAGTATAAAAAAAAGGTGGTAATACCATGTCCATGATACACCAATAATTATCAGATTCAAAAGGTGCTTGACAACATTACATAGAGCACATATTGCAATAGAATTGTTGGATCTCCAAAAACCTTACCCCTGCTTGCAGGGGCAGGGTTGTTGAATATCACCTGCGGGGTGATATGTAGCAAGTATTATATTAATGAATTATAGAATTGGCAATTACGATTTTCTGTGGCCAGACCACGACATATATATATATATATATGTGGTAAAATTAGCTAGCAGATTATAAAAGGTGCTCTGACAACATCATTTTAACATATATTTATTTTTATGTATCTAAAGTTAATCTAATAAATTTTTAGAACTTCTCATATTATCATTGTAAGTTGCATGTATTATTTAAGTAACTCTTTCAAGTTGAGAAAAATTTTAGTCATATTTCCATTGCAAGCTTGGTGAAAATTGCTTCAGGCTGTTTTTTACGTACCAAAACCGAGGATAAATAAAACAAACTTGAACTTGAATGGCATTTGACCTGCTGGCTGTTTGTGTGTGTGTGTTAAAATTGTCTTGGACCAGAGAAAAATTGGAACTTCTCAATTGATAGCACAGAGGAACACCTTCATGTCTTTGGACTTGTAAGCCAAAAGAAAACAAAACAAAAACAAAAAACAACCCCTTCCCCCCCCTCCCCTAAAAAAAAAGACAACAAAACCAAGAAAGAGAGAGAGAGAGAGATAGAGAGAGACACAGAGAGAGAGATAAAAGGGGTCTCACTAAACACCTGAAACAAGAGGAACCAAGCGAAAACAAGAGGAAACAAGCGAAACTAAGAGGAAACGTGCGGAAAAAAAGCTATTAATCTTAGTACATGTTAAAATAAAAGATTATTATAGCAAAAACAAATGTAAGATAATCATTTCTATATGGGAAAATTGCAATAAGAAGTGTTGATGTACGGTAAAGCCAGCGCCATTATGTTGGTGCGAAAAACAAGGTCTGATCGATAACGTCACTAAACATAGAAAACAAGTGTCGTTATATATAGTACGGAAAACTCTTTCATTAAAACTGACCAACGTGTATCAAATTTAATAATATTTTATATTTTATTTACTTTCCTCAATGCTTGAACTCTTCCATTTTTTTTATACTGCCAGCCACTTACCAAAACGGACAAAAATTCCTAACATTTTTAATTACCTCCCAAAATTACTTTATCTGTCACTTAACAAATCTAACAATATTTCTAACAGTTACGTTCCTCAATACTTGGAACTCCTCCACTTAAACTGCCAGCCATATACCAAAAATTCCAATATTTTTATTTGCTTTCCCCTTTACTTTTATTGTTACCAAATTTAACATTTGATAACATTTAGGAAAGGGTAAGGTCACATGGGATCGAGCTCAAAGTCCAAAGTGAGGCTGGGAACAATGTTAATGTTTACGTTTGGTAACTCTGGAATCTCTTTGTTATCATTGTTGGCTTTGGAATTTATGAATATGGGACATGTTTTTCTGTACTATTAGAAACAAATGTTAGAGGCAAATGTCAGAAACAAACGTAAGTTTGATTTTTGGCGCGGGGTGTGTCAAATTCAAATGTTACAGAAAGAAAGAAAGAAAGTTAGAAAGAAAGAAAGAGAGAGAGAGAGAAAGAAAGTTAGAAAAAAAGAAAGAGAGAGAGAGAGAGAGAGAGAGAGAGAGAGAGAGAGAGAAAGAAAGAAAGAAAGAAAGAAAGAAAGAAAGAAAGAAAATTTGTATGTGTGCCTTGAAAGCCAGGAATATTTTCAATGCTTTAGTAATAGATTCAATGATATGTCTATAGTATAGATTATTTTCACTTGTCATATGTGCCAAATTTGCATAAATTAAAATCATTCAGCCTTGCTTCAATGTTCAATGGATAGGGCTGTATCATAAACCCATAAATTCAAGTTGATTTGGCATCTCTATCTATAATAGTTTTGAAGATATTCATGATTATATTTTTTCATAAGTGACTAATACGACAAATTAAAATCCTAGTACAACTTTGCTTTACTGCTCAAAGGAAAAGGTTACATCACAAACTTGTAAATTTAAGTTGGTTTGGCATCCCTATCTGTAATAGTTGTGAAGATATTCATGATTTAAATTATGCATAAGTACCAAATTTGCAAAGATCAAAATCCTACAACTCTGCTTCACTGCGCAAAGGAAAGGGCTGTATCACACCTATACATTATAGTTGGTTTGACATCCTTGTTTCCAATAGTTTTGAAGATATTCATGATTTAAATTTGGCATGTGTACTTTATTTGCATAAATCAAAATCCTACAACTTTGCTTCACAGCTCAATGGATAGGGTTTCATCATAAACCCATCAATTCAAGTTAGAATTGTATCTCTATCAGTGCTAGTTCGGAACATATGAAGCCTTCAACACAACTTATTCATATATTTATCTAGATTTAAGACGACACATATTTAAATTCTTCATGAAAAGAGCCTTTACTCAAGTAACAACATTCTTGATGGTATTAAGTCAGTGCCAGAAACAGAAGCACTGACCATGGCCTGTCGTATGGAATCAGTTGAAATTTTAATTGCCTCTAATTGGTTAAAAGGAGAGAGCAAGAACAGAAACTTCTACTCCTCTCGTGTAAAGGGCATATTGGTTATTCATGGCCGGAGTTGTGTATTCCTATTACTTTTTATTGTAATTTACAGCATAATAACTTTAAAACCACTCGTTGCAGAAACAGCAACATTTGTGTGGTAAAATTATGTACATGTTGAAATGTTCACATAGATTTTAATCTTGCAGCTTTAAAAGCAGTCTTTTAATTTGAGGTTAAATGAACATGCAATCAAATGGGAATACACATCTCTAGCCCTGAAAAATTCTGCGTATTGGATTGTGTATTCAGCTGAATACACAGATAATTGGTAATTGTTACCTCTCCTATTCCATGAAAACCCTTCCCATTATGACGTTTGAGAAGAAAAAAAATGCAGGTATTTGGACAACCAGAGCCACAAACGGCACAGGGATATCTTGGTGCACGTCGCCTAACCAACATGATGAAACAACCAGAGATTTGAAAATGAGTAAACTGGTCTGTCCTTAGCAGAAGGCTGACCAAGACTGAACTGGGGTCATGAATGTCACCCCTGACTGTGCCTGTACTCCTACAGGCATCAGGCAGAGCAGGAAGTGTCTGTGGGGATTAGATATGCTGTGGTAAAGGTATCAGCTGAAACAAAGAATTGGCAGCACAAGCAGTCAAAGGTGTGAATAGATTGTAGGTCACTTTATCGCTCCCCCAGGGACAGGTGTCCAGCCTCAGCATGTGATCACATAACATCATATACATGAAGGGATTGGAAGATGAAACCAGAAGATGCAAAGAATAGTTGCTCCATGGAAAACAATTATAGTTAGAAACAAAAATAAACCGTTTGCATCATATGCAACAATCATATTGAGGATTAATGAACAAACAAATGTTCTGTTAATACAGCCATGCATGTATATAGTTTGTGTAGCATTTGGGACACTACAGTGCTATTTATTTCTATTTTGGAGGGCATCTAGATCAATGACTATTGTAACACCACTTATCATCATTTCAATTGAGTCTTTTGTCTTCGACTAGTCCTATTCACCAGAATCCTTATTATTATTTTTTTTTTTGATTTTGTTTCTTGTCTGTTTTTGTTTTGTTTGATTGTCTATGTGTAATGTACATGTACTTGTCTTGTATATAAGTGACTACATCTTTGTAAAGGATAGTTCAACATTATCATCATTTTTGAATTAGTACTTAGGGTATTAAATTTCATGACCCCCCTCCCTCCCCCCAAATTAGTACTTTAAAATGATGATTTCCCTCCCCCCCCCAAATCATATCAAAATTGTACAAAACAGGCCAAAAATTGACCATCATTTTTTATATCCTGTGAAAGTGTACAGACCCATTTAACCCCCTCCCCCCTTGCGTACTGTAAGTACTAATTCAAAAATGATGAAAATGTTGAACCATCCCTAAAAAGATTTATGTCAATAAAGACATCTTTATGTAACTATTAGGTAATCCAATAGAAACAAAATAATTTTGCAACATAATAAAGAATGCCATGACAAGAATGAAAATCCCAAATAGGTACATTACCATGTACCCCCCTCCACCCCACCCCCCGACATTATACTGTTCTATCTATTAAATGGTGTAATAATTAGTAATTTTTGCCTTTCAGATACATGGACACTTTTTCATGTCTTTTATCATACCCATGTTGCAACAAAGAACATGGAGAGTGTAAAAATGCACGAGTTTAGTTTATTCACTCCCACATCAGATAAAAGACCAATGAAGCATTTCTTTTTGGTTTCTTTACATCAAATTACATGTAAATATGCACTGAGACTTGTATAAAACATGCTAAAAGTGTGTCTGTGTATTACTTGGTGATTAATCTGTTCATGCAGAGGACAATTCTATGTACTATGATTAAGCCACCTGTGGGATTCCATATCAAAATACATGAGCAGATAAAACCCCAACAGTAACAAAATCCTATTGAATTACCTGATTGATCCACTTGTACATACATTGTATGAATTTTAATCTTAATCAGACTTCTGAAAATACTTCTACTCTAAACTGATGTCTCTGCATGCATTTTTTACCTTTTGTTCAGTTCATTTATAACATGTAATAAAGACTGTATGGGCTCTTGAAAGAAACAGGGACAGGTTGTCAACATTTAAAAATGAACAGTACATAGATTCTCACATGGCCTTGTTATGGTTAGAAACGCACTTTGAGTGGTCTCCTGCCTGTGTAGCTAACTCAATTGTACTAAGGTATTGAGCACGTTGAGGGCGCAAAACTTGTTTTGTGCCCTTGGCACCTTAGCGCAACTGAGACAGCTACTCAAGGAAACCTTATGTGATGTAGATTTGTATAATTTTGATAAAAATTTTGTGCAAAGCTTTTCTTTTAGGATTTTCGTCAAATTCAATGAGGAGGATTCAATATCCATATACATGATGACATCTAAAATAAAGGAAACATTTGGTAATGCATCAAAGTTTTCCCTTTCATGTGGTAATTTGGGGAAAATACTGAGAAATGGGTAGCTTCAGAATGTTAATCAAAAATATAGAATATAAAACTATATATGTTTGGACTGAATCAATCATTGCAACAAAGTCCTATATTTTTATCAACATCAATGGGTAGCTTTAGAATGTTGATCAAGAACATAATGTGTAAAACTATATAGATGTTTGAACTGAATCAATCTTCCCCATGAAGTACTTTATTTTCATCATCGTCATCGTCGTCCTTGTCATCACAGCATGTGCCTTTAATGTGATTCATAATGTTATTGAGAGCTAACCTAACGTGAACTACTGGTAATACAAAGCTCTAGTCTTGAAATCATTGGGCAAAGGATACATAATATACACTACGGTGCAAATTATTCCAATGTAATGTTATTGAGAGCTAACCTAACGTGAACTACTGGTAATAGCTCTGGTCTTGAAATCATTGATGTATTCAATTGTGTATTGGAGTGAATATACACATAGCTAATTGTGACCTCTGCTCTTTTCACATTTTTTTCTTTGTTGGTTTGGTTTTTTGTTTTTGTTTTTGTTTTTTTAGCACAACAAATAAAACTATTGACAGGTAAACAGAATGAATGCTCAACTTATCTAGAGAACCCCATTATCACTTTCAAAACAAATCCTCGGATTGGATAAATAGTAAGAAAAAATAGAAAGGGGATATAAAAACAGGACAGCATGCAGTTGGTCCTGAATACAACACTCATAGTTCTCCTTGTCAGATATCTCCCCCCCCCCCCCCCCGCATGATCTGTATATCTTTCTCTAGTATTGTGTACAACAGTAAATCACTGTGTGTACCTTCTGTATCACCAAGAACTCCTAATGGGAGGGACCACTCACCATGTACCTGTAAGTCTAGACGTGTCAATTGTGTGCACTGAGGGGTGACCATTCAAGATAAACTGATGGGAGTTCTGAATATACATGTTCGCTTGTAACATAGTTTAAACTCTTTGTCTTTGATATCAATATATAATTGAAACCATATTAATAAACTTCCAAATGTATTTGGTAACTGTTTTATTACAAATCATTAATTTACTATGGTTCAAAGATTTTATTTTCTACTGAAACATACATGAATATTTTGTAATGATCTGAATATAACCCTTCAAAATCAGGTACCTTAAAATAATCAAATAAATGACATATAATCACTCTGCACAATGCCATGACCTACAACACTGCATCCGTTCCACTGATAGCAGGTAATCTTTCCAGTTACATCCCCAAGGACTCAACCATCAAGAATTTTTAAAAATTTAACTTGTACATAGTTCTGGTAACATTTGCCTTTACTTTACATGAGCGTGCTACAAGATCTAAACAGAATATTCACACAAAAGAAGCAAGTATTGAAATAAAATATATATGATGAGAAATGTACTAAACATAATGGTTCCATCAATCCTTTCATATTACCTGGAGATCTGGAGACATTTTCCTGCTAGACAGACCAAATCGTCGGACATACTGCACTGTAGATAATATTTTACTGTCCCATGTGTGACAGACTCTTAATTCACGTTAATTCTGTGACTCGTGATCGTCTAAGAAAAATTAGTATCCTGCAAGTAGGACTAAAAAGACATATTTTAATCTTTTTTTTATTTTCTTTTAAACAATTCAATTGAAACCTTGCTTGCATATCAGACCTTATTCTTATCGTTCCTGAATGTAATAAGGTGGGGAGCACAATATCCGAGATATCATTATTAAATAACTACATGTCATTAATTAAATAAACAGGCTCTTCTGATAACAGAAAATTGAGACATGTAAGGGCACAAAGAATTTACCCAAGCACTTATATCCCATGCCAGTTAATATCTATTGAAAATTTTCCTGGACAGAGTTTTTTTTTTTTTTTTCACTTTTTGACAATGGTAATAGTTTCTAATATATATATATATATATATATATATATATATATATATATATATATATATATATATATATATATATATATATATATATACATATATATATATATATATATATATATATATATATATATATATATATATATACATAGGCCCACTAATAATAATCGTATGAAAAAATACATAAAGTGCGGGTAGGCCTTTGAAAAATTTGATACTGAGAAAATGAGGCCCCTTAACATAAAAACAAAAGGCAACAAGTTTTGATGTGCTTATACACACTCGGGAAAAATGTGGTCCCTTTAATTGGGAACAGAGAATGAGATAAATCTTTAGTTTCAAGATTCAAGCCACTCGACACAACAGGTGGGAAATCATTTTTGCAGTTATGCACTGAAACCTAGTGCAGCTGTATGGCGTACTGATCTTGTTTTCGCTGAGTTAACAGAAGCAGTTTTACCGGTATAATACACCAGCAAGCGACCAAAAAGGCCATATTTGTAGTATATCTCATCAACGTGACATAAAACAAGTGTGTAAAATCACATATAAGATAATCTCAGCTAAATTTAACTTGTTTCCGCACATTTCCTCTTGGTTTCGCTTGGTTCCGCTTGTTTTTGTTGTTTAGTGTGACCAAGACAAAACACATTATATATCCATATATGGGTACATATATTATATTTATGCATAAATATTACATTACCACATATTTATTATAATTATTCAGAATATCCACTGTAGCAGGTATAACTTGCACAACACCAGTTAGACCTATTTATGGTCTCCCATCCCTATGTATGGAATGAGTGAGCACAGAATTGCATGTTTGCAAATGTGTCTTCATTTACAAAAGAATGAATGCCAATCAGAATGCTCTATATCAACCTCCTCCTCCCGCCACCTAGCTCGAATTCTGCTCCCCCGCCCTGCCCCGCACCCCCCACCCCAAAAAAATAATTAAAAAAAGAAAAGAAACTGCCGGTGTGAAATCGCAACAACGTATCAAACTTAATGATTGAAGTACATGTGTACATGTCAATGACCACGAAACACGTGCATTACCACTGTCAATCTTGAGAACCCTTGCCGTGCGGTGTCACTGACAATGTCATTCAGTGACAGCGACACTGTCATTCTCAGTGACACCGCACGGCCAGAGAGTTGTTGCTGTTGTTGAAGTTCGCCAGGGGGCTGTCACTGTGTCAGTGCCATCGGCTCAGCAAAGCAGTGGCCACGGCCTTTTGGTCCGTCACATTTCGTCTGCGCACTGGAATCGATAGATTTAAATAATTTAACAAAGCAACATACACGAAAGCCTCTATCCTTATCATTCCTCAGCTCCATTTCCAGCGCTTTTAAGGCAGAAGTGAAGCCTCTGAACATCAAGTAGTCTTTCACCAACTCGTCCATCCTCCCCACCGCCGCCATGTTTGTTGATTTCCTTCAGCCAGCCCGAGGCAGCCGTGGGAGGATCGATTTTTACAGATAATCTTCATCCCATATAAAATTTTCCACTTTTAAACATAAACAACTTCTATAAATATTTGTAATCTAAGATATATCCAATCGCCTTTATGATGCATGTCTAAATTTCTGCAAAAAAAAAATTATATTGTCCAATCAGCTTTGCACACTGCTTTTGATGCTGAGGAACGTAAGGAACATGGAGGACGGAGATCTCACTGTGCAGGTGTCTTCTGTGTCTAATGCCAATGCTACCGTCTCAGTGGTTCCTACCAGTGCTGTATTTTCTCTCAGTTCCTTCACGAGCGATGGAGATAAGTCAGACTTTTCGACGGACAAGTTTGATCCCTCGGCGATAGCCAATTTTATCACTGATGCAGGCGTTATAGTGGACACAAGCAAAGGGTAAGACCAGGAGGAACCTGGAAAGGCAGAACTCCACAGGAATGAGAGAGAGAGAGAGAAAGAGATTGGGTCTAAAAACAGCTGTTCAAGAAACCAATACTTAGATGTGGAACGTAATGGTTAAGATCATAACAATGTGTTTTATTTACATATATGGGAAACAAATCTTGGGCTCTACTTTCGCACCCAACCCCCAGGCCATAGTCCATGTGTGTGACTGAGTGTTATACCGATCTGCACAATCCACCAATCGCGCTGTGCATTCTATGGATCTCTCATTGCCGCACTTATCTATAGATCGTGCAGGGCTTTCTTCTGACCTGGATATATTCTTGTGTATAGCCTCATAAGCAACATGTAAAATGGAAGGAATTTGAAGGAGGATTTCATGTAAACTTCTCTGTCTCCTTGGATGATTATGAAAATTTTGGGGGTATTTTACTGATTTGCGCGATCCACAGATCATGCAGAGCATTCTATGGATCTACCGCGACACATCGATGGATGGCGCAGCACATTCTTCTCGGGGGGAAACTGTATTATACGGGCAGAGTGCAAAGGTGGCCACACGCATAGTACAGCAATATTATCAGTACATTATCCAAGATACTTCAGAGACCAGTCCAAGTTTGTGGCCACATTTTAAAGATATAAGCCGAAGTTTTTCCAACAGTCTGCACTTCTGGCGGGGCTATGTCCATGACTGCTTAGTACATGCCGCTTGTTTCACTCTGTGACTTTTTCCTCAAGAACCGCATATTTTTATTTCATATAGAAGCACCCTAGTGATCCGAAATTCCCAGTATTTCCTCACCTCCTATTTATTCCATTACTGTCCCATATTAAAATGGCGACTGAAAAGCTGGTGACACTTGACAGGGCACTCTTCTTATAACACTCACTGCAGTCCAATCATCAATGGAAAGCGCATCGAAAATATGAACATGGTGACTGGTGTGTGTCATACCGCTCATCACAATTGAGACCACATACAGTGCCATCTATCCATGTGTGCGCTAACTATAGATCCATATAGTGTGCAGCATGATTCTGAATGTGCAGCGCCATATATCCATGTGTGCGCTAACTATAGATCCGTAGAATTCGCAGCATGATCCATCGAGATCGCAGATCGCCCACAATAAGAGCTTGTCTCAAGAATCACATATCCACTGCTCAACGGAGACATGCCTGTGCATCAGATTGAAGACTTGTAGGGCTTGCTGAGGGAGCTCTCATTTTTCATGTTTATGTCCTTAAAACAATACATGTATTTGTACGGATAAAATTCAGTTTGTAACATACTACACTGCGTCACGCTTTCTGACAATGTACTGAGCATGGACAACTTCACTCTGACAAGTCATCAATTGAACACGCAACGGGAACATCACTCATTGCCAGTGTCACCAAAAACATATACAGAGGGCCACAGGATTCATAATAGCCATGAAAAGTTTGGAGAAGCTTGGAATTTCAGATTATGCCCTTCAAGGCCTTAAAAAGTCTTGAATTTCATGCTTATGTCTCGAAAAGTTTGGAAAATCATATCTTTGTACTCAAATTTGGGTATTTTAATTCATTTACACCAGAAATGTAGGAGTTGAGTTAAGTGATCCCTGCCTGTTATTTTTGTTACGTGTTGGCCTCTAGTGTAACCCAAAGTTAGTGTAGAATTTTGGACAAATCAGTCTCAAAGAGTCGTGAAATTTGTGGCCAGACAGATGTATGAACCATGGGGCCATCAGTCAATGTCTGCCTGAATGAGAGATCCACAGAACACGCAGCACGGTCAGTAGAATATGCAGTTTGGGAAAATGTGTACAACACATACCTACATGGCTTCACTATAAAGCACGGCAAAATAACTCTACAAATAAAAATATAGATCCTCGCTTTTTTTTTGCATGCAATGTGTAGAGTTTCGTTTGTATTTTTGCCAATCACAGGCCTTCATGTTTGAGGAGTGTGATTTTTCACTTGCCTTAAAAGCTCACGTAAAATAATTGAGGTGAGCTCCTAAAAGCACACTTTAATCTTGCATTTAAGTACTCTGACTATAGCAATAGCTCACCTAGAATTATTTCAGGCGAGCTTGTTTCAGGTCGCCAATGATTTTTAGATGTAAAGGCCTGCAATCATGACCCTCACTGGGCCTTGCTGTGCCTTGGTCCAAAGCCCGAACCTACGGTTTCCAGTAGTTGCCATTTTGTACCATGGAAAAAGGTGCTATGTGTATACTGACCATAAAAGCAAGTGAATATCACATCACTACCACTTAAAGTATGGGAAACAACTCAACAAGGGAAATTACACATCCTCAGTTTTTTTTTTTTGGCAATGTGTAGAATTAAATTTGTATTTTAGTAAATCATGGCCTTCACTGGTCCTTAACATAGGGCCAGTACTTTTCCGTGATCGCGGAAAACGGACGAAATTTACGGAATCTATGATCTCGAACGGAATTTATGATTTGGAACGGAAATCAGCATATGCCACGGAAATTAAGCGGTGTTTGTGAATTTTGCCTCTCAAATTATTCAAAATCACCACATATGTCATTGCATAAAGCAAAACGCACGGACTTAGATCCAAATTTGACGAGTCGGCGGCGTTATCGATACCACGTGGAGCAAAGTTAACGACAGGCTGGACACCCGCGCTATAGACCCCATTACTACCATATCTATATACTATTTATTTGCATGGCATATAGATATAATGCGCAACAGAGGTACAATGATAATAGTGCTGTTTGTAGGTGGATGCTAATCAACGTACAAAGTAAACAATATTGAGTCACTTTGCCGTTCGTCGATGGATCAACATTTTCCTGAGGCGATAAGATCAACTGTTTTTCATTTTTTATTGACCAGTGCTAAAATCGAGCCCTAGAATTAGTGAAATGGAAATGAAACGGAATCTGTAGTTTCCCAAAACGGAAAAACACACGTTTTCAAACGGAAAAATACAGGCCCTATTAACATACCATGCTCTTGGCAGATATTGCGGTATTTTAACCAAGCATAGCCCTCCTTGGTGGACCTACGGGCTCCAGAAGTCAGCATTTTGGACCATGTAAAAAAGTGGTTTACATATACTGACCATAAAAGCCAGCTTTGCTCTTGATAAATATAGTATACTGTACACACAGAATGTATGAATGAGCTAAAAGTACCTCTGCTGCAATGTTTCTTGGTAGATTTAGTAATATTATACCATAAGGATGTGATTATGTCCATTTTCTATGGTGGGATAGGACTCATTACTGTGTATTTCTGGTTCTCGCTAGATGGTGCTCCTTGCAATGCATTGCCACTTGAGTGTTCAAGTGGGGCATGAATGCCACAGATCACTCAACAGTCCTCGCTAGCTCAAGTGCTAAGAGGGGAGGGCTATGGGAAAGGTTTCATATGTGGGTTCAAATCCCACACAGGGTAGTGGAAGAGGGAGCCCGAAGGGAGGTGGGGGGAACCCTCTACCAAAGAAAAGTGCCACTTTGGCAGTCTTCTGACCAACTAAATGTGGTGATGGATTCAAAAGAAACTCCATGTGCTGTTCCATCCAGATCCATAAACTTCTTTTACACTTGCAGTATCAAAACACATGTAGTATCTTCTTTCAAAGTTGCTACTTTGGAATGTGCACATCGTGAGTTATTCTTTTCGAACCCTCCGGATGATGTGGGGTGCTGAAGTCACAATTGCAACACAATGAAGTGAGCAGATTGCAATATGGCGAGTATACAGAGTACTAGCTGTCAGAGTGTCTCATCCCTCTCTCTCTCTTTGACAGGAGTAGAAATGGGCACAGAAATGTGCATTTCCATCTCGGTGTACATGGTGGATGAGTCCCTGTGTCAAGGTATATTTATAACAATTGCATCAGGTAGTTACAAGGCATAGGCTTGATAAAGAAGGAAACCTGCTTTGACCTTGCCTAAGTTGAGCCCATCTTTATTTGTTTTTATTTCAAGTTAAGGAACCCACAGCTCAACATGGTACATGAAAAATTTTAAAAAGCCCATATAAATTTATAATCAGTGGTGCTTGTAAAAGCAATCCAGATTGCTTTTACATACATTTATATAAATGATGGGCAGACAAGGTTGGTGGAGACTCTCTTAGCCTGGCCCGGCACTGCCTAGTAGTCCCAGAGGTGAACAAAGTAAAGCATATACATTAGCCTTTGGAGAAGAATATTGAAATATGTATGTAATGATGTGAAAATGTAACTTATGCCTACATGTATGATTATTCATATAAAATGGATGTGATCTACAATGAGTGAGCAAAGTCACACCAAAGGGCAAGTTATTTAGTACCAGGTAGCTCGTGCAGGCTGCTTGAGAATGTGTGGCAGTTGTGGTGCTCTAAGTCTTCAGCTCACTAGATAGCACTGTTGAGTCTAACTGCATGAAATGCCAATCGGCTTAATTTTACAGAGAACAGTTTTCAGATGCAGGAACAGGTATTTGAAAATAAGGCAACAGAAGATTGTTTAACACATGTATATTTATTGAAATGTGATGTTACGAAATGAAAAGTACCACATGTACACAGTATTTTGCAGGTATAGGCTGTTATGGTACAAGTTGTATTGATCCTATAGTTGCTTACAGTTTTAATTGATTGTTGTGAAATTAGTTATTTGCCTCCATAAACAGACGTTAATGCCTTTTATTTTTATGATATAACAAAGTGGTGCATAGTTGTAATGGGAGCCTAACAGAATCTTAGTTCTCCCTTTTGTCACCTTATCGTGATGATCACACACATGACTGAATTCACAGTTAGTGAGAACCAGGCAAGACCAGTGACAGAAAATCCCTGTAGCAGAAAACAGCAAGACTGGTTTCGAATCTCAACGCTTCTCATCCTTGGCAGTTGGAACACCGTTGACCGCTGCTTATATAGCAGGGGGTAATGTTGCTAACTTATGTTGAACAAACATCACTTAGGGAGCATGTCATAACGAGTGCTGAGGCCTACCAGTCAAACCGTCAAAATAGACAGGTTTATCATGACGTCTCATGAGCCTGGTGAAGTCACGTGGTCGAGTAACCAGAGCCTGGTTACTGTAACCACACAGAATACACTTGTCAAAAGCCATGTCAGGCAGAGAACACTTCCATTCTGGCTAAAGGAATGAAGAGTATGATGGTATCTCAAAGATAGCATGAAACAAAGGGATTTATCGGTGTTCCAGGGGTCAACTTATAGAGTGGTTGACCAAGTGTTATGAAGTGGTAAATAGACACAGAACATAAATTTTAGTATAAGACTAGGCAAGCGTGTTTATCTACCCATAACATTGAGGCCCAACGGTTCAGTAGTGCACAACTGGTGTATCCAGTAATTTTCTCTGTCTAACCTGAGTGTCGTGGTGCGTGACAACTCGGGGGGGGGGGGGGGGGGGAATATGTTCCAGAATCTGAATAGTTAATGGTAAATTAACCGGTGAGTGATTAGGTAGACAGAAATGTCTGCCCAGGGGTTGATTTACATCCTTGTTCTTGAAAAAAAAAAATGAATTCGTAGTTACACTAGTCTGCTGTGACCACGTGGGACACGGGATTGTGACCACAGCCGAGACTGAACTGTGGAAAATCACCCTACATATTGATGGATAATTGTCAAGATTCAACAATTTGCGTGTATCAGCACTACCGCCTGGTACCTTGCAATTGTACAGAGGCATATTTAAGGCACAGTCCAGCTTTAACTTGATTGAAATCACTCTTTTAACGTCCCCACTTTCTTCACATCTGTGCACTTTAATATGGCTGTTGATGACACGCTGATAGTGGTGTCCCAACCCGCGAAATACCATTTAATTTCAGCGCGCGATCCTGGTGGTCAAAATCAGAAAACTAAATTTCTTTAGGTTGGTATTATTGAAGGTTAAAATGTTAGTTTTTATAACAATGTTGTTTTATAGCGATTGCTATTAAACTGACAGCAGTTTATCAACATTCAATTTCATATTTCAGGCTGGTGCTATTTTTATGACATGTACAGTTGAAATAACTGAAGGTCAGAATGGTAATTTTTTGCAAAAAAATGTTTATTTAACTGTGAGGTTTAAGTGATTGGTAATTGATACTGTTCATAAGCATTCACCTACATTTTTCAGGCTGGTGCTGTCCGTATCTGATGCAGTCAGTCAAGTTGCCCTGGCCAATATTTCAAATGCTGCAGTTGCTGACCTACAGAATCATGGTAAATAGTAACATTTATATATTAAGCAGTGTTTTACTTTATGTACCACAGTGGGTACTTTGTGCATAAAAACTTGTCAAAGACACACATGAATTTCAGTTCTGGAGTCATAAAACTGTACTGTACATTGCATGACAAAAGACAATTTCTTTTCTGGTATAAACGTCTTTCTAATACACAAACTCTTCAAAACTACTGAATTATTGCTTCATCGTAAACACTGTTCAACTCAGCAAGGCTGGAATGTAACAAATGTTGTGATAGACAGTAGGACCGTTTTCGCCAGAATAACTGGCTCATCAGCTACTGAAGTAACAGACACTGCACGCTATATTTATATATACTGGACATAACACTACATTCCAAACATAGTTAGGAAAGTCCGCTGTTTGATAACGTTAATCAACTGTCCAATAAGACCAGCCTATCTGTCTGAGTGGACAGTTAACAAGAATGTTGAAGCCATGAAATACATGTTAACAAACATTCTATTGGTCCATGGCGTAGATGCCACAGAGTGCAAGGGGACTGAACCACCTTGGGTCAGTAGGTGTGAATAAGCACCAAAGAATGCACTATTACCACTGTAAAAAACAAAACAAAATATTGTGTGCATAAAAGAATGTCCTGGAGTGATTCCACGACATAAACCTATTACACTTGTATATGGTATCAAGTGAGAACCTGAAATAATTGGCAGTTCCGTGAGCATGGCTCGAATGAGTCATGTTAGAAATTCCTGTTATGAGGCAGACAAGCTTGGGAATTGAAAAAATTTGTTATATGACATAGCTAGTAAGCTTATCTGCCCATGACGTTCAGACCAAATGGCTCTGTTGTGCACAATTGATGGATCCACTGGTTTTCCCTTGTCAATCTGAGTTTTTTGCAAGTTAGGGGGAGTACTTATATGCTCCAATATTTGGACTTGGAGGTTCCAAATTGGGTGGTCTGGGAGTGCATGGTGCCTTCCCAGCGGCTGGCTTACATGTTTTCTAGTGATATAGTAACGATGTTCGCGTTGTCTATTTCTCGACAGTCTCTTGGTTTGACCTACATACTGCCTGTTACAGGCCTGCATATGCCACCTGAAGGGGTTCTATAAGAACACCCAGTTTTTGTGCTTGTGCCCCTGCCATGTGTGTCCATGATGCAACAATATTTGCAATTTGGAGTATTGTAGGGATGTTGTTCAGGGACACCTGAGATGGCCGGTGTGTGAGGAGCTTTAGGATATTCCATGTGTGATTGCATTAGAATGTCCATCAGATTCTTGTTTCTTCTATATCCAACAACAACTTCGTCTTGTTTGTTTTGGAAGTGCAGCGGTAAAACAATTGCACCAATACTTAGGTACAAATTACAAGTGTGTCACATTGAAAGCCCCTCTGCTTGATTGACTTGGGCCATTTGGGGAAAAAAATGGGGATCTTCAGGGCTCCCACCTTTTCATATCTGTGCAAAAACCCTGACTAAGTAGATAGATATCATATATATATTAATTATGAAAAGTACAAATTTTGTCTGTTGTGAATATGACTGGGAATTTGTCTGTCCTTACATGGTGTACTGATATTGTTTTGCACACTTGCCACACAGCAACCTTTGTTACTGTATGGGTTAACCCCTTCTCCTTGAATTAAGACAGAGTCAACAGCTTCCCTTGGCATTGGTAAGTGCCCAACCCATGCCAAGGAAAGCTCTTGACCTTGAGCATGTGATCTTGATAGGTCTCATCTGCAATTCTCAGATAGTTTTTCATTATCTTTGAAATTGGTTGAAAACACTGATGCAGGCAGCATTTAACCACTGTCTGGTTTAAGGGAGAAAGGGTTAATTCCCCTAAAGGTCAGCTATTCTTATTTGTATGGGATAGTAAAGTGCTCTCTGTCAGATGTTTAGGGATTGTTATGGTGGCAATGTAAGAACACAAGGAAGCCCTAGGCCCTAAAAGTAGGGCATAGCACATTTGCTGTGACTTCCTTCCTGGTGTTAAATTAGCTGCTACACTGAACAAACATATCAAATGAATGACATTGTATCACAGAGTCAAATACAATGTTGTAACAACTAAACAGTCATTTTTAAGCCAAGCTGGTGCTAACATGCCACAGTTTTGATTTTTCACTCATTTGCTTTTCACTAGATGACACTGCATCATATAGGCTGGTTTCTGGCATATGAGTACAATGTGAACTAGAAAAGAAGATTTTGCATCAAAGCAAATCTGTGTGCCTTCAAAAGTTGTAAATATGACTATATGAACATTTTGAAGTCCAAATGACCTTGACCCTTAGAGGTCACATGTGGGTTACAAAAATGTGCAGTGTTGCAATACAGACAATTTGAGTTCAACATGATTAAAATTGGGTGAATAGTGACCACGTTATGGCTAAAGGAAACTTTAAAAGGTCCAAATGACCTTAACTTTTGACCTTAAGAAGTTACATGTAATTAACAAAAATTGCAGTGTTGCAACACAGTGAAAACTCGTTATAATGACACCATCTGTTCCCTAAGAAATGTGTCATATAACTGAATATGTCAGATAAATGAATCATATAACAAAGAAATAAATTTTTGCCCCCTGCAAATTTGTGTCATATTGAATATGTCAGAGATGTGAGTGTCATTAGAATGAGGTTTCACTTTATCTGCAATTTGAGCCCAGCATGAACCAAATCAGATGAAAATTAACCAAGTTATGGCTGATGAAAATTTCAAAGGGCCAGATGACCTTGACCTTTAACCTTTAGAGGTCACATGTATACAAGAATGTGCAGTGTTACAATATCTGCAATTTTTAGCCGAGCATGGTAAAAATAAATTAAAAATAACTGAGTTATAGCTGGAAGAATATTTCCAAGGTCCAATTGATTTTGACCTTTAGAGGTCACTTGTAAATTATAGAAATGACCTTTGACATGATCTTTGACCCTGACATGGCCTTCTGACCTTGACATGGTTTTGACCTTGAAATGACCTTTGGCCTTTGGCATGACCTTTCTCATTGACATTATTTAAAATTGGAAGATATTCAAGATGTAAAATTCCAAATACCCCTAATTTGCATAATCTTCAACACATTTTCTCCTCTATATTAACAGGAACAAATTCATGTATAGACCTATAATCATGCCAAGTTTGAAGTTTCTCGGTGTAAAAGTGTTCGAGAAAACTGTCCCACAAAATTTGGTAGTAGAGAGAGAGAGAGAGAGAGAGAGAGAGAGAGAGAGAGTAGAGAGAGAGAGAGAGAGAGAGAGAGAGAGAGAGAGAGAGAGAGAGAGAGAGAGGAGAGAGAGAGAGAGAGAGAGAAGAGAGAGGAGAGAGAGAGAGAGAGAGAGAGAGAGACGAAGAGAGAGAGAGAGATGGAGAGAGAGAGAGAGGAGAGAGGAGAGAGAGGGGAGAGAGAGAGAGAGTCCAAGCATCTCAGATGGATGTGATGTACTCTTCAATTAATGCACACAGCCATAATGAATCCAAGCATCTTAGATGGGTGTGATGTACTCTTCAATGAATATTGTGTTCAGCTTAATCATTTAGGTTGCAGCATCCTTTCTGAATATCAGAAGATCACTGTAGCTTGAATTGGTCATAGCAGGTTCACAGATGTGATAGTCTGAGTGCCTGATTTGAGACCTTGGAAACATTAATGCTGGCAGAATTGAATGTAGGATAAATTGTGTACAAAGAAAAATGTACCAGCAGTGCTATCTGAGTTCATATAGACAATAAAAGTACAAGACAAGGCCAGTGGTACTGAAAGAAATGCTCATATAAACTTGTCAGATGCATTATCAACCAATTTCAGACTTTGAGGGCCTTGGGATGATGTGGTTGCAAGGCTAACAACTGTCGGATCCACTGTGGTAGAATGAGTGATTTAAGGATAGCCCGGAGTTCATATGCACAGAGTAATTCCAAAGTGCTGTGAGGGTATTGCAGTAGCAAATATACCCTATGTTATCTATTATTGTGCCCCCCCCCCCACCACTGGACGGGGGGGGGGGGGGGGGGCTGGAGGAGGCACAATAATAGATAACATAATGAGTGGTTGCACATTTTAGTGGAATTAAAATTGTATGGAAGATCTGTATGGAATATAAAAGAGAAGTAATTTTAGATTTTTATTGCATTTGAACTTTATATGTAAATTCTTTTTATCTATCTTTCTTGTATGAAAGATCTGAGAGATCTTCCATGTGATTTAGAAGAGACAGGCGTGGCTGATTGGTTATGCTCTTGTTTTGTGTGTGGGCGACCAGGGTTCCATACCCAGCAGATGCAAAGGACTTTCTGGCTGTCTATTCTATTCTATTCTATTCTACTCTATTTTATTCTATTCTATTCTATTCTATTCTTTTGCCTCCAAAGCAGAACAAGTTCCATGTTACCTTACTACCCAGTGGAGTAGAAATAACGTACAGCTTGGGTCTGCTTTGGAGCCAAGAAGCTATGTGTCTGTAAGAAATCTATGGACACTGGTCCCTGTAATGGTTATCACATGGTTGTACATAGATTCACTTCAGTTAGTAAAAGACAGCTTTGTGTGACATACAGTTTCAGCACAGTTACTGGCCACCCACGGCTCTATAGCAGATGATGCAGGTGACCATGTGCACACTCAGCTCTTTGCTGTCCATGAGGACCAAGTACCTCCCCCTCAACTCCACATAGACACTACAGAAGGCGATGAGCTACCTGGTAGTCTTCCCAGCTCAGCATCCGTGGATGCAGAACCAAAGGTACATGTAAAACTTGACAATCATTTGAGTCATGATCAATAACCATTTCCCCTACCCCCCCCCCCCCCCCCCCATTTAAAGGCACCTACCCCTAGGTCACTGTTTATTGTCATAATATATACAAAATGTCTGGACAGATTTTGGTGGGAAAAAAAAAAAGATTTTGGTGAAAGTTGGTATGAAATACTTCATTCATTAAGTTAAGATGAATTGAAAGGAATATATTTTTTTCCTTATCTACACTATATCCCCAATGCCCAAATAATGAAAATCAAGGCATTGTGGTCTTAGGAAACAAAGCTGTTTGCCATTTTAACTCATTGTTTTAATGCTAACTTTTAAAAGCCAATTTGGTGTCCAATTCATCCTGTGATCATAATGGAGCACTCAGGCTATCACTGAGCAACTGATGTTATATGAATATCCTTCAGCTACTTTTTATTGGTTTTAACATACTTATAAAAAACATGGGTTTTTTCATAAAGAAATATATTTATATATGTATCCAATGTTGAAAAAATGGTGTGCTAGAGAGAATCATGAGACATAAGTTGTGGACAGATCAGATTACTAGGTCACTGTAATCCATTTACATGTATCTGTCACTCTGGCCCATTTGCTCACTGCAACATGTCCTTGACGAAATGAATTTTTCAGTTTTAATATAACTCTCTGTACTTTCATGTGCCTTTCTTGGAAAAGCAGAAAATTATCTACCATGGTTGAGACCAAAATGAAATTCAACCAATCTGCAAAAACCTCTCGCTTGTCTATTGAAGCAGATGAACCAAGATGATTGTAGATTGATGAAACAAGAACTGTCCTTTCACTCTGCTGTGGTAGATAAATGTCAGTATCTTGCTTCAAACAAGATCATATGTCAAGAATTGATTTTCAACAAAAGGATTGGGCATATACATAAGTTTGGGTGTAAACAAAAGTGGCTTACATATAGGTCAAAGAGTACATTTTACACACAAGTGAATATGTTAAGTGTGCTTGGGCCTAGCTGAAAAACATATGGAAAAATAACGTGGAAGACCCAGGCAGGTCACGGGGAGGGTCCACTTTACAACTGAACTTCTGACTTGTCGGTTCTGCTACACGCTGTGCCATCTCAAGACAACATTAATGACTAGAATTCCAGTCTGCGCAATTAATTTGGCAAATCTGTGATTTTTATTCTGTTTCAACATACATTTCTATCACTTTTACCTTGAAACACCATTTCAACATCTTAATTAATAAAATATTGAATGAAATTGAGGAACGTTTTGAGAGCTGTGGTAAGAAAGTTTTAGCAGTTTGGTTTTAGACCCTTAACACCTTCCCATCAGGGTCCACGCATTACACAGACCCCACAAATAACTTTTGATGTCAGGGTCCACATTATACAAGGATGTCCTTCCTCGTTACCATGGCAAGATGCAGATTTCATTTCTATAAGAGTTTGCAGGTCACAAAAGGTATTCCAGACAATGATAAGGTACAAACAGGCAACAATATGTTCCAAGAATGTAACATACGACATAAGAATGTAACATACGACATATTTCATAGAGTTTATTGCATTTCAGTTGGCAAATGTTATAATTATTATGGAATTTTATGGAATTTTCATGAGAAATTGGTCTGTATGTTAACCAATTGTCATGTTGAAATTTACCAATTCATATCAGTACAAAACAAAGGCATCAATATTCATTTTTTGATAGTCAATCTTCATTTTGGTATACGATACTTACAATTTTTTGCATCATAAAGAAAAATAAATATGGCTTCAATATTTAGTATTTTGCATAAAAAGGATAAAAATAACCAGACAAAGGCAGCAAACCTATTGAAAAATCCTAGACTTGAAAGTGTTAATATGTTGTTTCCCCTCACTGGATCTCCTTTTTTCTATTGATTGTCAGTACAACTGACCCATGATGTGTATCATGTGCTGAAAAAAAATGAGGATCAGTAAAAAAAAATGATGCGTTGTATTTGCAGAAGAGGCGGGGAGGCTGGCCTAAAGGCAAGAAAAGAAAGAAAGACACAAGAGACAGCATGACTCCCAAAGCTCCAGCCACAGCGTAAGTACAAGTAGGGCAATTAGCCCAACTTAAAGATGTGTCAGAGTAAGTACAGAGGACTTACACATGTGTCAGAATAAGTACAAGTATGGCAATTAGCCCAACTTAAACATGTGTCAGAGTAAGTACAGAGGACTTACACATGTGTCAGAACAAGTACAAGTATGGTAATTAGCCCAACTTAAACATGTGTCAGAGTAAGTACAGAGGACTTACACATGTGTCAGAGTAAGTACAAGTATGGCAATTAGCCCAACTTAAACATGTGTCACAGTAAGTACAAGCATAGAGGACTTAAACATATGTCAGAGTTAGTACAGAGGACTTACACATGTGTCACAGTAAGTATAAGTACATCTCTAGAACTGTACATATGTCTCCTTAAGTACAAGTACAGAAGACTACATGTTTTGTTAAGTACAAGTACTAAGGACTTAAACATGTGTCATAGTAAGTACAAGTACAGAGGACTTTACATGTGTCATAGTAAGTGCAAATACAGAGGACTATGTGTCACTTTAAGTGTAAGCACAGAGGACTTAAACAGGTGTCACATTAAGTGCAAATACAGAAAACTGAAACATAGGACATATTAAGTACATTCACTGAAAATTCAAATGTGTCACAGTAAGTACAAGTGATATGTATATTTTATTATATCTTTTGCTTTGGATCGTAAGGTATAGTGACTGGATGTTATTTCTTTCATACAGATATGTGCTGTTTGCTATACCAAGGAGACAGGACATTAAGAAACTCCATCCTGACTTGGCCTTTGCTGAAGTCACCAAAATCTTAGGCAATGAATGGTCCACCATGGCAGCTGAAGAAAAACAGGTCAGTACCTGCCGAGAAGACATGGGTGGGTGTGCACAATTAGATCAGTACACTGAGTCCTGCTTTGTAAGACTGTCCTTAATGATCACCAAATTTGGTATGTCAAAACAAATGGCTTTTCATTTGGAGGTATAAGGAAGATATACATGTGTGAAAATGCATTTGGTGTGTGGAAATAGATTAGGACTTGGCACACAGCTCATAGACTCTTGTAGGTTAGCATTTATGACTACATTAGTCCATGTGTACATGCGGGTAGAAAAAGCACAGTGTCTGCAGTATGAGTTACTATGTAATTTGTCACAAGTGCTGACTTACATATATACAATTAATGTCACAAACAATATTTTTACAGCAGATCAATGGCAGTCTTTAGTGGCTTTAAAAGGTTGAGAGTCATATGAGATAGATTTACAGAAGCAAGTCAGTTCTATGACTGGTACCCTCAGAAAGAGGTCAGAGTATATTGTGGGCCACACACAGGCAGCTCACAGTGGGGAGTGGATCCTATTTTTTCAAGCCTGAAGATATTAAAATTAGAATAAATTAATATCTACATGACTTCTATCTTTGTTTATAAGGTGATTCATAACCTGATGCCAAATATCTTCAAGAATTTTTTAAATTTTAATTTTGATGTTCATTATTATTCTACCCAGTACAGGGAAGATCTATATATCCCTAGATACCGAACAAATGTTTGTAAATTTGGAATCAAGTACCATGGTCCAATGGTTTGGAATAATATTCCTCAAGATTTGAGAAAGGTACCCTGTTTGTCTTCATTTAAAAAGAAGTTGAAATTTTTGTTGCTTCTTAATACAACTAATTGACTAATTGTATTCTTAATGATCTTTGATGTGTATAATGCCATCTAGTATATATCATAATCACATAGATTTACATATGGATGGAGATATTATAAGCTCACCAGAGTTTCTATCCCCAATGTATACTGTGCATATTTGAATGTTTATGCTGGATTAATAAAATTCAATTCAAGATAGTTGTCGCACGATTTCTTATTTTTAAATCAGGAGCATGCTCCCAACTTTATCGTGCAGTTGTAATATTTACTTCTGCTTTTAATGTTGCTTTAGAAATATATTGAGGAGGCTGAAGAAGATAAAAAGAGGTACATAGAAGAACTAAAGGCTTATCAACAATCTGAGGCTTATCAAAACTTTATCAAGAAAAAGAAATTAAAAGGAATCTGTGGTACGTATATATTACTTTATTTGACATGTGTGCAACTCCAGGAGCTGCACATCAATGGCTGATGTGGTTCAAAAGCAAAACATATTATGGTTGCTACATAGTGTAGATCTCTGATGCAATTATCAATATTAAATCTAAATTTTGTGTTCAGTTGCCTGAAAAGGGTATAAACGTAGAGGGTATACATGTAGTTTCTCAACGATGACCTTATAACTCAGCGTGTGGACACAGTCATACAGTGATGGTGGCATGTTGTGGACAATCTTTACAAAATGTCTACTTTTAATGAAAGGACACAAATTTGATTCTGTGCAATTTGATTACAGTTAGGTAAACCGTCATTCTAAAGATTACAGACTTTTGCCTTTGATGACAGATAAAACTGTTATTTCAAATATGTGAAACATGATGGCCCAAAGATTTATATTCTATAACAGTTATAACTTAAGTATCTGATAAGGCTCAAAATAAGATGAGAATAATGTTCATATCAGTCATCCTGTTCAATGTTTTGATGCCTTGAATGCACACTTACTGTCTCATACAGATATGGCTCGTATGGACATTTACTGCCTTTTTCAGATATGGAAGCTGCCAATCTGGACCCACAGTATTTAGAATCATCCTATGTGTCCGAATTAGAGGCAAGTATACTGTCACTCTTGAGCAGGACAGCAGCAAGTTGTAAATGAAGTTTTTAATACATGTACTGTAGTTATTAACTGTCGACACTGTTGAAAATAATGAAAAATGTCCAGAAAATAGCACGCCTTTTTCAAGGTGAAAAATTGCTCATTTCAAGTAGCATTTTATTTATGGAATTATATGCAAAGTTAATGTGGACAAGTGCAAATTGATGTGTGTGTCAGCTATATTGTATGTCATAGACAGGTGAAAAGAAGCCAATTTCAAATACTACTCAATATTGGCTAGAGTGGTGATTTTACAGTTAGGTTAGAAGTTAGTCTGATGTGCCACTATAGCAGTTGGCATACATGTACCACCATGAACACACAGACACACTCACAAGCAGGGAAGTGCGTATTTATCAATGGTTTTTGTTGTGGGCACAGTAAGTTTATAACTGTAGAAAGTAATAAGCAATATATTCTTTATACATTATTACTGTTAACTTTTATTTTTTTTCCTTTTATATTCCTAAGTATTTAATTTCCTAAATTTACTCCAAATCAGAATTTTTTATTAGCTTTACTTTCCCAAAACTGACCCCAAGTTTGATTTCGCTCAGATTTGAAGAACTACTCCCATCATGCCAAATATTCCTGAGTGAACCTCATTGAGGCGAAAACATTGGGAATATCTTTATTCCTTCCTGAAAGCTTATGGTTACACAGTATGCTGGATAATAATGTCCATGTTTTATGACAGGAGGAGGGTCTGTACTGCAAGGTGTGCAACCTGTACTTCAGCTCCTTGCATAACCGACGTGAACACCTGTTTGGTAAACAGCACCTGCAGAATGTGACAAGTAAGTGCTGGTGTCTATTGTCTGAGTTGCTGTGGGTATAGACAGGCAGAGAGAAAGTTAGGTTGGCAGCACCAAGGCACTCTCAGACCTTTCATCAAGGTCAACATGATGTGAAATTGCTGCACTTTATTTGAAACCTCCCCAAAAATTAAAAAGAGGGGAAAAACTTCACTTGGTAAATGCTGTTTCTTCATATTGATTTTCTTGCATGTCTGATGTGACTATAGATTACATGTATATGTAACATGTTAATATTTTTTTGCATTCTTTGTAGGTGAATTTGAAAAAGAGTTGAATGGTGACAGTGAGGCCCTGGTGAACTCCGAGCTTGCGCAGGACATTTTAACTTCAGGGTCAGATCATAGTCCAATAGGTGATTCATATTACTCTAGGTGTGGGCTTGGAGGACCAGTTGATATAGAGGGATTTATACAACAGTTTCTGGAGAAAAATTATGGTGAGATTGTTTGAATGTTTCATACGTATTTACTTGAAATTTACTCATGCAGTGCCCAAATAAATAAGTTTCCTATCTGAGCCCCAGTTTGCCCACAGTCATACAATGTATGCAGCGCCTTGTCACTTTGTGTACACATCAAACTTGCAAATTTCTCCAACCTTTTTTTTCCCCCTCTTGGGTAGTGGCTTCAGTCATGAACTTACTTTTGAAATGCATTTGGTAACCATGGTGACCACCAAATTTGCATATCATATCATACCTGATATGCAGCCCTCCTTTCGAAGAACACCCCAAGGGGGGCCAAACACGAAGCAAGTGGCCTCTCAGTCGAAGTCAAATAACATGGAAAGGATAACCCAGGGTGCTTGATGAATGTGGTGCTGATAGACAGATGGTCTGCCAATGGAGGGACCTGTCAAGTGAGGGAATACTGTAAACCTCTATATGGCCTTGCAATTATGCGAACAGTTTGCTCATCAAGAACATGTAATTTGGGGGGCAATTTCAATTCATTAATCGTCCAATACTGAATCTGAAGTATCCCGGAGCTGTTTAACTGAAAATTAGAAAGGTATCTTCAGGGGGATACTTACAAACAGTGAGAAAATAACAGATAAAACTGTGGCATAACATCAAAAGTTTACATTATTTTTCTTAAGGTCATTGCGAGATTGTTTTAATAACAGAAACCCTGAAATAAAAGTGTTCTTGGAAAAAGACAGCATTTCAGGTTCTGTGCATGTCGTTCATAATCAATAGAAATATGTATAACCCTTTGTCATCGGGGTGTCATTACATTTTATCAACAAAAATGAAAAGCCATTATTGAAGTTTATTTGGACCCAGTGGTGAAGGGAACAGGTTAAATTTATCATAAATGATATTTATTGTTGATAAGTTCAAAATGATTACCAAGATATTCAACCTACCACAAATTTGATTTGCAACCATATCATTTTGTTCAGTAAATTATACTTGTGCTCTTATTTAGTTGTCCTGTGTTCATTTAAATATCATGATAAATGAGAAGTCACAGAAAGAAGGGGTTAGAAAGAATTTGTGAGCTGTAGGCAGCGAGTTTGACGAAGTTTTTAATGGGTGGCATATTGGCTGTGAGAGAGGACCATGAATACAAGAACTGGGTGTATGCTGTGATTGTTCCATGGGTGACATAGCAGTTGAGTAAGTAGACCATGAATACAGGTTTAGGTCTGTGCTGTGAGTGTTTGACATTTATATGATAGTTGGCATAGTTCTTGTAGATGCCACAAAGGTATTTGATCAGGTGCAATATGTCAAGCTTTTTTGTTTGTTGATTAAGAAAGGCCCATGTCCCATTGTAGGTCCTCTGCTTCTGAATTTATATACCCGTCACAACATCATAGTTAAGTGGGAGGAAACATTATCCAATACATTTTCATATACCAATGGTGTCCAGCAAGGTGATGTGTTGCCTCCAATATTGTTCAGGGTCTATATAGATGAACTTCTGTATAGACTGACACAGAGTGGCTACGGTTGTCATATTGGCCACATCTTCCATGGTGCATTTACCGAGTATGCAGATGACATGTATACTCAACAACTAGGTATCAATTATTTAAGATATATTGCATGTCTCTGTACGGTGCCCAATTATGGGATTTTTCCGGTAAAGAAGTTGAAACATTTTTCACAGCATGGAGAAAAGCGATTCAGCACACATGGAAATTACCCTATACTTGTCACTCTAATTTGCTCCATAACATTTGTAATGACGTTAATTTTGAATTGCAAATGAATATTCGTTCTTTGAAATTTGTCCACAAATTTTCAGTCATTAAAAATGATATTATTCAATGAGTGGCCAAAATTGTGTGGTAGCAGTCAGTCAGCAGTGTGGGATTCCATAAATTATATCTTTGATAAATACTGTATTAACAAACCCCCTTATATTGTTCAGTTGGATTGTCTCAGTGTTATTGCAAGAATTCAACAGACCCCAAATTGTGATGGACAAAGTTTCACTTTGGGCCACCTTACACGTGAACTCTGTGAAATAAGAGATGGGGCTGATCAATGCATAGTGACCAAACATGAGTGTATGGAAAAAATATATGAAATAAGTACGGCATAATTATGTTGTAACCCAATAGCCCCCAGTCCCATTAGGCAGTCGGGTTACTGTCAGGACAGTTGACTGTGGATTTATGGACTATGTATTGCAAATGTGTGTATGGTTTCTTTCTTTCTTCTGCTTTTCTTTTCTTTTCTTTTTTTTTTTTTCTTTTTATCTTCAACTGTCTTGTACTTAGTGTATGAGTAAAGATAGTGATAATATCAGCAGAGTGAGAGGACCTGGAATACAGGAGCTAGGTGTATGCTGTAAGTGTTTGTTGGGTGGCATCGTTTGAGTTAGAGCATCATGAATACAAGAGCTAGGTCTGTGCTGTGACACCAATCAGATATTAGTCACTGTTGTTTTTGTATTGTGGCTGGGACTGGTCCTGTTGTGCAGTTATTTTGTAGTGTTATTTGATGCCCTTTATCTTGCAGAAAGGGAGTCTGAAACACGTGAATTACAAAAGTCACTGATAGTAGCTAAAGACCGACACTCCATGCTTCTGGAGACCATACAAGAATATAAGGTGAGTAGAAGGTCATGTGGCAAGTCACACCACCATGGCAAGTGCATTTGGCTGGTAAACAGACCGAGCTGTATTATTTGCCCAGTAAACTTGAATATTAGATGGAGAAATCACGGAACTAATTGTAAGTCTATTTGAGAGACCGTTGTTGCTTGCAAACACTTGAAATGACCCTTAACCCTTTACCCCTTGAATTGACACTGAGTCAACAACTTTCCTTGGCATGAGTTGGGCACTAAGTGGCCAACTCCTGCCAAGGAAAGTTGTTGGCTCGGGGCATGTGATCTTAGCAGGTCTCATCTTCAATTCTCAGTCAAAATTGTTTTTCATTACTGTTGAAATTAGTTGAAAACGCTGAAGCAGATTATATTTGACCATCGGCCAGTTTAAGGGGGAAAGGGTTAAACACCCCAACCCCAAAACAAAGTCTTTGATCAAGGCTGTGAGAGAGGACCATGAATACAAGAACAAACCTCGGGCGTCGTGCTAGAAAAGTAGTCAATATATTTCTGAAGAAGGCGGTTTGCCTCGATTGGTGTGATTATTGGTTAACAAAAAGTAAGTCAGATTTTTCCCTTCGCTGACTTATAGTAAAACAAAATTAAGAAAAATAGAGTTATTTTATTTTCCATTTTCCATTGTTGGGATTCGCCATTGCACAGTTCAGGAACAAAAGAAACACTAGGGTCTACAGTTTGTACCATCCAGTGGCACAGTCGTCTGGCAGTTATGCAGTCACTTATTGAACTGTTGTTGAAATTTTGATCAAAATGATTGGCACTTTTTGACTGAAATTGTGTTTGATATTATTGATCATTTGTATGTTTTTTGTCTGCGACAATTTCAGTTGTTTAGAAAGTTGATTTGGAAGAAATGAAATATCGGTCAAATTGTCAGTTGCGAAGTTGAAATCAACAGTGTATACATCACAAGAATTAAATTTTAGTTCCTAGTGTGGTAATGAAGACCTTTGTTCATACAAGTTGATGTACATTTTGACACAAAAAGGTACCTGTTGAACGTTTCAACAATCTATAGTTTAAATATAATACATTTGACACCTTTTACTATGTGTATAATATTGCTATTTACATCATGCTTCAGGAGATCAAACTGAATTATTTATACAAATACTGCTAGGCTTTATAGACCAAGCAATAAATTGACTGGTGATGCGTGTATAAGATTTACATAGATGTTTTATTTTCCTCTGGGAATAGCCATTGAATTTGACTAGTGATACATGGTTTACGTGGATGTGTTGCAGGCTTTGGAGACCAAGTTAGAGCAGGATGTGGGGAGCCTTAAGGCCTATGGTGCAGCACTGGCAGTACAGATCGATGGACTCAAGATGGTTCCAACTTTATTTGGAGTTATCAATTTCTAACGCATCTCATCTTAAGTTGTCCAGTGCTACGGCTGGAAGAAAAGGTGAAGAATATCACACTGAGAAGTCTCTCATCAAGTACACAGATGAGGCCACCAGGTGCTTACTAGTTATCCCATATGCTGCTGCCCAGTGGTAAATCTAGCACTGATAAAGTGGATTTTGTCACCAGTAGCCATTATGCCACCGTGAAAGGGCACGTTGCTTTCAAGGACTTGAATGGTGTTACAGGTTATGTTCAACTTCCCATGTAGTCTGAACTGGATCAGGTCACATTATGTACAGATTGTGTTCAGTCTGTCGCAGTTTCTTGTCCAATGTTCAGTCTGCTACAGTCTCTGTTCACCTTTCATTGGGTCTACCAGATATAGGTCCTGGCCACATTGTTATGTACAAATTGAATCATATTGATTCTAGTCCTGCATTTTAATTTATTTTGAGTGAAAATGCTGTGATTGAGTTGTATGTATACTAAGCCCATCGTGTGGCTGCCTTGTTCTTATTGTCATGAAGTATGGGAGTTATCAAATCGTGCATATATATAAACATATATTTAATACCAAATTTCAAGACAGTTTATTTAACTAAGCTGTTTGGATAGAACTTCAGAATTGCATTTTGACTTGTGAAAGTGCAATGCCTGGAACTTTATTTAATCAAGAATTATTTCATGATTAACAGCTTTGTTTACTGTTGTGCAGCCTTGAAAGTGTATATTATGCTTGCTTAGGATACAAGAAACCAATCTCTTGTGTCTTCACAACTGCAGTAGAGAAAGAAAAGGCTTTGTCAGTAATAGGGGTATGTTACATATGTATTGTTCTCAATTTTTACATTGTAGGTTATGTGTTGTCTTCTGTTGCTTATGTTCACGTGAGCATTTCAGCCTCACCTTTTGTAATTAGACGACAAGCTGATAGCTCACAGCGACTGCTTGGGATATGTGTGTAACACCAGACAAATGCGGAAAAACCACATACATGTCAGGATTACCATGATTACCATCAAATAAAGCACAGTGACACCTGAAGCTAAGACCCCAGTGTGCCATCGGTCATTGTCCATGCTGAGTGGTTCGTTTTGTTCTGTAGATTTATTTGGTGTCTCTGTGTTTTCATATTTGTTTGCACTAATATTTGCAAGTTCAAGGTACTCAGCTGAAGTAAGCAGACATATCAAAGAGACATTTAGAGTTGCCTTAAGGTTAGGTTGATGGTAGTTTCAGTTTATCCACTACTTGTGACATCTTCATGCTCTTGTACTTTCTAATTTCACAGTATTCTTACATTGATGAATTTATTACAAAAAGACAAAATAAAAGATTGTGAGATTTTTTTTGTCAAGGCACAATACACAAATGCTACATTAACACCATTTTTGTGTTGAGTTCAGTTAGATTTCTCAATTAGACTTCTATTTGATCTGTCAGGCTTGCCTTGGCTGTCATCTCTGTGTTGCTGTCAATGCTCACTGTAGTTACACAGATTTTCATGGGCACCTGGGTGATGCATGATTGCAGATCAGAAATAAAAAAATGACAAAGTTTGTAGGCCAATCAATGCTGAACACTCATTGGTCATATTGATAAACACTTTCCATTGTTCTATGAAAATATGAACTTGTTGTTGAAGGATAAAGAACACATAGTTCATTGCTCAGGGGAAGTAATTGTTCATTTGTACATAAATCACTAGAGATTGTGTGTAAATGTGTTGTATGTAAACAATAATCAGTGTATATAGTATTTAAATTTGCATGGTTTTACATGCAGAGAGTATAAGTCTTCCAGCCACTATGAATTTGTATAACTTGCACATTGCTCTTGTTGACCTTGTAATGATGAGCCTGGACTTCATTTTGTACTAATAATATCTCCTATAGGACACGATCAGCAACTTCCTGGTGCAGACTTGGGGCTGTGTACAGCACGGAGTTTGTCTATCAAAGTGGAGAAACCTGGGACTTACCCATGTTAGAATTGTGGATAAATTCAGGCTTAACCCTTTCCCCCTTGAATTAAGACTGAGTCAACAGCTTTCCTTGGCATGGGTTGGGCACTTAATGTCCAACCCATGCCAAGGAAAGCTGTTGACCTGGGGCATGTGATTTTGTTAAGTCTCATGTACATTTATCAGTCAAATTGTGTTTCATAACTGTTGAAATTAGTTGAAAACACTGAAGCAGATGATGTTTGACCACCAGCCAGTTTTGGCCGGTTTGAGGGGGAAAGGGTTAATACTGATAAAAGAATTTGACAGGGAGTTTAGCCCTAGATCAGGGTATCTAAGTTTGTTCCAATGTTCTGCATGTTACCGTATAGTTTTTTGGGCATGGAGGATACAAATGATGTGGTTTCTTAATTTGTAGCGTAACGATGTCAAATGGTTAAACAAATGTGGGCTTCAAGTATCAGCCATCATTGTGATGTTTATGCTTGGCCAGGCCCCAATGCAGAAGTCGGCAACTTTTGAGTTGATGCCATAGCACAGTTGAATAAAAAATGCAGACTCAAAAAAGTTCATGTTCAAAGCCAAGTCATCCTCATAAGATGACTTAAGCTCATGGTCAAAGCCAAGTCTTCCCCATAAGAAGACCTAAGCTCATGGTCAAAGCCAAGACTTCCTGATAAGAAGACTTAAGTTCTGAGTGTCTTTATGCTCCACTTTCGGGGGGGGGGGGGGGGGGGGGGGGGGGGTATTTGGAGGTTAGTCTGGATCTGCTGGTTGGACAAAGTGAAGGTTTTTTTCCCTTTTGCCATTTTCCCATGTTACACCTCTATTGAGACCACCTGTCTGATGTGACCACTTTTTACCTGGCCTTGGGTGGTCTCTCAAAACAGGTTTTACTGTACTTTGATATGTGTGCAAGCCCTTTCATAGCGAAATTTTGTTTTAATCTGTATTAAAATTTTGAATTTTGTCATAAATAAAATTGTGTTTACAAAATTTGGTAAAGTTTAAAAATCACAGATTGTGTCAATTTTTTTTAAGAGAGTAAAATTTATAGCATGTCTGGGATAAGAATATGCTTTAAAATACCTGCTTTTGTTGTTTATTTCACTCCAATATTTGCTCCCATTGTGACAAGGTACAAGTGGGACATTGTGCAGCAAGGTTGCCCATGAACCACATGGGCACTGATTGTACAATTTCTTAACCTTCTGAAAACTGATTGCAGACTTGGTTGTGGTTTGCACACCTTTTGAGCCCAGTGGGAACTGATGATATGCTTTCATTGGCATATTCTTGACAAATTTGTGCCCAGAGTGTATCAGGAAAAAAGCTGTCTAATAATGCTATATTATTATAATCCCAAAACAGAAGTAGACAATGTTTACAATATCCCATGGCTGGTGGTTATTTTTAAAAAAATTTTGGAGCCCAGTGGGAACTGTTAATATGCTTTCATTGGCACATTCTTGAAAACTTTATGGCCAGAGTGTATCAAGAAAAAAGCTGTTTATTAATGCAATATTATTTTAATCACAAAACAGAAATAGACCATGTTTACAATATCCAATGGTTGGTGGTCATTTTTAATTGGGGCAAGTTGCATGCTGATACATGTGCATTAAGCCGCTTGTGGCAAACTCAGCATTTGCTGTTCCCAGATCATTTAGTGAAACAAGTGCAAGCCATTATGGGAATCCAGAAAAGTTACTGCAGAAAGAAATACTGCCAGCCTGTCTGGGAAGCCTATCAGAGACTACATTTCTGCATCTGATATTCTACAGGTATTCTTACTGTGTTAATTTACCTGTCATCAGATGCCACTTGTCCTTCAATTATTTCATTGCCAGCTGCGACAAAAGTGGGTGTGCTCAGAATGGACATACCCATATTGGATGCACTTTCCTGGAAAACAGACCTTCTCTTCAAGTACCAGCATGCATACAGTTGCTGAGACCATTAGAATGGTCAGGATAACAACTTTCCTCTATACTTATACAGTGAAACCTGTTTTGAGAGACCACTGGGATGAAACACCACCTGCCTTTTCAGACCATGTTTACTATGTCCCTTTTGCTATTTTTCCCATGTTATTATACCTCTATTGAGAGACCACCTGCCTTATGTGACCACTTTTTGGCTTGCCCTAGGAGTGGTCTCTGGAAATAGGTTTCACCATAGAGGAAAGCTGTTGACTCGGGCAAACGTTGGGACTGAAAGAGTTAACACTACTTGTTTATGACAATAGGGCAGTGCTTTGAGATGTGGACAACTAATGTCTGATGGACTTCACCTTTGGAAGGAAAGGTTGGAAGTTAATAACACTTTTGCGCAGCATATATTCTGAAAGTTTGGACACTGGTGTAGTGGACCATAACATAATATAGGGTCTTGCTGGTCATCGGACAATAAATAGTGTATGGAGATTGAACGGGGACAACTGGTGACCTGGATCATGTATATATAGGCTCATCAGTCTGTGTAAATATTGAATTGTTCTTATTTATGGTTCATTGTGTGCAAAATTTTGAGTGCTACACTATGGTGCTGATATGTCACATCACATTGTGTGCAGTCAACAATCTGTGCATGTCATTGTGGTCTTTGGTAACACAATAAACAATAAACAAGTTTTGTGAATGATTCATGTTGTGCTGGACTGTATTTATGCTTCTTTTTTTATCTTTTTGATTTTTTTTTTTTTTTTTTGACCGAAACATACGCAACATACACATAAGTACAAAAGTGGAACTTCAGTTTAAAAAAAAATTATATAATATTTCAAATTTGGTGTATAACCTTGTACAAGATGTCCAGATAAATTGGTCTACTTGGAATACAAATTTAACAGGACTGGAACAACTGAACCCACAGGTGTATGTGCAATTTTACACTTGTAAGTATTTTTGATGATATAATTTATAGATAATTAGTAATTTCCTGGACGAGTCACTCCAGACAAACCCCAAAGTAATACTCATTTTATCTAAAACATGTTTGACCACGTTAATCATTAAACCGTAATGCAAATTCCAAAATTGACCTGCAGTCTTTTCAAAGTACACTAGCCTGAATCTTCCCAATCCAGATGCAACAACAAATAGGTAAACAACCATACAAAATAATAAATTTGAAAACCACTTTAGCTCAGTTGTCTGGTCAGTCAGCTGAGCTTGCCCTATGGTCCTTTATTGTTGGCATCTGTCCATCAACAATTTGTGACTTGGTAGGAATATACCTCGAGTGAGGCTCTACTAACTTTTTTCAAATGGTCACAGTCCAGTGATTTGGGGATTTTTCTTTTTTTGGGGAAATATTAAAAAATCTTTGTTCTCCCAAACCGCAAACCAATTGGTTGGAAATTGCATGTTGGGAAACTTCCAGGGACCCATAGATCTCTTATGTTCACCAGGTGGCACTGTGATTTTTTTTTTTTTTTTTTGCAAACTTGCATGTGTTTTCACCTTTTTCAAGTATTCCAAAACCTTAGATTCTTCTGTAACTTTGTGGAAATGTTGATGGTGAATGGGTCAAACAAAGTTCGTCAGTAGGTGGTGATATTTTGCATCTCAAATTTTTAATGAATTTTTCAATTTGGCAAAGCCTGTATCTCACTGGGCTGCGACTGTTGGCGACAAATTGCGCATGGCATTCGCTTGGGAGTTTCCAAAATGTCTTGAAATGTTTGCAGGGGTTCTCAATTTCCTCACCTTGGTCACAGGGCCACACTGTTGTGTCGCTAGAATTTTTAACGTGTTAAAAAAAATGTGTGACAAGTTTTCTCTCAAAATAGTCATAGAGTTGTCCCGGGTGTCTCAAACACATCTGGAACCCTTCTCAATTTAGTTTCCGTGACTAAGAAAGTGCAAGTCAAATTTGTGAGGGGTTGGCAACCTATAAAGCTTAATTGTGACTGGCTGGAGACAAAAGGGAGCATTTGAAATTCAAGGCGCAAAACACGTGCGAACTGGCATGGTGGCACCAAAATTGCAAGTAATTCGGGAATAAATTGCGCACAAATTGCTGGACAGTCACACACCTGTTGCACAACAGTCGCGAATGTAACAGATTTGCAATTATGTCATGGAAATGTCGCATGAATTTTGCGCAAATTTCACCTGACATTCACGCAATATGTATGGCAAATTTTGGCCAAAATTGGCCACGAGTTCATGTAACATCTATGCAGCATTCGTGAGGCATACACAAACTTGTCTCGAATACCAATTCAGTGTGATTCCAAATGAAAATTGTCGCAAATGTGCGTATTTTTTTCATGCAATTTTGTGTCTCCAACTAGTCTCAAGTTGTCACAGTCCAGTGAGATATGGCCTCTAGTCAGTGTGTCCCTAGAATTTTTAACATGTTCAAAAATGAAAGTGAAACAAATTTTCTCTCAAAATAGTCACCGGGTCGCTGTGGAGGTCTCGAACACATTTGGAACCCTTCTCAATTTAGTTTCCATTTGTTAGAAAGTGCCAAGAAATGTGAGACAAATTTGTGAGGGGTGACCTATGAAACTAAATTGTGACTGACTGGAGACAAAAGGGAGAATTTAAAGTTCAGGGCATGAAACAGGTGCGAACTGGTATGTGGACAAAATTGCAAGTAACTTGGGAAAAAATTGCAAACAAATTGCAGGATTGTTGCATGACAATCACAAATGTTACTAATTCGCAATTTTATCATGCAAATGTCCTGCAAATTTCACTTTACATTCATACAACATGCATGCAAACTCCAGGCGAATTTTGGCCCAAATTTCGCAGGAGTTCATGGGACATTCATGCAACATTCGTTAGACAAATGCACTCGTCTTGAGCACCGATTGGGTGTGATTCCAAATGCAGATTGTCGCAAATGCATGTATTTTCTCACAATTTATTTTTTTCCAACTAGTCTCGAGCTGTCGCAGCCCAGTGAGATACGGCCTCGACTTACCAGTTAATGCATTACATTCCCATTGACTACAATGCAAATCAATGAAATCGGTCTGGCTTTTCCCTTTGTAAGGCTTATCTGCCAGTGGTTTTGCTTAGGTCTTTTTCTGTAGTTTTCAAGATAGCACCATATAATTTTCAGGACTTATCATGTGTATAAAAATCTTGTCAAGTTCGATTTTGGTGTCACCACCTGCAGTATTATCTAACATATGGGTCACAATGTGAAAATATTGTAACCACTCTAGCATCCTTAATGTTTGATAGATGTCCATGCAATTAGTGGGATTGTGAAGGATAAAATCTCTATGATATTAGGGAAACCAGCTAGAACTTGATAGAAATTATGAACCAAAATGTGGTGAAGATGTAAAATTCCATTGCTTGAAAAAAAATTGAATTAGACATGTCAAAATTATAGGATATATAGATCATGTCCAATGCTAATGCGTTATGTAATTAGTGACGACCTATTTTTGTTAAGTCATCAGTCCTGTAAAATTGAACGAAGTGATTTTGTAATGGCCAGGTGTAGCTTGACTGTACATTGATGGCAAAGAGAATTGAGCCTATAGATTAAAATTGCATTCCAGTATATTGTATATAAAAGTCCACTAGGGCAACATACTCTTTGGGGTCATCCTCACACAAAGATTTTGGAGTTTGGCGCTTCTCCACGTTTATTTTCCTACAATAATTTGAAGTTACTACCCGATTTGAACAGACACTGAATGGAAAGCTGAAAGGGGCACGCACATTTTGGACGTAACACTTTTTAATAGGGAGTTGAATATACAGGTCATTTTGTAAATGCTCTGCACACACCCCCACCCCCCAGTTTCAGAGTCAGGTAAGGCCCATTTAACTTCTAGAACTAAATATAAAGTACATGAAAATCTACATGGAATTCAACACTGGTGGCACCACCTTCATTACTATTCAACATATGGGACAAAATGTAAAAATCTTGTGACCAGTCCAGCATCCTGAATTTTTAATGGATGTTCATGAAGTGTAGTGGAATTGTGGAGATCAAAATCTTGGCTGCATGGGATACTAGTGGTGCCACCTATACTTTGAATTTATGAATTCAAGTGTCTTGAAAGATGTAAAATTACAGATCTTGAAAAATTATAGACCTCATTTTGTTGAACAGGTTGTGCTGTGATAATTTTTTGTTGTTGCTTTTTTAAGCATTTTTATTTGCTTTAATTTTTCACTTTTTCTTCAAAACTGTAAGTTGCATCCTCTTCAGTCTTTGTGGGACTGTACATGGACTTGAACCACACTTCATGGTGGTGCCCTCATTTTCTGATGTTTAACAAATTACCAAAATTTTCAAAAATTTGGTAAGGAGATGTGTTCATATTAGCAACAGTGAGAATGGTCTTAAACAAAGGTGACCTCGATATCATCCACAAATTCACAGGACCACTACAGTCTGTGCTTGTACAGTTAGCTGATCACAGGAATATCATAGTCCTCTTGTTGCACACTTTGTATCTTGGGACAATTTCCATTTAATCTTGCCATTTACTTTTAGATGCAGGTAGCTCTTTTTGTTATCTAAAACATCTAAAATTAGCTGTTTTTCTGAAAGCTTCTCCCTTGCTACTAGCAAGCACTTGTAAGCCTATCCCCTCTTGGGAGCCAAAGGTGGGCAAGACAGTGGAAGCCTGCAATCTATATAAATAAGCGCTTGACAACGACTTGTCACTTGCAAGAGGAAGCTAAGAGATAGAAGGTATGTTGATGCTATATCTTACAACTACCTTCCCTTCTAGTACATCAGTGTTGGCCTATGGTGGCAAGTACAGGGACCTTGTATACTGGTTGGGCAATCATTCTGGTAAGCTGGCTAGTTTGAGACCCAATCACACTGAGATGGTTTTGCCTGGCTCTGGCTCCAGCATGGGAAGTGGCACATTGTCATCTCACAAGTACTAATCTATCCATAGTCTTGTTGGGCAGAACCACTGAGGTCCCCATTTGGATCCATGTTGTGCTAATGGGCCTGAGTGGAAGCTGTCGACCTGGTGGACCAGCTGGTGCGGCGAAAAAAGCCTGTGGCCAGACATGGGAAAGTATTGGTTCTGATGGCTGCACAGACACTGCCCAGGACTTGCTGAGACTCCTCTTGCAGTGCTTAGAGGGTACCAGAGAGTGTATCTTTTAACAGGACAGTGGGACATACAATGCTCTCGTGACCAAGTGGAATGGGGCCATTGCTATAAACAGGACATTTCACTGCTCAGTGACTCTCTTTTGCCATCAAGGTGACAGACTCGTCTTCAAACAGAGGCCCTTTTGGCTGAGTACTGCTGCAGTCAACTTGGCGACATCCATTTTGATCATCCAAGTCTAGTGTCATGATCTCGCCCTCGAGCCACATCTATGCTTAGTCTCTCACCCAGGAGTGGAAGCAACCAGACTGGCCCAAAGTGACTTAATGTCTGCCAAAGCGTCCTTTGTCATGCTGTCTCACTTCACCTTATAGAGGAGCTAGTTCTGTGGCGCAAGTTAACCTGCAGGTTTCCTGGGGACCAGCATGACAGGTGGTTGTATGCATCCAGTCACACAGTAATGACAACTCCTTGCAGTCTTGATCAGGTCTGTATTAGTGTCCAAATATGATGTTGCTGCTGCTAGGGCTTTCCCCAGCTACATGAGCTTTGAGTTTGCAATTTAATGAACAAACTGCAACTGTTCGATATTGCGGACAACATATGCTATTCGAGAACTTCAACATGAAAATGCCCAACTTCTAATGGCACCTCCAGCACTGCCTGGGAGATGTCCTTTGCACAGGTTATTTGTCCCAAAATCAGTCTGAGAGTAAAAACAAGAGCCCCATGGTTCTAGAGTGCTGCCGACTTGCAATGTATTACAATAATATATTCAAGACTGCAAACAAAACAAGCAAGTTGGGTAAGCTAATGTGTATATTGTCTGATTGGCAAAGTTGAACCGAAATACTGCACATAGGTGCAACTTGAGGCAGAGTTACAGAAAACTAAGAAACTTCACATATAGAAATCATACTTGGGGAAAAAAGGAACAATGAACAACATGGCACTTTTTGGAGGGGTAAGTTGGTCTTTTGGCTTTCTGAGAGTTGTGTAATATCACAAAGAAATAATTACCAGAAATTCACACAACACAGCAACGTCAGTTTGTATAATTGTAGCCACAATGGCTTTATTTGATAGGCTGTCACAGGTAATACACTGTTGCTATAGTAACACACTTGTTATAGTGCTGCCACCTACACTCAAACAGGTAAACTATTATTGCAACAGAAGTGACACATGGACAGAAATCCGCAAAGATGCAATAACAACTCTGTCCCCATAGGTATATGCACCAAAGCTAAAGAGGACAGCTGCTCTCTCATTGGTCAACTGTGTGGTCACACGACATGGATAATTTAATATCACATCAACTATGTGCTGGGCAATCCTAGATATATTCCCATGTTTCTACACAGAAAATTCTGGACTTCTCCCAGAGGCAAGCATGATGATTGCTGTACATCCAAAACTGTGCATGAACATCAAAATGTGTTTTGAAGCATTTTACAGATATCAAACACAAGGCTGTCAGACTTGTACTCTCTGACGTAAAGGGAAGACAAAACACACACCACTGCAATACAGTGTGGTATCATACCTGAACATTTCAATGGCTAAAAGCTGCAGCACATTGATGAGCATGCAGCACACACCCGACACATTGTCTGTTCACTTTACCAGGTACTCCCTAATGCCAGCAATCACTAGCACCAGCATCTACTGATGAAGCCCATTTTTGTTGCTGTAATACACACAGCAATTTGAAAACTTTTGCCTGAAAATGCGGAACTTCTCAAGGCACCTCCAGCACAGCCTGGCAGATGTGCTTTCCTCAGATTACTTTGCCGCAAATGAAAAAATGTGACCCATTTTTGTTGTTGGAACAACCTGTATCCTGGGCTGAGATTAAACATTACAGAAATGTGCCCCATCTGCTCAACTGGTACTAAGATCCAGGCAAGTACAGTTTTGAATGCCCCAATTCTTGTGAGGATATACCCACAGTGTACACACACCGTACCCCTGCTGCATAAGCCCCTCAGGCCAGGAAAGAAATGTATCTCCTCCCTGTACCTGTTCAACTGTGCACACGGACTGCATGACCACATGGCTACCAGCATGAGCAGTTTCCCCTCATTCCCAACCCCAACCCTCCCCTCTGTGTTCACCCCACCTGTTAACTTCTCATTATGACCCTATCTGACCACCATGCACCGTGGACCGATTGCAAAAATTGGGTTAAATGCCTATGCACTGCCAAGGTTACTGCCAGTGGAATCAAAACAAGGCGGTGCTGGTCACAATAAGCAAGTCTTCAGGTCAGCAGGCAAACTGCACAAAAACCATATACCGCACATGACAGGCATACTTCTCTCTCTTAATAAAGTAATCTTGCAACATAATTCAATATCCACAAAAATAGCTTTTTTTTTTTGACAAAAAATATCACAAATATAACTATAGCTATAGAAATAAAGTAGTTCCAAGAATCTGTTAACAACAAGGAAGGAAAGAACCTGTTGGCAAAGGCAACCCTACATTCGTTTTTTTTTCCCCCATTGCTTATCATTTTTTACACACAAACTTTATACATGACCAAATCCTGAGTATGGTGTGCGCAAAGTTGCTGATCATGTTAAACAGGCCAGTTCACTATAGTCCAGAACAACAGATAGCTACGTTGACCCACATCTCATTCTGGTGGTCCTGTCTCGAGTCTACAGCTCCAGACCATTGTCTTCCACTTTCCTCATTCTGTTAATACAATCCCTGTGCTTAGTCCTTCAGTCCCAGGAGGACAGGCTACAGATCAAGTGAAACCGAAAAACAATTTCTAGGCCTAATTTTGTACGAACCGAAAAAAAAAATATATCTGCAATTAATGTCCATGTCAAACCACTCCAAACACAACACTCAACTCTTATCTGGAGGTGTGCACTGTGAGGCTTGCTATAAACTCAGCCCAAACACTTACCTCCTCCACTTCACTTGCTAGTTACAAGTCTAGTTGCATTGACCACCCAGACAATGCCAAGGTAGGACGGCAGGTAAACCTTTATTTATGGTCAATTGGCACAAAAATGAACATGAACTACACAGCTCTTGTTCTCTACCCATTATAAATATACACACTCAGGAATGTTTCTAAAACAAGGCAAGGACCCTCTCATTTTTTACAAGTGGAAACAAATTTACATTCTTTGAATTCAGATTAGGATCATCAAAGGTACATGTACTTCAATTTTACTTTCGAGTCTAACACTTTTGAAACTCAACAGTTCTGATATCAAGGCTTTTTCATTTATGCTCAGGAAAAAATGCCCCCAAATTCTTGGACCTCTTATAGTCTTTGACACCTGATCATTGTGTCGACGAAAAAACAAAATCATGCATTTAATTGAAATCTTTACCTCTGTTTTCAAAAAGGCTTTCACGAGCCAACTTTGAATTTCAAGGACCTTCAAGGGTTCTGAAAATGTGTATGAATCCTAAGTATAGGGTCAAAAGGAAAATTTCAGCCTGATTTATCAATTTTTAATGGCAAATCAATACTCTTGCATGTCACAACAGAAGTCCAAAATACCAATCCATGTAACTTCAGTGTGAACATTAATCCTATCTTGGGTTTTCAATTTCTCTCTTTCCAGTCCCACATTGCTCCCTATCACCATCCACATGGACAATGTCAGTCAGATGGAAAGGAACCACTACATGTCCCCTGCACTGAAATGGACAACTGCACTGTTTTGAGCTGTTTACACAGAAACCAATGCTGAGCACGACCTAACACAACACAAGCTTTCTTTAACCCTCTACACTTATAGTACTACACATACTGCCATGCACGACACCAGCAAAATCACCCAGGTCAGTTACATATTGGGACTGCTCAATGTCCATTTTGCATGCGTCTTCATGGCACCACTGACATACATACATCCTTTCAACATTCGTGACGACCGACACAAGAAACAGTAACACACACATCTCCAACTAACCCAACAAGATGTCCAAATTGGTCCTCCTTTGAGAATGGCAACACCACAGATGTCCAATGTTATTTTCCTGTAAAAAGGAAGACAGACCTTTCCAAACAGGGACTGCGCTCTTATCACAAATAAGCACTCTGTACATACAACTCAGTCCTTCAACCACATCCCTACTTCAACGGACAATCTCCCCCAGATTGACAGCACATGCAGGTATCAATTGCTCAAAATTCCTCTGTACACTTACTTGTACTCCACTGTTGACTTGCCTGCAAAACAGGCTCTGCCAGCTTTGACTGACTTGAAAAAATATATGGCTCATGTGGGGTCTGCCAAGCAAGCAAAAAAAAATTAATACACATAAAATTGCTGGTCTTGAAAATAAACATTAACATGGCTACTATTCTTGAATATATTCACAGGCTGGAGTCCTCTTTCTTGTACACCTTGCAGTACATGTGCACAAATGTAACACGTTTGATTGAAAACTATATCCCATTGCAAAGAGTAATTGCAGATACCTGAAAAAATGATAATTATTCACCCCAACTGTGGCCGTGATGATCAACTCCAGCATGGTGTCTCCAACTACATATAGTTCACTGTCTCTACCTACATATAGTTCACTGTGCTTTAGGATTCATCACACATTGTTCCATTTTTCTGACTAGAATATATGAAAAAAGTATTACCTTAACTAGCCCCCTAGGTGTACAGGAAACAAAAAAGAAGAAGAGACTGAGACTAGTCTCCACCAAAATGTAATCAAGTCAAGAACTGGTGCTCAGGTACAAATGAGGGAAATTTGAGTTTTAGGTGGCCAGTAAGTCTAGAGATAATATGCTGTTCACAAAACATATAGTGAAGGACGGCACCACTAACAGACAACCCAAAAGCATGGTGGGTACCTTCCAGGGGTGGACCCACAATAAATAAATGCCATATATTATTTTATTTGAACTTTTTTCTAACACGGAAAGTGGGTCACTAAAAAGTTAGGGGGCATCAATAAGGGATGATATAGTTGCTTCAAAAGAGCACATCTGCTGTGGACAAAATTTGCACTTCTTCACAAAATGTGGAGAGCATATTTTCTGATGACAAGCTGGGTCAGCAGCAGTAAGGGTGAATAAGGTTCATGTAACCTCAGTGCAAGTAGACAAGCTGCCACACCCATCATCAATAGCTGATTATCTATTACATTTCCTCCTCAACAAACCAAGCTCATGTTTTCTCGATTCTCAGTAGTGAAGAGAATACCCAGAATTGGGTCTGCTTAGCATGAAAGTACAAACCAGGTTATTGAGCAATACACAACTGATCATTATACACAGAGCCAATACACCATACCTTTATATTTATATGTATATAGCCGACACTGTACATGTTTGGCTGATGCATGCATTGTACACATCTGGCTGACACCTTACATATTTTTGGATGGTAAAGCAAAAACATATGGCTGACACCCCATACACATAGAGCTGATACTCCATGCATATATACCCGCAAACCAGGTCTTCCACACACATATGTATGTATATATATATATATATATATATATATATATACATAGACGCACACACACAGTAGGTAAGCTATACATATGTACTAAGGGACCATCTCTTGCTAGAATACTGCATTTGTGGCCAAAATACTGAGTAACAAATATGGTTTTCACACTATGTCAGCCACAAATATCCCAGTTGCAATTGTTCAGTTCCACTTGAGCATCAGGTATGTACACATGCACGCACAAACTACACACAGACACAGCTACCATACTCCGTAACCAGTCTTGAACATATGGGCCAACATGAATAGCATTCAAGTGGCATTAGCTCTTACTTGCACCCACATGGTCTCGACCTTTATCAGTGGATTCTTCCATTGGCTGACCAGTTATGCTCCACGTACAGTAATGGCACCTACAGCTACACTTCCCACCATGCAATGCAACAATCATGGATTTTGGACTATGCATGTTATTTTAGGCTCTTTTTAGGTCTGGAATTTGACTTTGAATGCAATTTTTATCCTATTGCAGGTAAAAAAAAAAAAATTCTTTTAACAGTGTGGACTGAGTCCACCCTTTCCGACCTATACAACTGACCAGAACTGACTGGTCTTCAAATGCCATCTGCATCAAGGCTTCCGACTGATTTCAACAATGGTGAAAAACAATTTGAATGAGATTTGCAGGCAAGACATACCAGGATAACAGGCCCTAACTCAACAGCTTTCCTAGGCATGGGTTGGGTGCTTAAGTGCCTCACCCATGCCAAACAAGGCTGCTGACTCAGTCTTAAATTTAGTCATAATTCAAAACAGAAATGATTCAAACTGTCTGGAGATAAAAGGTCATCTGTTTCAATGTTTTTATTCCCATCAGTTGCAATGTAACCATTTCAACGAGAATTTATGTTGTGCCCTATCAGAGCAGCATCCTTGAGGTCAACAGTTTTCCTTAGTGTGGGCTGGGTATTTAGCACCCATCCTGCCCTGAGGAAAGCTGTTGACAAACTCTCAATTCAAAGGGGACAAAGTTGAAGCCCTATGCCGTATGATGATTCAACTGTGCACATGTATGTGAAGCCTGACATATACTGCTTTAATGACGGTGCAGCCATTTATGTTGTGCAAACTGTGATTCCATACCACTCTTACCAGCCTCTACCTTGCATATATACTGTTGAATATCAAGTTAAACCACTGAACACACCATCACTGGTGGCTCTAGGTTCTGCCAGTGCTGAAGTGTAGTATCAACGGAGTCTTAACTCTTGGTTACAGGCTACTATAACATATACAATGCAGGCATGTGATTTTACACAGTGATGTGACAGCAAGCAGACTCCAGTACAAGGAACATGTGCCACAGTATTTATATGTTTATGGTTGATGAACAATATTATACAAAGAAAAACACGAAGGCTGATATTATTGCTAGTCTTGCACCTAAGTAGCTCCGGGCTCTAGTTACCACAGCACTCAGACCCTAGCTCTCGCAACTACACAGAGCACTCACAATAATGGCTCCAGAATGTAGTTGATGCACTCAAAGGGCTCAATATATGGCTCCAGCACGTTGCATCCAGCACTGGCTGGGCTGTGGACTGTGGTCCTACCACCGGGATGACTCATCCCTGTCAACATCACCAACTTCAGAGGCATGTTCTCACCGGCAATTCATTGTGTGCATTATCTTAGGAATCGTACTTTTATGTTACCAGTAATAAAAAAGAAATATATGTGTACCAATGTTACCCTTGAATTGAATGCTCTCTTTCTGCACAGGTCATCCCGGACTTAAAAATCATCTGTGGGTGAACCCTTAAATGTCATCCAAAATGCCATTCATGATTCATACCACCCATCATGTGAAAGCTTCTTTCTCAAACTACTGTATCAAATTAGGTGTCACCTTATCAGCATATTCGCCTCCTCTCCTGACAAAATCTGGCAAGGAAATGCCATGATATAGTGAGTTTAACTGCAGCCAGGTGGCCTCACATCATCATACTTAGCATCCATTGCTGTTAATAACCCTATGTTTCAAGTTTCAGGTCAAATAGTAATGCAGTGTTTTTACCTGATTTGTTATACCATGGATTATCTTGTGCTTCCTACAGTGCTGTGAGGAAAAATCCAATATTCCTTGAATTATTTTGTTTCCTGTGTTCTTTGTTTCGTTAAATGCCGGCTGCTGGAAGGAAACTGAATTTGATGCAATCAACATGTTCAGTATGAAAACCAACCATAACATTTAAAACAAATGAAACACAAGAAAACATTAGTGTTATAAACCTGTTGAAAAAAAAAAAAAGTTTTATTTTAAGCCCTGCCAGACCACAGTGTTAATGTCAAATGCAGGTCATCTGCAAGCTACAAGACATTTACTTTTTTCCTCGTTGAACCCTCCCCTGCTGAGATTGCCCATAAACACCCAGATGTAAACTGTCCTCTGCCTCAAAGCTTTTACTTCAATTTCTTGTTATTAGGAAACATTGTTGCTACGTTTTGTAAGCAAGACCATTTGTGATGGCATGCCTTAAGTCAATAGCTTTTCTTAACACCTGTTGGCCACACTGTGCCCAACCAGCACCAAGGAGAGCAACTGACTCGTTCTTACTCTGACCGCTCATGGGTTACATACTGTGCACACAATGCACTCAGAGCAAGCAGGAAGCATTTTGATAACTAACTTGTGGACGCATAAACTCATTCATACGTGATGGGACTACTTCATGCATGTCCCACAGTTGAGTGAATCAGTCCGTAACCAACACTGGCAGGGTACCCTGGAGAAGGCGCCTAACAGTCATAAGAACGGTCCTATTTCGTTAGTACCTGGGGCTTCGGAATCATTATTTGTTTTCGCAAGTGCATACACCAAATATGCTCTTATATAGAAGGCAGAGAGAGCATTGCCCACAAACTTCAAGCAAACAAAGCAAATGTTGACTGCAGTAGCACCACCAAGAACACATGGTACCATAAACACTAGCAACAGCATATGTCACAGACAGAACCACCAACACACTTCCATCAAATAATCAACAAGAGCAGTGGAACCACCTGGGGGGGGGGGGGGGGGGGGGGGGGGGGGCAAACAAACCTCGCTCTTCTGATTGGGCAGTGGTTGCCAACAGGAAGTAACGTGTCATACAGTAAGTTCCCACGTGCTGGTGGCTCCATCTATTGCTGACATCCTCTATCGTGGTCAAATGAACCCCCCCACTGCAAGTCACACAGTATGACAATGGGAGTGTTTCAGGTTTCATAACAAGGATAGATATCACATGCTGTTGCCTGCAAACTGTCCCTGGCAGGTGACCACCTCATCCTTCATGACGTACAACCACGTAGCTGACTACTAGGGAATATTGAGCAGGCAACAAATCATGTAACCGTTACCATGGTAACCATTACTCCCCAACCATGTAGACATCTTAGTGCTGCATATACATTGTCAGTCCCACTGCAACTTGTTATAAATACCAAGCAAGGATCCCAGTCTCCAGGCCACACAGACAGGGCTCCCTTGAATACATTAGTCCCACCACATACAAATCAATGATCCAAACATTTACAAACCAAATCACATCAAGTACATGCTTAATTGAAAAATATTTTTTTTCTGATTTCAAAATTTACAAATATACTAATTTTAAATGTTTCTATTAAGAATGACCAGTATTTACACAAACCTCAGTAGCCATGGAAACAAAACTTAGTTGACCAAGCAGCAGTGTTTTAAATCAAACTGCTTTAGTTTATAACAATGGAGATGGAACGTGGTAGACCAAGCAGCTACCTTTTTTTCAGAATATAGCAACTGAAAAGCCCACCTTACAAAAGTTTCAGCACTCTCAGGAAATGAACATAACAATGTATTACGAGGGGAGAATTTCAGTTTCACTAGTGTTTATGAACGAATACATAAACCAAGCACTAGAAGCTCAAACTGAACGTTACCAAGTCCAGAACACTGAACTTTAACCCAACAAATCAGCATTTGTAAAGATGAGAATACATAAATCAACATTTTAAGTCAGCAGTGCTTTGACATCAAGTCTTATATTCCAGTTAGGTCAGTCAAGCATGTATTATTTACAGCAACAGATCGTAAAGTTAACCATTACATTTTGTACCTGTTCTCAATGTTTAACAGCAAAATGGAACCAGGTGTTTATACACTGAACTCTGTGGTAAGAATACAATGTTTGTAATTAACTGTACAACTTCAAGCCACCATTAAAGGTTGGCTCAGTGATCTCCCTTCTCCACTGTGTCCTTCCTTCCTTGTTGCTCTGCCTGAGGGTGCCACATCTAGTGAACCATTCCATTATCTTCTGTCTTGACCTTGCCCCCATCACCCTCTGACACAAAGCGCTTGCGTCCCCTGTAACACAATTATCCACAGTAATATTACACTACTGTCCAATGAAATCACATTCACCTTAAATATCTTGAAACTTGTGTACTATTTGCTTCAAATACAGTAATTCACATATGCATTTTAAAAATGATTGTGATAAATTCCGTTTGTGATGCAAAAACAAATGTGTTGCCCATGACAGATGTTCCATTCAATTGTACACGCAGCATTGCAATTAACTCTTTCCCCGTCAAACCGGCCAAAACCGGCTGGTGGTCTAATGTCGTCTGCTTCAGTGTTTTCAACTAATTTCAACAGTTATGAAAAACAATTTGACTGAGAGATGTACATGAGACTTATCAAGATCACATGCCAAGGATAGCTGTTGACGCAGTCTTAATTCAAGGGGGAAAGGGTTAACCACAGTTACCAGCCAGTGCTGCCATCTGACTGATCCACATTCGTACTAACTATTATGATGATTCATGACAAATTCTACAAAAAAAATTTACATATTGGTCCACATATTATATTATGCTGTAATACCAACATTGAACTTGACCAAGATTTTCAGACATATGAGTTCTCATATAAGCTCATATGAGTTGTCATATATACGAGTTCTCATATAAGCTCCACAACCTTTGGTCTGCAGAGCTTAAAAATGTAAAGACTTTTCACCTAGGCATACTGGTACTTTTTTTTATCAAAACTGTGTCTGCAACAGCGAATCTCAATTCTTATGTTACTTTCAGCAGAACATACCAGAGAATCTAAAATTGGGTTGACAGACTTTTATCATGTTTATGGTGCACTATGTTTATTCGCCTCATCAGACCTAAACAAAGACATGCCACTAAAGCGACATTCGCCACCTACCTGGCTGGCAATTGTTTGTATAATTCATCAGACATGACTTTTTCTTTGTTGAGTTTTTCACCCAGTTTTTCCAGCAAACTGTACGCTTCAGGGACATCCAGGCAAATGTCTGGCATATTTTCATAAACTCTCTTCACCCCCTGCAAACATACAGTCAGATATTAAGTATTATTATCATACTCCATGCCTACATGCAAACATGTCAGTTTTCAATTGATGTATTATTTCTCACAGCACATGTATGCCGACACATATGGTACTACCCTTCTCAACAAGTGTTTGATATTGGGTAGTACTGAAAAATATTTCAGGATTAATTTAATTATAGGACTTTACCATAGAATTTAAGGCTTTAATGCTAGTTTTGCTATTTTAACAACCCTGCTACAGCTCTGTTGCCTCCAAAGCAGACCGAAGCCCCGTATTTTGTCTAATCCATTGGGGTCTGCCCATCTTTGACAAGGTCACTGTTTTCGCATTGGAAAAGTGGCTTGGTTTCTAATTGGCTAAGTATGTTTCTATGGTAACATGCTTCAGGACACTAGGGACCAGACCAGAACTTTCTGATTTGGTGTGTCAGCCTAGGGGGAGGGTCACACTATCGTTCTGTTTCCCTTACTGTAAATAAAATCCTGTCGAAGAAAGGCAGACCAAGTGTAGTAACACTGAAATTGGTCTGCTCTGCAGGCAAACTGCTCTGAAATATCTGTGAAAAACCTTGTTTTTTCACTGGGGAAGGCACTATTCAACTAATTGTCCAGTTCCGCTTTCACACTCAGATTACATTGACGCATGTTTAACATCTTACACACAAAAATATAGTAGAACAGAATAACAACATTTGTATCATGACAGCAAGGTCTATTGGAGGCACAATAGAATATTAATGACTTGGTTGAAGAGATGGACCAAAGTGTATCAGCTGCCTGCTCAACTGTTTTCTATATAACTTGATACAGATTTTGCCCCTGGGCAAAAACCATTATGCATCCACCGCCCTCCATATGTCTGCCACCATGAAGAAGCAAATTTGCTTTGTTCTACAGACTCTCTCAAATGGCCAGTCATTCTCGAATAGAATTACCCACATCAATTGTAACCCCATACACACTTTTCTTGACCTGGCTACTTGACCTAGTGACCTAAATTTGTTATAGGACATATCTTTAGGCCAAGATGTGTGTGTGTGTGTGTATGTGAAGTTTCTCGAAAGTAAGTTAAGGTTACATCCAAGCTAGAAAATAAAAGACCGGACACATTTTTGCTACTACAGAATTTTTAGAGTAAATCAGTTTTTATTCAGATAATTCATTTTTGAGAAATATCCATGTGTAACAAACATTTTACAGATGACATCTATTATCAGCAATCAAGATCCAAAGGTTACACCAAAAACTCACTACCATGTTAACATTGAAAGTACCAGTATTTTGTTAATTTCTTCAGATTGCATTGGGGCTAGAACTAATTAATTTGGCCATAAGATGGACAACATATGTCAACCAAAATGTCCCCAAATCTCAAAATGAAGAAAATTATTCAACATAAGTTGGACACCGTGGAGCTAGAACTACTTAAAATTTGGCCATACGATAGACAACATATGTCAACCAAAATGTCCCCAAATCTCAAAAATGAACAAAAATATTCCAACTTAAGTTGGACACTGCCTTAAGATTAAAGGAATTACAGCGCAAACACAATTTTACAAGGATATATCACTGTGACCCAGATACTTGACCTAGTACTGTACTTTTTGTGCAGGACACACCAAATGATCAGGTACACGTGTCAAGTTTCATGATTCCAAGTGAAAGGACAGCAGAGTTGTGGGTGGCCCAGAAATGAATCATATTTCAGTTTTACATGACTGTTGCACTTTGACCCAGACATTTGACCTGTTAACCTACATTTGTCATATGACAGACCTTTAGGACACTTCCAAGCCTCACAAATTATTAAAAATTGAAAATACATACACTTTACAAATTTAAAATTTTACTACAAAATTAAAAATGTGTTAGTTCCTTCTTATTTTTGTCAACAATTCATAACACCCATATCCCAAATTCACCAACATGACACCAGAAATAAGTCTTTGTTTAAACCCCACGTACATCACACCTTTGCCAAAACGTGTTAAAGACGCGAAATTGTACATATCCTAAATTCTGTACCTGATAAAACAATAAAAGAACTACAGTGAAGTGTCATCTACTCCAGCGCTCGAGATCACTTATATGTGAGCCTCCCTGAAGAGTGAATCCCCAAGGCATTTGGCATGGCTTAAAAATGGGGAGCACATATAAACCCAGAGTTCAGCTCTGCACATAATTCTAATTTGTAAATTTAGTTATTATTTTTTTAAAATGTATTAAAAATTACAAAATATAAAAGTACATTCGCATAGTTTACAAGGTTTTTCATTTCAAATTATGTCAAAATAACTTTTTAGTAACTATGATACTACTTGTACAATCCAAAATGCTATGTCTGTACTCTAATTGATCTGTACTTGTATATGGTGATTAACATATTCATTATGCTTTACCATATATACATGTAGTTCTGTGCCTGTCATATGAATTTGCAACTTGGTAATTTAAATTCTAGGGTGGTGCACATGAGAGCATTTTGTCAAAGACCTAAATGTGCATATCCCTGACTACATAATTGGTATACTTCACTGCATTCATACTTTTAACTGTTCTGTATGTATTTTGTATTTATACCTTGGTGTTATTATTGTATGTATATGTATATTATAGTCAAATAAAAATTCCTGATTCCTGATGAGGTCAAGTTATGAGTGTGTGAAGTTTCATCAAAAGGAAGTTAAATATTAAAGGAATTACAGTGCAGACACTATTTTACAAAGATATATCAATGTGATCCAGATACTTGACCTAGTAACCTACTTTTTCACATTACACATCCTTGTGGCCAGATGTGTAGTTTCACAACTGCATGCCACAGAACAATACAGTAAGAGCCCCAACATCATGCGTATTGACCAATATGCCAGTTTGACCTGTCAAGATCACTCTGGGTCCAGAATATCCACACCAAATAAAAGCCCATACGGTAACTTCCTATTAATGTTTCATACTAACCGTGGGTCTAGGACCAACCATTATGAATATATAAGCCAAGATATTGGCTTGACCTTTGAAGGTCAAGATTAACTACACCAAATAAAAGTCCATAGGAATTTTCCTATTAATGTTTAATAGAAACCATGGATGCAGGATCCACCATTCAGACATTAGCCAGTGTGTCAAATTTGTTGAGTCAGCAAAACACCAAAAAAAAAAAAAAAAATCTTATCAAATATCTTGAAAAAATTCAGAACTCCACGCAGCATGAGGATACTTATACATCAAAAATTTCCTGAACCTGTACATTATGTGTACCAAAAATAAAAACTAGAGATACCTTCAACACAAAGAGTTAACTGAAGGGTCCACCAGGAAAAAAAATCATGAATAGAATGTCACCATCTTGCAGCATCAGCCAAATAGAACAGCCTAATGAGGGACTCGGAAGCCGAAATCGGAAAAAGCACCATTAAACGGGCAGTAGCCTAGTTTTAGGACTCGATCAACAATGGAGTCTTTATTTCTCTTGCCAAGAATAATATATTCTGCAAGTAAATGGGAGCATAAGGTTGTTAAGGGAGACTGGGTTTTAAAACACTGCTAATTAATTAGGCTGCCATTTGCACAAGTTCGGTCATGGTGACACCAAAATCTCATCACTTCATTTTGGCATGCTAGATAAGCAGACTGCCAAATTTTAGCAAAATACATTGGAGCATGCTGGAGATATTGTGGTACTGAGCCCCAAAGAGCATGTAATTAGGCTGCCATTTGCTCAAATTAGGTTGTGGTGACACCAAAATCTAATCAGTTCATCCTGTCAGGTAACTTGAGCATCTTGCCAAATTTGAGCACAATGTATGGAGGCATTCTGTAGATATTGCAGTAACAAGTGCACATCCGGACAGACAACCAGATGGATGTACAACACAAAAACATAGAGCCCCCCCCCCCCCCCATGGGGTGGACCCTTAAAAAGGTGAACAGGGAGTAGAGTTATTATGAAAATAAGATCTACAGAAGCGGTGGTTGTGCATCCCCCTTATAGAGGGATGCACAATAAGTTCAAAAGCCCATGCTATGGTACTGGTGCTTGTACTCACCACCTCCATCTGGCTGGGTGTGATGATGATAGTGGCATACAAGTGTTTCAGCAGCTTCACGATCATGTCTGCTGCACGCTCACCCATGTCCTCGATCACCATGACTGCCGCCTGAAACAGACCATGTCTCATCACTGCCACACCCAGCATACATTCTCAAAAGTATTTACTCCCTGGGGCTATTAAGCGGCTACAACACTTTACAATGATAAAATTAGAAAATGCTCGTTTTTGTTAAATATCTTATGGTGTATTATACAGTTTTTATTTGAACTCATAAAAACTATATACATGTATTTCCTGAAAGTAGACATCTTGATGAACATTTACCCATTAACCAATCTTTTGTAACTGTTCAGTCATTAAATTTTAAGCTGTTTTTAAATTACAATTAAGACCTTTTCATATTTTAACTTTTAACACAAAATTAGCTCAAACATATTTTCAAATAAACATTTTGGTTTTGATCAAAAGTGACATAGCATATTGTTGGCTACCAAACCGTACCTCAAATTTTAGATCAAGGGTTTAGTTTAAATCTTCAAGCTTTTTAAATTTTATTCATAACTTTTTAAAATTTCAATAAAATTCAATTTAACTAAGCTCTTTTTAAAAAATCTGAGATACAGGGTTTTAGACACAAGTACTTGATATAATTTGATACTACAAGCTAACTTGTATGTTAATTTTTTTAACATACTATTTTTTAAGTAATTTTTTCAATTTCTAATAAAAATACAAATAAAAGAATTGAAATGGTTAATTCTGAAATCCAACAGTAAATTTACATCCATACAGATGCTTCCTTTCAGAAAGTATATACTTTCGATTGTCTTCCATGAAACACATATGAAATAATTATATATTTCTATATGTAAGTCATGAAGTGTTCCAGCCCCTTAATGAATGGTGGTTTCTCCCTGACACCCAGGGTATAAATATATGATAATTATACAAACAGTAGCAAGTGCCACACCATCCATGTAGTTCTCATCCTCCCAAAAATATCACAATATAATCTGTCTATGCCCCATAGCTGATCCAGTTACTGTCTAGTCTATACCGATAAATTAGTTAACATATCATCACATAATATAGCTCCCAGTGACCTTTAGTGACAGCTCCCAAAAACAGTGAATAATAACTGCATTCTAGACCCATAACACGATTATTAGATATCGGATGTTCCCTCACACCAAAAAAGATGATCTCCTAAACAAACTAAACATGCTTTGAAACTGCATCCAATTTACACCTTGCCCCAAATCATGTCCTGCATAGCATTCCAGTCATAAGAGCAATGGGCTAGAGACAAGTGTACCTTGTATCCACTGCCGGCAGAGAAATACAAACTGTATATTGATGAAATCAAGCACCTTATCTCATCTCAGATCAGATCAGACTGTGTGAAACAATTTTAATATGCCTCTCATTTTAAAGTTGTAAACATTTCTGGCCACATCTCTGCCGACTCCTAGACAATTAAGTTAATGAAGAGTTCCCAGCCAATATTCTGCTGCAATGATAATTTGTAGACAAGTCACTGTACCTCATAAACAACTTCATGGTGATAATGAGGGACATCCAGTTCCTTCAGACAACGGGTTGCTTCGGCAATGTCTCCTGAGGATAAATATTCTTTGAGTAATAGCACCATCTGAAACAGAGATGTGGGACTCAGCACCCAGAAGATGAAACCAAAGTATACATGGCCCATCTATCTGGAGGCACGACAAAAAATCACCTGCCAAAACACAGCCAAGACTTTCCTAAATTCAAAGTGATTTACTCTGTGGTCACTGGTCAGCTAATTTACAATGCTAACAATTTACAATGTAAAATTTACTAAATGAATGCATAACTTGCCTCTTTACGTAGTTACTCTGCTTGGAGAATTACCAGTTCAACTGTTTGCTCTATGTGACTTGGAAGCTTCCTAATTTGCTCTGCAGTAATGTTTTTACCTTCAGTTTCCATTAACTCACCAGCTGTAGTATTTAGTCTGCACTTCGGCAACTTTATCATTCTCTGCAACAAAGCTTTGAAATTCACCAGTTTTCTAGACTTTAATGAAAAGTCAAAGGGTGAAAAGTAGTTGAAGGGACTTCTTGCATTTCAATGGTTTTCAAGTTCTTTGTGAATCCAGTGACTTTCCAAATACTCTTTGATCCCAGGGCCTCGCCAATTTTCAAAGTTACAGTCAGACTAATTGTGGAATTTTGGGCCCCAGAGGGCAGCACCTGATGGTGTTCATCTACATGAATTTGGTAATTTGCTTAACAAAGGGTTCAAAGGGATTTGTTCTTAGGCACGTAAGTAAAATTATGCAAATGATCACCCTCAAATGCTACCCTGGAGTCCAAAACTTATCCATTTATTCACCTGTCACTCACTGACACAGTGGCTTTTAGATTCGTGACTTACCTGCTTACTAAGGTACTTGACTGGGCGGTTACCTCCACCGACCCCCCAAACATTATCAAGTCTCACAATGCCATGTTTCATACTAAGCAGCACATCCGCCTTGTCCAGTGCACTCCTGTAACGATGCAAGCAACAAACACATGGACCACTTTATTACAAATTAGCTTCTCTGGTACTGCTTTTTTCTGAATACGGTTAGATTTGTTTTTAATCTTTTACTAGCAAGAACCCTTTGCCAAAGGCTTTCCTTGGTGCCTGTTGGGTGCTGTGCACTTAAGCCCTTCCTAGCACATCTGAGTATGCTACACCAACAAGTGATATCCACAATCTTCTTTCAAAATGCATATTCTTATAGCAAGATACTTAGGCAAAAACACTGAAGCAGATGACACTTTTTTTATCTGGTGCATTTGAGAGATTTGGGCAGGGACAGGGTTTACTTCAGATGGGTCCTGTACCATGGAATAAACCAGAGCAGTTTGACTATTTCTGTGATACTGGATTTTCTATGTGTATTCCACAAGTTAAAGTGAAAAAAATAATAATAGTAAGTTAGTTAAAAAAATTATAACAATGTTTCTCTCCACTTTTTTATTCTTTGAAAGCTGTACTTAAAGGAAACAAAATTTGACCATGGAATCTACCTAAAGTAGATCAAATCTAAGATGGCTACCATCCCAACATAACAAAATGGAAAATTTTAGAATTGTAAAACTAAATACATATTAAATCATGCAGGGTGAGTATATACATGTATAGATACATTTACAAACTCTCAAAATAGAAACATAATGAAGCTTATATATTCATTTCTGAAGGTCAAGGTCACCAAAAATACCTGGTGGTTCTTTAGATATATTGCCAACATCCAAAGAACATATGTGCATGTGTGTGTGTCTGTGTGTATGTTTAAGTTTTCAGGTCTGAAGATCAAGGTTACCAGAGATACAAGGTGACAGCCTTAAATGTCATATTGCAATAACTATGTTTTCTGATACCAACAGAATTGGAATGAAGTTCATGTTTTATTAATTCAAGTTCCATGTACCTCATACCTGTTGTGAATAATGAAGGTCAAACCGAGGTCACCCAAAGCCAAAATTGCTGCAACAAATTCTACTCATGCCCTAATCCTGATTGCTCATGTGCTGGTATTTCTATAGGACTGAGGAAATGTTAAAACCTTGTATTGCAGAGCTGTCCAACTGGAGCATTGTAGCAAAATTTTGCTACAAAGCTCTTCAAAATTGCTACAGATTTTCTCAAAAATAAGTGCTTCCTAGAAGTGGAAAAAATGCTACATGGAAAGAAAATTTTGCTACAGATTTTTTTCAGCTGGACAGCACTGTGTATTGTCATATCTGCAATGATTGTCGATTTTGTGATGCAATTTTGATTATTAAATGATTTTCAACAAATATTATCTCACTCTATTTTCACCTATAAATATTTAAGTACGCCAAGAGATTGTACAGTACTGTTCATTAATAACTGCTCTTTGTGCTTGCGAATTGCCCGCATATGAGTGCAAGGTGCAATCACACAAATCCATTACAAGGTGTATTTTATGCAATTTGCAGGCTATCCGGAGTCAAATTGTGTGCAAAGTGCTCTGCTAAAATAAACTTGACAGCCCAAAATGTGTGACATATTGCGCATATATGATAAAACAAGAGGACTGTGACAGTCCTGTGCTCAGCTGACATGTACATATACCCTTGCAATTTTTTAAGGTTTGCCCCCCCCCCCCAAAAAAAAAACAAAACAAAACAAAAGAAATTCACAAAAAATCATAAAATCAATGGCGTGTGTACATTTTGAACAATCTGCAAGAAATCCGCCCTAGGTACATTGCCACCAAGTTTAAAATCTTTCTGACTGACAGTTTTGAAAGCAAGGACGCTGGGCACAACTAAAGCGGCAAATCTGGCCCTTCTGATGCTGTTGAAGTGTAGAAACTTTGATATTTTCATGGGGTTAGGAATTAGATAGTTCATCTGAAGCTTTCTGTTACGATTGCAAGACATACAGTAAAACCTCTCTAACCGAACACCTCTGTATACCAAACACCTCTCTATACTAAACAGCATGGACCCCAATGGAAATAAGCCAGGTCAAACTGGCTTTCTTGGGTTATCCTGGTGCTGGTCAAAATTTTTGTTATATAATGTGATTTTAGCCTGAATATGAACTTTTTTTTTTTTTTTTTTTTTTTTTTTTTTTTTTTTAAATATACTATTACTACCCTGTCTGTTTACTGTGTCACATGTATGTCTTGAGTTCTGTGATTGTATTTACTCTAATTTCATCATTATGTTATTTTGTAACATGTGATTTGAGTTCTGTGATATTGTATGTATTATGATTTTACTGAAGTCGTATATTTGTCAATGTCTTAATTTCGGTTTATTGTATTGATTTTATGTATTGTCTACTGTATTTTATGACTAGCACCAAATAAAGTCAAATCAAATCAAATCAAGCATTTCTCGGTCCCTGATATATACTTTCAATGCTATCAAACCTCCCTATACCAAACACTTCACTATGCTGAACACTTTTTTCCGGACCCAAGGATGTTCGGTATAGGGAGGTTTCACTGTACGCAAGGATATTCACTCTAAAGCTTGATTTAGCACCGACGAAGGCACCGTCTTGACTCTTCTGCCTGACCTCCGACTGCACATCCACTGGAAGCTTTTTTCCAAACATGTTAGTTTTGCTTTCAATAAAACTACCCACTAACTGCAAACAACTTGTATTTTCATAGGATTAGGACACAGATAGTTCCTCTGAAGTTTTCTGTTACAATTGCAAGACATAGGCCTATGGAACGATAGTCACTATATAGCTGCATTTAGTACCAATGAAGGCAACGTCTTGTACCTGGCCTCCATTTGCATACCCACCAAGAGCCTTTTTTTTTAAACATTAGTTTTCACTTCACTAAAATTAATCCCCCATTGTAAATAACTTGTTTTCTATTATATAACTGCTTCTTTTAGGTGGATAATTCTCCGTCTGGAATATATGCTGAGCTTACCATAATGGTTTTTAAATAGTACAGGATGTCCGTTGCAGTAGCTCTACATTTACATCATAAGAAAAAAAGGTGGGACCAATAAATCATGGTTGCGCACACACTAGACTACGTCCTCAGCTGTTAATATTTTTATGCTCACACTGAAATGCATAATAATTGCACACCCACTGTTTGCTTGCAAAGGGCATCACTCTATTTGTGTGCAAATTGTCATACTACAGGCACAGCACAGTTTTTTTGTCACAGATGGCAATGCGCTTAAATTTGTCAGCAATTTGCGCGTGTTGTGCGCCAATCACAGGGCAGCTATTAATAAACAGTACTGAATGTGATATTCCTAGTACTAGTATTGTATTAACTTTTTCAATTTCACTAGGAACACCTGCTTCATAAAGGTCTGCACTTTTCCATTCTGTATGGCCATTGTGAATTTTCTAAGAGCTATGACTTGAAACATTGTCTTCTTCTCTTCTGGCTGATATAAATGCATGTGTTATTCATGTTATCATCATGTTTGGTTCCATTTACAGTGAAACCTCCCTATACTGAACATCCTTGGGACCGGAAAAAAGTGTTCAGTATAGTGAGATGTTTGGTATAGGGAGGTTTGATAGCATTGAAAGTATATATTGGGGACCGAGAAATGCTGTTCAGTATAGAGAGGTGTTTGGTATACAGAGGTGTTCAGTTAGAGAGGTTTTACTGTATATAGCATTTTCAATACTTCGGTCTTTTGTATGCCGGTCATTTTGTATTTCAATGAGCTATGACTTGAAACATACTGCTCATTGTATTCTTCTCTTTGCACTGATATAAATGTATTACTCATGTAATATCATCTTTGGTTCCATTTATACAGTATTTTTAGTACTTTGCTCTTTTGTGCTTGAGCTATCTTGGAAATGATCTAATTTCACATAGTTTCCATGGTTGGATTTTGGCTGACCTTTTTTTCCTTTAATGTGGAGGTATCAAGGAGTAAAAATGACAAAGAAATCTCATACATGCAACAACTTTTTTATAACCCAAACTGTTTTTAAATTACTGGACTAGTGTTTCTGTCTTTACACAAAAGCATCAATTACAAGTAAATCTCTTACATATAACCAAGATATATTCAAAAAGTTAAAATTACCCCAAAATGTCGCACAAAGTTGAAGAGAAACACAACGCCCTCCCAGCTTGGCAATAAATATCATAAAATACAAATACATGCATGTTTAAACCAGGATGCTGCAAGCAATAGCACATGCTACCAAGAGATCTGTTCACCAGTACAAGGGAAGCTGCTCCACAACATATCACTACCTGTTGGCAACAACTAACCAAAATACAAGCAACTAGGTTAGTATACCCCCAGGTGCCGCCCCCTGCACTTGTTGGTTACCTGGTGACAGTTTCCTGGTAGCTCCATCTGTTGTCAATATGTTATCTGTGCAATGAAATGCAGGCCATCCATAGTGTGTCACATGACCAACATGTACAGTTTTCAATCAACAATTACCCTTCCATGGCGCAAGACACTCGGATGTTGTGGCAGACTTACTTGACATGTGGTGAGTCCACTCGTCCTACGTAACTTTTGACAAACTTTGGAGGGAGACAATCATCAGCTACAGCACGGGCGATAAACTGACCCAACACCTACAAAACAAACACTTCACTTTGACCAGCAAGCATTAACACTGGCAGACTTTACATTATGTACCCAGTAAGTACAGTGAAATTTGTATTAAAAGACCTCCCAAGGTATGACCAAATTATTGTCCCTAAAACATGTGGTCTTTCACAGGAGGTAGCTAGCTGACACCAACAGTGCTAAGCACCATGTCTTCAAAAGGTGGCACTTCAGGTCTCTCAAGACAGGGTCCACTCTACTATACCCAGTTCATGGACAATAATAATGTTTGTGTACTCAGAAAAACAACAGCTATTTTGCTTTCAAAGTAAATGCACTCACAATATACCTGCTCAAAATTTAAAGGCACATCTAGTGAAGTAAAACTGCCAACCGTTGTGCTAGATAAAATTTCATGCAACATTATTGAGTCTTTCTTGAGTGGCAGTTGAGATTTATCACACCAGATACTGTATTTCATTCTTCTTTCATATAAAATAGGGCAAAACTGCACACAACTGTGATTTACAATGGAAATACATATCAATAGTGAAGTTTTATTTTTTTTATACATGTGTGTGTGGATGTGACAATTTACAGCAATGGTCATCATGCATGACATGACACCAGATGGCGCTGTGCTCACCTCTGGTGCCTCGGGAGCATCCAGCGTCAGGTCCTCAAGATTCTGCAGAATTTCATCAAAGCCTTTAGCCATCTCTTCCTGAGTGAGAAAGCGACCATACAGGTCTGAGATCAGTCGGGACGTCATTTCACGCTGCGGGGCATGTCTATCTATGGCCAGGTTGATAGCCAATTCAGTCACCTTATGTTTATTGTTGCCAAAGTGCAACTCTTCCAGAGTTTCCTGAAAAAAAAAAAAAGAATTTAAACTGATTATGCAACTCCTCCAGAGGTTCTTGTAAAATGAGGATTAAAATTTATTGTAAAACCCTTGCACAGTTTCCTGTAAAAAATGAACTAAACATGATATCACAATCTTCCAGAGTTTCCAGTTAAAACGCAAATTAAAATGGATTGCATACGCACGAAAAGTGGACATGATACAAAGCCATGTCTTGTTTGAGTGATGTTTATCCCCACAAAAATACTGGATGCAACAAACAGTAAAGATAGTGTATTGGCGCAAATATGCCAGCATTTTTCAGACATTCAGACGGGCCAGAGCTGTGTATTACCTTTGATAGGACATTAAACTTTTTCTGTTTAAGCAGGGACGTGTTATAGATGGACTACCAACGGCGGGGCCCCCTTTGTACCATCTATGTTGCCCCTGCTCAAGTGATGTGAGCACCTTCAGTGCTGAACAAACACAACACCACGGTCCGCGCTGGCCGCTGGCAGTCTCGTGGGCCAGGTCACGCGATGAATGGCAAGAATAATCGCGTCACCGACTGAAATGTGCAAAAATTTTCACCGTGTTCCACATTTTAAAGTCAAAATTTAGCGTTATGCCGGACTCAGCTACAAGAAATGAAACCACCATTATGATCCTACCGGCATACACTATCCATCTTAAATTACATTTATTATTGCTGATTACGGCGTAAGGAGTTATTACGCATGCAAGTTGTCTAACTTTGTATCATTTTGGACAGAAAAAATGCAAAAACTAGCCCTTTCATTGGCCGATTTCAACGAAAAACACATTGATGGACTCGCACGGTTCTGATTCAAACGATGAGACTGGTTGCGCACGCATAAAACTCTCCGTTTTTTAACTTGGTACAATAGCACACCTGATGTAAGCCTGATGTATGTAACCCGATACAACCGAACGCGGAAACATAGATGGAACAACAAACGGACTGAGCAGGGGGGATTAACTTGAGCGGCGCTAGTGAACAAGCTTTGTAGTCGTCGCGCCCAGTTGACCACTAAAAGGATTAGCGCTCCCGTTGGTAGTCCATCTATAACACGTCCCTGGTTTAAGTCACCCAGCAGTGCATGGTTTTAAATGTTTATCCACTTTAATAGTTGGGCTTGTATTTCCTGTTAATATAGAGTATCTAGAATAAGAAATGTAGGTGACACTCATGTGAATAACATGCCCAGGTCAACAGCTTGCTTCCACATGAGTTTGGACACTCAGCTACAGTGTGCCAAGGAAGCTGTTACCTCAGTTTTATCATCACATGTAACCTGTAATCAGTTCAGATGGAATTTATTGGGTTAACTGGTTACTTTTTCAGTTTGTGTAGTGACACCAACATAGGATTGATTCACCACAGGAACTCGGTGCTTCTGCATACAAAATGTTCCACTCATCAGTTTGCACAGAATACTAAGAAGTGCAAATAATGGGAATTATAACACATAAGCTGGGCCTTGCAGGCTGACGTGACCTCTGCTCAGGAGTGGTGTCTGAACTGGTTGGGCTTCTCCTTCAGGCTGTGTTAAGATAAAATGTAATACAGTCACTGTGGTTCCTGCTGTATATGGCCACTGCCGTGAGCAGCCACACTGCTTTTTGTGGTCACCTTGCTGGAAGAGTCAACGTCTTTGTAAATTTACCTGCATTGACCAATCACCTGTTGTATGTGGTCAACTTTTCTTGGGAGAAGGGCTGGCCACAAACAGCAGGCTTTGCTGTAGTTTAATACACCTGGGTATCAATGAGTATAATATACAAAACAGTGCATCAAACAACCAGTGTGAGAATGGCACACACTAGATGTCCAGAAGGAGTAGAATATCAAGCAAAAATTATGCAAATGTCTCTCTTTGGGTGCAGCTTTTATTTCATTCATATGCCGTGCTTACCTGTCATTTACTTTACAAACACCTCAAACTATTTCTGAAATAAGACATTTTGACCTATCATATTTATTAACATGAAACTGGTTACGGAAATGTTTGTTTAGTGCCCAATGGTGCGTGCAGACTTTAATGGTGCGCTCAGTGTAACAGAATCAGAACCAGGACAAACTTTCTTTCTCACAAACAACTATTGACCACATCACCAGTGTATCAACTCCCCTGCTGCATATCATGGTAGAAAATACTTGAACTGTAAGCCTTGAGGACTGCTCTGACCTTCATCAAATTAGAAAAATGCTACTAAGTTTGGCTACAGATTTCTGAATACACTATCTGCCTCTGACTCCTATCATTACAGAACAATAGGCCTACACACCCTGACACACAAAATCACACATTTGAAACATTCTCATAACTTCCTCAAAGAATTTTTAGCTCTGCTGACCTCAGGTCGCAAAGCTTACGCTCATGTTTGTCTGTCTGTCTCTCAACTACTGCTCCTTGGTGCAATACCGTCTAGAGTTTTCAAGCTAGCCCATTATAGCCTTCATTCATTACAGGGTGAATGGAAATCAAGGTCCTTTTCGGTATTGGTGGTGCCACCTACAATACTATGCAATATTGGGGTCAAAATCTGAAAATCTTGTGAACACTCTAGCATCTTTAATAGCTTTGGGCCAAATTAGCTAGTACTATGAGCTACCACTGCAATGCAGCGATCACACCCCTGCTCTCTACTTAGCAACTGGCCTTTCTGCATTGCTCGGTATGTCACTCGATCCTCGGCTGTCTCGCACGGTTTTGCCATCAGTTTGTTGTGCTTTGTTCTTCTGAAATCGTCCAGTTGTTATACGGAAATAACGTGGGCACTGGGTGTTCTGGTGTCAGACCCTTAACCCCAACAAAATGCCTTGAATAAATTCTGCCAAATTTGCCTGGTGGTTCATAATTTTCTGGTCTTTTCAACATATTCAACCACTCCCATCATTTCTGTGTTTCTTTGAAGGAAAACCGTGGAAAGCTACCCCTTGCATCCAGGGTTATTTATCCAGTTTACCCAGTTTTCTTGTGTCTGGCTTACAGTCAGGTACTTTGCAATTGTAGACTGTCATTGTAGCTTGTGAATACTTCCGTCGTACGTTACAAAATAATCAACTTTGTGATGTCATTTCCCTGTCATTTAAGTATGGCGCAATATGGCTGCTATATTGAAATGACCTAACCTACTGCAAGGTGCACCAGGAAATGACCCTGGCACTTTAGCGGCTACCAACAGTACTAGCTAATTTGGACCTTAGGAATTTTAGGCAGATCTTCACACAATTTGGTGAGATTGTGGGAGAGGTCAAAGCCTAAAAGTTGCTAATGGTACTAGTGGTGCCACCTAAAATTTGATGGAAATTATGAGCCAAAAATGTGTTTCAAGATATAAAATTCCATAAGTAAAAGTAATTGGATTAGACTTCCCAAATTTGTCACATATGTAGACCATGTCCAATGCTAGAATGCTATGAAATATCAGTGACCTTAACATCTTTGTGAGGACACCATACCTGTAAAGTTGGAAGAGGTGATTTTGTAATGGTAGGGTGTAGCTTGGTCATCAATGGCAAAGAGAACTGAGTCTCCAAAACAAAATTGCACTTTATTACATCGTACACAAAACTGCATTTGGTGACCTACTTTTTGGGTCACCCTGACCCAGTAATTATGGAGTTTGGCAGCTGTCCAAATTTATTGTTTTTTTTTCAATGACTCAGAAACTTATTATCCTATTTAAAAAAAAAAAAAAGACCATGTATGGAAAGCTAGATGTGGGGCTCATGTTTTGAACACTAACAAATGCTCAATCAGATTTGAAGGTCAAGGTCAAGAGGCTAGTGTGAATATATAGGTCATCTTGTGAATGCTCTGCACCCCACAGTTTTTTATAAGTTAGGCCCATACAACATTAAGAACTTATAAAGTGTATGAAGACCTTTGTCAACATTAATGTTGGTGTTGCCACCTCCAGTACTATGTAATATACCAGTCAAAATGTGAAAATCTTGTGACCTGTCCAGCATTCTGAATTTTTTATGGATTTTCATGAAATTTAGTGGGAATGTAGAAGAGGTCAAAATCTCAGTTTGTTATGATACTAGTGGCTCCACCTATACATTAACAGAAATTATGACTTAAAAAATTCTTCAAGATACAAAATTCCATATCTCGAAAAATAATTGGGGCACAAAAATCATCTTGGCTAGCAATTAAGTGAAATACTAGTAACATACACTATCATTTGACACGTACATTTTTTCACTTTCATACATGTATGATTGCCTTCAGAGATAAAAAGTGCCGAGCATGCTTAGAACACATTTAAGCCACACTACCAAGAATGAGTGACAAACGCGCCTTGTTCCTTTTGCATAAATTTGTAAGTCAAATGTGACTCATTAAAATATCTGCACGCTTGGTTCCAAAATGTGCCACAGCGCAACTGTGAAAAATAATTCAATATGGCACAGGTATATGAATGCAAAAATTTGCTCACTTAAAACTCACCAATGGGCCTCTTGTTTAATTATTCCCAGCTCTTAAACATGTTAAAATCAGGGTATGTTCCCCACTTAACTTTCGGACTGGCACCTCGTGTATGCTTCCTTTATGTTTTGGTTATGTAAGACTGTCCAGTGACTTTACCAAGCAATTAAAGCTGTCTTTCTGGTTCATATACACTGCCTTCAATGGTTTCTACATGCCAATAGACAATTAATTAGGGGGCTTACCAATAGCATTTATGCTGCCATTAAATTTGAAGAGTTCTCATGACCACAAATCATCAACATTTTACATATCTATTGAGTTATTTAAGATAGCACATCTACAGACACAAAAATGTATATATAGACACTTCTTGCATATTTATTGAGTTATTTGAGAACAGCTGATAAGGTTTTTGTTTGATGAAAAGATCATTTAGTAAGATAAAACTTAATGACAAGGGGTACTCTTTAGGGCACAGGAACCAAGCAGAATGAACACGGTAATAATGTACAACTTATGCTGGCCTGGATCGAATTTGAAATGGAAAGCAGTCAATCATACTAGGACGCCTCTCTTATGCATCAGCCTAACAATGTTAATTGTATCTAATGATTGCAGCTCAGGGTTGCATAACACAAATTATGATAATGCTATACCTATGTCACGCAAAGGACAATGCTATACCTATGTCACGCAAAGGACAATTTGGGGCCTTTTTTCAGGGCAGGGTGGGTGGGGGTTTTTGTTTTGTTGCTTAGTAGCACTTTTTTAAATCCATGTCACAACTGAATTTATTCACGTTTACCTTTATGACAAGAGAACATCAACTTGCATGTGAAATGGTTGGAAAGGATTTAACGCCTTATTACATACATTGTATTTACAGAGACAGCCCAAGTCAATTCACTGCTTTCCTGGGCACAAAACTGGTCACTAGATGTACACAGCCCCCCCCCCCCCCCCCCTGGAAACCTGTTAATATTGAGCATACTACACTGACACACCTCAGCTACAATAATTTTCATTACGAATGTGTTCTGTTGACAAAACGTTTATGCAAAATCATTAGAGCACACCATACTTGAAATCTGGGTAATCTGAGAAAGAAAAGGTTGTCTACTGCTCACTTGGACTGTAATCATAGTTAATCATTTTTTGGCCACTGGCATTGCCCAGGGTCCCTAAGTGGTACCTGCGAAATTTGAAACCAAATTACTTGTGTGTTAAGTGTCTATGCAATGAATTACAAGACTGCGGAGCAAAATAATTTTTCACGAGCATAATCATTACCGGTAACTTCTCAGTTTGTCACTATTTCTATGTATAGGCCTACAGTATGCAGTGATAATAAATATCTGCATGTATTTACCTCACACATTGAACTAAATTAACTTGTCAAATAATTCCATGCCTTATTACAAGCATAATTTTATGTGCCTTGTATCAATTTTGAATTACATGTGTATTACCTGTACAGTGGTACCTCTTTTGAGAGACTGCCCCTAAGGCGGGTCAAAATGCAGTCTCTCAAAACAGGTGGTCTTTTATTAGAGATACAACAACATGGAAAAGATTGCGCAGTGTTCTGAGAGAGCGGTCTTAAAAAGATATGCGGTCTCTCATTAGAGGGGTCTCTCAAGAGAGGTACCACTGTATTAATTGCAAAGATGTGTATCTCCAGACTAAATGTCAGAAGAGAAATTGGCATGCCAAAAATGAATACTGTTTGCAGGCTGCAACATCACCTACGAGCACACGACTTCCTTACCCTCCATTCAAATTTATATTATGCTGCTTTGACCTGATGGCTTTTGGATGCTTTTCTTTTTTGAACACTTCAAAAGTTGCTTCCTCAAGAAGATGAAAATGACAGAACACACACAAGACTGGCTCACAAACACAGCTGACGTGCCCTACTTGAGTGTCAATACACAAGGCATATTATACATAGCACAGAAAAAAAAAAAAAAAAACCCAAACAAATACATGTCTGATGAATTTGGGGCAAACAAGTACACTGGTGTTGCTTGTATGTGTCCTGTGCAAACTCACTATCAGGCCTGTATTGTCAACCTTATAAAAGTAACCTTTTTTGTGTGCACACTTTTACAAATACCACAGGTCTAGATCAACCACATAATAAAGATGATAATGACGTATTTACCTACAACAGAAAACACTGACTTCTTTTTGCATTGAGCTTGTACACAAAAAATGGGGCATAATTTCAAAATAATACAATGATGTTTGTATGGACTTCCAATGAAAGTAACTGTACAGTCACATAGACACTAACACATACTTGCACATACTTCTATTTTACAAAGAATATATGCAAGATACAGTAGTATTTTTCAGGAAGCCAATCTTACAAATAATTCCAACCTATCTTTAAAGATCCGAGGGTACAGTAATAATGTATACACTGTACTGTGAACATGAATTATACATTTTCATGGGGGGCAGGGAAAAGACACCAGCTATTGTTGGAACCTCTGAAAAGTAGGTCAGAAAAATGAGAAGGGGGCAGCTATCAAGTGCACGAGACATGACAGAAATGGTGAAGTGGAACAAATATATGTAAATTTATGTATAGTAGATAGCAAACTGAGGCCGTAGGTACCATGCGGGTTATAAGTACAGTATGGAACCTGTGTGCATACCCCCAACACCGAGACCAGCACTTCAAGGAACAAGGTTCTATGGTCTGCGTCTCCTCTGACTGGTCTCTGAACTCTCAGTGTATGCTTGACACCACAGCTGAGGTCACAGTTTTCATAAATAAACAATAACAGGCCAGGAGCCACCACACTGGCCCCCAGGATCCCAGCTTTCTTTCAGTCAACACTGACTGAAAGAAAGTTGTTGCCCTGGGCTTATAGTGCACAGAGACCCCCTGTAAAACTTTTACCAAACATAATGTCTTTTTGGGAGGTGGGGATTGGGGCTTGGATTTCCTCATGAAAATGCTATGCAGTTTCGTTGTTGTTCGTGCTGGTATTCTGGTCCCAGACAGAGATGGACAAAGGAATATCAAGCCAGACAGCAGTAGTAACTGTACACTGCCCCCCCCCCCCCCACCACCACCAACCCCAATAATATTTGACTAGAAGCTGCTGTGAAACAAGATCTTGCATCTTCTACTGATGTGCAGCCCCACCTGCTTTTAAAACACAGCCCAGTCATCGTGATACAGAAATAGAAACACCATAGGTCTGCTTGCCTGATAACACTGGCTGACACCCATACCACATCACACAGAAAGGTGTCGATTTAAACTGAGGTCAGTGACCAAAATACACTATGTTAGATATCAAAACTTGATGACCACAAATCAATTTTGTACATAAGGTTGCCCTATACAACCTAGGTGATATGGGCATTCTGAATTTTTTTTTGTTTTTAATTGGGAATATTGTTATGTATGATATAAATGTTGACTCTTTCAGTTCTACTTTTTGGAACCAGTCAACAACTTTTCTCAGTGTTCTCTAGGAAAAAAGTGCTGTGGAAAGCTGGTGACCTGGACTATTCCTTGTTTTCTCTCCCTGGAAATATGAGCATGCAGGCTGGCATCTGGCTCAAAGGTCTTTTTACAAGAAATAAGAATCTACAAGCAACGAACTAGTGAAGTCGTTAGACTGTTGGGCGTGTGAGAGGACTTGCTACGCCATTTTGCCTGTATGTGGCAAGTGAAGCCTTAGCTGACACAAGCACTGCAGACACTACCATTATCTCAGACAAAGCTTGCAGGTCCCTAAAGGAATGCTCTGTTACTGAAAATTCTGAAAATTTAAACATAATTGCAGCACTAAAAGACAGAGGGAGGTTTGTCATAAACACCACAAGTATGGGGGGAGTAAAACAACACCCCGGGCTCCGGTTAACTCTTTCAACGCCAACTCTGATGAAGGCCAATATGCCCTGAATTGACATAGCAATACTACATTGATATTTTTGTAGACCAAATTTTTATTCATGTACCAGACTGCCTGCAGCGGCAGAGAGCATTAGGGCACTGGAGAATAGCACGGGTCAACAGCATGCCTTGGCACACTTTGGATGCAGGGTGCCCTAAGTATACCAAGGAAAGCTGTTGACTCAGTCAAACCTTAAAGAGTTAATCAGTTACAACCTGTTGAGTCACAGGAGCCTTTGCCCCAGGATCAACTTGCTCTGATGACTTCTCTGGTATCATAACATGACCACAGCTTGTGTTTCATAATTAGACGGAAAATTATTATTGCCCATAGTCATGTAGGGCCAGTACTTTTCCGCGATCGCGGAAAACGGACGGAATTCACGGAATCTATGATCTCAAACGGAATTTATGATTTGGAACGGAAATCGGCAAATGCCACGGAAATTATGCGGAATTTGTGAATTTTGCCTCTCAAATAATTCAAAATCACCACATATGTCATCGCATAAAGCAAAACACACGGACTTGGATCCAAATTTGACGAGTCAGCGGCGTTATCGATACCACGTGGAGCAAATTTAACGACAGGCCGGACACCTGCGCGCTATAGACCCCATTGCTACCATATCCATTCATTTGCATGGCATATAGATATAACGCGCAACAGAGGTACAATGATAATAGCGCCGTCTGTAGGTGGAGGCTGTCAACGTACATAGTAAACAATATGGAGTCACTTTGCCGTTCGTCGATGGATCAACATTTTCCAGAGGCGATAAGATCAACTGTTTTTTCCTTTTTTTATTGACCAGTGCTAAAATCGTGCCCTAGAATTAGTGAAACGGAAATGAAACGGAATTTGTAGTTTCCCAAAACGGAAAAACACTCATTTTGAAACGGAAAAATACAGGCCCTAGTCATGACACAGTAAGTCGCAATGAAAGGCATGCTCACACAGATCTGACTAGTAAAAGATTCTGATGTCCATTTCACTTAACCTTTGGACCAAAAAAGCCAGTATGTCAGCTTTAAACCCATTGTGTCACATAATGCTAGGGCTCAGATGGTAAAACCCTCTGGCCCCGAGCATTTTGTAACACACATGATGAGATTCCAACCCATTTTCTCTTCCCACTTAAGACAGCCACAAAGGTAGTGGATGTGAAAAAGAAAGCTGTCACCTGCTTGTATAACCCTTTCCTGCTGAAATTGGCCGTAAGTGCCTGCATGTATAAATGTCAGCTGTTTTAATGTTTTCAGTTAAGATTCTATGCAAACAGAAAATATTTTTTGCTGAGAATTGCAAGATCAGTCATGATCATATGCCCCAGGTAAATATTTTTCCTTGGCACAGGTTTGGGCGAAATAAGGCCAACCCACACCAAGGAAAGCTATAGACTCTAGTCTTATTTTGACCAGAAAAAGGTTAACAGACTGTGTTCACAAATTGTGTGAATGCTGTTTGTCATTCTGCTGAAATCACAAGTTAGCCACTTTTCAGTTTTTGTTTTGGGGTGCCGGTACTGTCACATCAGATATTTTCTCACTCGGCTTAACTTCCAGCTTTCCACACTACCTCTCCATTCATCAACAATAATATTAGTGTCATACTACATTACACTGCACAGCATTTAATTGTGCAAAATTTACCAAGATTGCCCACTTCTAGGACTACAGCGCTTTCTAAACATTATCATAGAGAACACGTTCAACACTCATGATTGGCAGGTATCAGCACCCTATCAGTTTGTTAATAGATTGATTGACCGACTGAAAATTATAACTTATTTATTTTTATCTTTGTTTTCATTTCCTTTCCAGAGCATAGATACTTGATGTCACATATGCACCCACATGCAAATTTTCCTATCACAAATGACCAGAAATTTACAGTGCCCAGTGTTGGTATGCCTTTTTTAAAAAATCAAGACTGATACAAGTGATGAGTCAACACCTTTCCTCCACACGCACTGAGTTCATTGTGTCAAGCCTGTGCTGAGCCAAGCTATTGGCTCAGTCTCGGCAACAGTGACTTGTGAACACCTGGCACACTTGTGCCCAAGCAGCAAAGTGCCTACGTGGCACTAATGCTACTTGATTTATCATAGCAAACAATTTTTACAATGTTTAAATGTAACTGCCTTTGCCCGCTTGTACTGGGCCCATCAGCAACTGAATTTTCAACCATGATTGTCTGGTTTATAAATCAGAAGGTGACACACGATTTTAAATTATAAATACACAGCTGCACTAGTGCAAAGCGTTCTGCATTTAGTGGATTGAACTCCACCACCACAAAAACTATTACTTATCCCTGTAAAGGCAGTGTCAGAAACAATAGGCCCATGGGCCTAAATGCTGTGCTGCCACCATGGCCACACCTATATCTTCACTTCCAAGTTGCAAGTCCTCAAGTGGCTTCTGAACATAAAGCTTATGAGATTTTAGTGTCTCATTTGTACACCAGATAGCACTTCGCTCCACATGTAATCATGTCTTATTTGTGCAATTTCTGTGATGGATATTGTCCCATGTGCCAAGACAAAAATGAGTGAGTGCTCAACTTTATCTCCTCAGTAACCTGGGGACAGAAGATCAGGTCACCCAGATTATGTAATACAAGTGACCCATGGCTCTAGTGCTGTGCTGACATTACAACTGATGTGCAAGCTACACCCTGCCATTACAAGCTCACTGCTTTCAATTTTACAGGCATGGTGACCTCACAAAAATAGTCAAAGTTATTGATAACCTATAACATTCTTGCTTTGGACATGGTCTATATACCCTAAAAATTTGGCACCCGAGTCTAATCTAATTACTTTTCTAAATATGGAATTTTATATCTTTAAACACATTTTGGCTCATAATTTCCAAATTATAGGTGGTGCCACTAGTATCATTAGCAAATTAGACTTTTACCTGCTCCACAATCCCATCAAATTTAGTGAAGATCCACCAAAATTGAAAGATGCCAGAGAGTTCACAAGATTTTCATATTTTGACCCCTATATTCCATCATATTGTAGGTGGCACCACCAATATCGAAAGGGACTTACATTTGTATACACCCTATAGGTCCTGGAAGTTACATGGGGCTAACTTGAAAACTGCGGAAGGTATCATGCTCACAACCCAAAATTTCAGAGACGGACAGACATGAGCAATCGTATAAGCTCTGCGACCTTTGGTCAGCAGAGCTAACGAAAATAATCATTCATATTCATGGTTTCCAATAAACTACACTAAATTATGTGAGTTAATACATGTCCATTATGATTAATTATGTCGATAGACATGACTTATTAAAAGTGAAACTTGAACACCATACAATTTGAAAAGCATCAACATCTAAAATGAGTGTTAAGATCAACTGATGTCACATGTCCATTCACTACCTAACTGCAAAACTGATCAGTGTTTGGCTGGTCATCTGGTAGGGGGCGCCACTTTTGAGCCCTGAAAGCGAAGATGATGTTGTGTGCAGGTATTGACACCTACCGCTACCTCCTCCGTGTCCCCATGCTCCAGGTACTCGTGTAGAATAGGCTCCACCGCCCTGGTCACCTCCTCGTGTGACAATATGGGATCTATTCTCTTCACCACATACTTGTCCTACAAATGGACACAATATTGTGCACTTGTGAGATATATATAAAAATACGTGCAACTGCATTCTATCACTCAATCAAAATGAATAAATAAAACAATTTCAACAAGCTGCCCCTCAAAAACAGTTATGATTTACTGCCTAACAATCCTGTGATACATCTGGGGTGGGTGGGTTTATCAGTACATGTAAATGATTATAAACTTTATTGGGGATATATGCATTTTTTGCCCAAAATGTAAAATTAACAGGCCCAAATGTTGTGCTCCTAGTAAATGATTACAAACTTTATTGGGGATACATGTATATGTTTTTTTTTTTTGGCCCAAAATGTAGCATCCTAAATTTCCTATTAGAGATCAAACACTTGCCAAGGTAGCCATTTTGGAATCATACTTATCCATTTTTTTCCCCTCTTTTTGTTTTTGCTTTTCCTTTTTTATGTTTTTTTTTTTTTTCTTAATGTTTTGGAACAGGTCTCCCTGATACAACATTTGTGCAACAGCAAGCTAATGATGGGTCATTTTAGAGGGGCATGAGCTTCGCCATTTACACAAACATCTGTGAATTTACCCCACCCACACCAATACTGTTACATCAATAACAGTAATTAAAGTTTGATGCATATGTACCATCTGTGGCCCCCAGGCACTGCCTCTGACGCAATCATTTGGACCCCTACTGCTCATTACTGCAGTTCCCTGCTACTATACACATCCAGGTTTAACAACATCAACAATGGTTTAATACAAGTCAGACATCATGTGGTCACAGTTTCTTATATCTTAATCATGTTAATAACTTCCTCATCATGCAACTACATTATATTTTGGCCAACAGTCAAGGACTTTCATCAACATTCAATGCAAAAAAAAAAGAAAGAAGTAACAACGCCCACTACAGGTCATCAAATTGGGCTGCAAATCCAGGTGTTCAAGCAAAAGGCTCTTTAACCCTTTCACTGCTATTGTCAACTAAATTCCATGACATCATAATACCAGATCCATACCTTCAGTAAACCAAGCCTTCTTTCAAGTATGTGCACAGCTACATGAGGGTGGGTAAGAGGTTTCCTGTACTGGCGTACTGGGGCTTTTTATTTACCATACTGGTGTACTGGAAGCCCTAGCTCTTATTTTACGTACTTCGTACTATCCAAAATTTTGAAAGATTTTTATTTTCCGTCCTGCGTACTCTAGCAAAATAATTACATGTACCAACTTACTGAACCCTCCCACCCTTACCCCCATTCCTACATTTGCAGACACAGTTAGAATGGTTCCGCTCAACAGCTTTGCTCCACATGCTTTGGGTCCATTGCAAAAAGCCATTTGAAGCACACTGAGGAAAGCTGTTGATTCAGTCAAAGCCTGGGACTAAAAGAGTTCCTCACATTGCCCATTACATTGTTGCTGATAACATCCTCCAGTATAATCTTATTCATCCAGCTGCACCTGAAGTGAACACTGCACTTCAAGGGCGTTATTTGCCCAAATTTTTGACAGGAGTATACAGCTGAGCCTTTTGAAAACCAATCCTTCATTGAGGGCATTTTTCATCCAAAAATAATATCTTTGTTTGGGAAATTATAAACAAAATAGTAGCAAATATGGACGAAATTGTCATGAAAAGTGCTCTGTGGAGAAAACTTTCATTTTAATTAGAAAAATGCCTGCAAATTTTTGGCAAAAAAAGGGAAAAATTAACATTCATTTAAAGATTTTGGGGAGCCAAAATACTGCACTTTTCTTTGGCCAATTTTGATGGAAGAAGGGGCCTTCAGAGCAGCACATAACTGGCATGGTCGCTAATGCCAGTGGCCACTCCCTCCAGCTACCGTGCAACCACCTCACCCACCCCCAGGCATGCCATCCAAGGGATCTCAATAAAACTTGGCACCCATCTCCCATGGATCAACACAATCTGTTTGGCAAAGGTCATCAAAAACAACAGTAGGCAGAGTTCCCAGACATTTTGTGCACATCAAAGCAAATACTGACTGATGAAGGGTTTGTTGTGCACAGCCTTTCATAAATTTGTACTGCATACTGCTGAATCTTGTATCATATAATCAACATTTATTATATCAATCTTTTATAAACCACACTTCAATTTCAAGTGGATATACACAATAAAATCAAATTTTTTCTGTATCTTTCACCAATGAATTTTCATGGTAATTGTTTTTTGTTTTAGTACGTGGGGTGTTGTTTTGGGCAGGAGGTAAAGGGGTTTCTGTACTAGCGTATTGGACACATTTATTTACCAAACTTACATACAGGAACCCCATTTATTTTCCATACATCATACCACAACCATTATTTTGACATTTTCTTATATTCCATACTTTGTACGGTGACAAAATTCTTACTCTACTGGGACACTCCCTCCCCAGCTCCCCACTCCCAGTACAAAGGTGTAGCACATGATAGTTCTGGAAATTATAATACACCCCCTTTCCACATGAAAACAAGGAGATTGTGGATGTCAAATAGTACCCGTTTGCTTCCGTTTCAAGGAGGTATGCACCCAGGGTATGTACTCATAATTACCATATCTAGAATACTGCTCCAAACGATAGTGAATACATGTGACGATCTCAGGAATGATGGTTTGATCCCCCCAGTGACACACAGAAATTCAAATATACCATAATTGAGGATTTTGCAGAGATTTATTTACAAATAACACCCCTATTTCCTGATTTCTAAGACATTTTGTCATGTGGGCTACTAGTTAATGGTACCAGTGCTGGTTTCAACATTATACCTAGATAAAACTTCTGGGGGATGCTGAGAAGTATTTGAATTACATGTAAGTTCTGAGGTGTTGCTTGGCAAGGGAAGTACACAATCAAGACTGTCTCCCTGGGGACAACTTTGGCCTCATTGTAGTAGCCCCAGGGGGCCAGACAAAACTGGTTTTTTGCCTGCGGGCTTTATAAGAGTAATGGCTGTCTCTCTCTGGGACTTTCCCAAATGTACACACACAGTTGGCTGAACAAGGACTTAGGGTAGACTTTATTATAATGCTGGTTAGTATTCACGGGTTTTAGTGAAGCCTATCCAACACCTGAAACAATGTCAACCATGCAAATCAAGGACATTGTTGTCTTCACATTTTTTACTGACTCAATGATCAGGTCCACCCTAAGGGGCCAGGAACATAATGGTGGAGGCATGCTGAAAACAATATGTGTACCATTAGGGGAGCACTAAGACCAATATGGCTGCCTGTTAGAAGATCACCAAAAAAAATATGGCTGCATGTTCAAGAAGCCAGTCTTGCCATAAGAGTAACTTTAGGACCTGTGTATATATACAACTATGTCCAATGGCTCTAAGGCAAAAAAAAAAAAATATAAATATATATATAATAAAGCGTGTTTCCCCTGATGCACCAAAATTTTGGGGCGGTTAAGGTTGGCAGACATTTTTTTTTTAAAGTCTTGACAGTATGTTTTCTTTGTTAAATATTCCACAATTGTGGGTAGGTAGGTGTTTTATTGTTTGTTTGTGTTTTTCTTTTTTTTCGTTGGGAGGGGGTTGGTAGGGCTAGGAGAAACAAACAATTATTTTTTTGGCCTAAACAAAACAGTTGCCTGTGCCATGAACTGGTAGTTTTTCAGTCTGTGCGAAAAATTCAAATACTGATTTTCGATGAGATAAATATCATATTGCATGGTACCATAAGCTGACATGGATGCTGCACTGCTGTGACAGCTGCAGCGTTCTACATCAACTAACACTGCTCCACACATCATCTATACCCTCCATCAACCGTGATCAGCATATATATATATATATATACATTATGTTAGCAGTGAATTATTTTTCAAACTGTTATATATACATATACATATATAACACTCCAGATTCAGATTTTAAGTGTAGTAAAGTATATATTCTGAAAGCTAATAAGCTGGAAATCTTGTAACAACTGCAGAATTTTAAATTATGGTAATGTTTACCATGTTTAGATACCAATTATTACACAAATGATCATCATAATTCACCACAAATATCATTCATATTGTTCAAATTTGAAGACAGGGACCTCCAATTTCCAGCAACATAAAGTTTACATAATGGGTCAAGAAAACTCCCTTACAGAAATTTATGATCGCAGAATGATCGCCTGTTGAATGCCTGATGCGTGCAAGGTCGCAAGATGCTCGCCGCGATCAAATTTATGAATGCGTATGATTGCAGTGATCTCAAGTGTGCAGTTTTTCTTAACTCAGCGCTCTAAACTTGAATGTCTTGCGATCAAACTTGAATGCCTTGCAATCTAAACTTGAACGTCTTGCGATCAAACTTGAATGCCTTGTGATCAACATGATTGCATAGCGACCAACACTGCACGCCTTGTGGCCAAGATGATCGCAAAGCGAACAAATTCAGCTTTTCAGTTCTCTAGATCGATCGCCTTACTTGCAATTGGTATATGTATATCTATAAAATATATATATATATATATATATATATCGGGTTTGCTGCTTATCTATATATACACACCTTTAAATGCATTGTATTTAAGTGTCAAGGTCACTTAGTTTCTTAAGCATTCCAAGGTGAAAAGCTGGTATTAATTTGGCAGACCTTATAAGTACTGTAACCTGCAGTACCAATGTTATATATATATCTTTGTTTCAAAAGGCTCAAATTCTGAACCAACCCAAAAGTATAACTGATATAAATTTGTTGAACTTTGCATGAATCTGTAACATGATACAATGGTACCTGCTCTAAAGACCACCATGAGAGACCGCATCAGTTTTTATGACCACCCTTTCGTGACACTAGCCTCTTATTTCTTTGTTAAATTACCTGCAATGAAAGACCACCTGAGCTGTATGTGACCACTTTTGTCTGGTATTAGGGGTGGTCTTAAATAGCAGGTACCACTGTAGTACTAAACAAGACAAGGTCTTTTTGTCACCATCAATAAACTGTTAAGGAATAAGAGACACACACTTGGAAGTTCTTCAAACAAGTTTTAATTTTAATTTATCAACTAGAGTGACAAGTCACCTAAGATGGCACAGTATAAGTGATCAATATATGCAGTTGCTCTACGAAAAAAAAGTTCTCTCATCATATATTTATGAAGATTCTGATTATCCCAAAAAATACAATATTAGTCTAGCAGTAGGCCAGAAAACCTTGCAACAGAGTCCACCCAAAGTTTTTTTGCAGATTGTACATCCTAGAAGGGTACCATTGAGTATTCCAAGTGATGCCATCCTGGCATCCTTGAGCATTTTGAAATATTAACAGTTTTTCATTTCCCCCTTATAAAGTGTATGAAATATATAAAAATCCAGTATAGTGCGTTAATTGATGTAAAGATCATCCAAACTGTGAAAAAAATGCTAACTGTGGTGCAAACGTAGTTTACGATATGTCTTTTTACTTCAGGATTGAAGAAATGAAAAATTGCTAGTCCTTTCAGTGGAATTCTCTCTTTTTTGTCTTTTTAAATGCTTTTTCTGAAATGTGTCCATTTCCCCAAAACTGCTACTTGTACTGCCTAAAGCATTTGAGGAATTGTTTTTGAGAGATGCCCCCACTTAACTTTGCACACCATGTGATGATATGGTTATTTTCTGATTTTTAGTGAATTTTTGAAATTTTACTCTCAGACTAATTGTTCAGGTACTTTGGTTGGGAGGAAGGTCTGAGTCACACAAGAGCTATATTCTTCTCCTTTAATAGCTTTGCGTGCAGATTACCTTGATTCAGTGATTGCATAATACTCATTTTGGTCCCATTCAAAACGCCCCGTGCACTCTATATACCAGCCACCACCATCCCCCCCCCCCTGCGAGAATTAAGTTTTTTTATGACTTTAAATCATGAGATTGAGTGAGTTTTGCAAGAGACACATTAGTCATTCATTCAATTTTTTGGAGAAAAATAAAAAAAAAAATTTGTTTTTTTTTTTAAACGAAAACGAGGATTTTTAAGTTTTCACTCCACATGATTTTCATTCTAGCTGTAAGACTTCTTTATTGAAATAATAATATAAAGCCCCATTTAGTTATCTTTTGTTCAAACAAGTGCATACCAGTTTAAGGATTTTTTTGGGGGGGGGTCCTTTTTCAGTACTTTATACAGAGGCACCCTATTCATTGGTCCATATACAACTGTTGCACTGTTTTATCATGTGTATCATCTTCTGTCTGTCATGATGGAACTGCACTCAATACTATATTCGACCTAAGCACTCATGTCCTAATACGTTGTAAGAGCCTAAATCTGTGTTAATGAATCATTTTTATGCATGAAAGATCCCTGTCAATAAAATACTTGCATTTGATACCAAAAAACATGTACGATAATGTCACTTCCGGTTCATCGGAAATCTACTTCCGGTTTTTATTTACGCGGGAAAAAGCAAATAAATTGATGCAGATACAGAAGAAAAAATCACTTGTCCGCAGGGCAAGTAAATTTCAAAATCCACTTGTCCTGATAAAACTTCTATAAACATCGTTTTTTCAAACACAATGCTAAGGCCTACACAAACCATTTACCCTAAAATATATTTGCCGGGGTCCGTCTAATTACCGAAAGCAACAGAAAGCTACCGAAAACAACCGAAATGAAGCAAAAGGGACCGAAAGCAACAGAAAGCGACCGAAAGCAAGCTATTTTTAGATACACATACTTTCGGTATTCGCGAGTCATTCCACTTGCCGATTTTTTTTTTTTCACATGAATCTACAATTCCCTCTGTTGGTATCTCCATAATACTTTCATGGTATCTTCAACTTTAAAAATGCACACCAACCAACATTTTCCAATTTTCAAAGGCAAGCGTTTATGAAGTTTTATTAACATAAAGTCATAAACTCGTTCATAATGCTGAACTGGAAGTCAGCAACTGCTGTGGTTGCTGAGATCCAGTGTGTGTATTTCGAACTTCAACAATCATTAGAATTAGCCAATAGCTGTTGTGGGATAATATGATCAAAGGTTCAATGTAACAATTGAAGGAATCTAAGGTTAATATACGCAAGTATTCATAAACATAATCGCCATTTTAATTCACTTGCGCGCATAGCAGGTATACTTACAGCCTTCCGAGGAAAATAGGCCCCAATTATATCTCGCCTCGGGCTTTCGTAGTAACAATAGTTGTGATAACTTATATATAGTGGTAAGACTGCTTTACATTTCCGAATATCACAAAAAAGTATAATACATGTATTTAGATGAAGGGCAACAGTTGACATACTGAAAGCAAAGTCCTCTAAACTGGATTGAAGCAGAGTTTACATGTACCCCAGAAATGATCACAGTAGTTGAAGTCTCCCTCCCCCAACCTGCCCCTTGGGTCACTAATTCACACTCAAACAAGATAACAGGCTGACCCAGTGATGTCATGCACATCTTACGCAGAACTCCAAATAGTTTGTTTGTTGGTTGGTTTGTTTGTTTGTTTGTTTGTTTGTTGGTTGGTTTTTTTTTAAGAAACCCATGCGGTGGTGGTCGTCATTCATTAATACAGAGATTATAAAAGACAATAATAAATGTTCATACTGGGTTTGATGATGCATTAAGTTCAAAATTTGAGATGTAAAGGTGGTAGACTCCCTCGGTCGGGGGGGGGGGGGGGGAGAGAGAGAGAGAGAGAGAGAGAGAGAGAGAGAGAGAGAGAGAGAGAGAGAGAGAGAGAGAGAGAGAGACTTGACAAATAGAACTTCATCGAGTCAAATTCAGTTTCGCCATTCACTGGTGAACGTTGTTTTGAAATCACCTGGAGATACTTCTGTTCACCTACTTTTGATCAATCTATACCAGGCAGTGCTGTAATCCCCCCCCCCCCCCCAAGTGCGTGTACAAAAATTTGTTAAACGGCCCAAGCTTCATTGAATTTTGTTTGTTTGTTATTTTATCCGATTGTACGGATTTTGAATGCTGTATCTATACTTATACACACAGCTTGCCTCTGCTATGGCGGCAATCACGTATACACACATGAATTTGGGGCCGGGTCAGCATTACTTGGGAGAGGGTAAGGGGCACTTGGGATGTCCCAACATTGAATTATATTTTTACAGGATTTAATCACCTTCATATGGGGATGGGGGGGGGGGGGGGGTGGATGATGGTCTTACCATGAGAAAGCTCTCCATACATCAAAAACACGCCCAAAATACACCTTGGATTGAAGAAGTGCAGCTAGGTCAAGATATCTTTGAAAAAATGCAGATAGGTGAGGTAATCAGAACAAAGTTTGTTCTCTCATTATGTCTTTTTGTGTTATTGTCTGTTTAGCGGACTCTCTGCCATGTTTGTATTTTGTTGGTGGTGCCGTCCCAAATGCTACGCAAGAAATTTCGGCAAGATAAATATTTATCTGTATGGTTGAAGTTTCACGAAAAGTCAGTTTCTTTTCTTTTCTTTTTTCTTTTTTTTTTTTTTTTGTTTAATTTGGACCGGGCAATGGCTTGACATTCAGCTAAGCTGGCGATTTTGTGGAACAAATTTACGGGCGACATGAGTTAGGAAAAGGTACCAGAATTTTTTTGCTCCAGTCCTGATGTAAGAAAAGAAAGCCGTAGGAATCATAAAAACGAAGAGTGTTGTTTATAAATACTTCTGATAGTTTTTACTTTTTTATTTTATTTTTTTTAATGAAGTTATGCAAAGTGAATAGACCATCCCTCGTGAACGACTATATTTCTCCTAGTTAAAAACAATATTTCTTGTGACATGTGTGTGTGTGTGTGTGTGTGTGTGTGCGCGCGTGTGTGTGACAAATAATTATATTCAGTATCATTAGCATTTGAAAGCATTTTACTTGTCATCGATCAAGAAGCAAATTGATTCCAATTGTTAAACATAGACATGATAAAATCAAAAGTAAAACATTCATAATCAAATGCATCTCTGAGGATATTTGTTGTTACAATGAAACTGCATCCAACCTGAATTATATTGAAACAGGATTTTATGCACAAAGTATCACAGTGGCATAAATCACTAGTGACATATTTCAATATCTTTCTACTTGCATGCAACAAGGCGAAACATATACTATCAGATTTGCTGGTAGTTTGCATTGCATTCATGTCTATCTGCTACACACTCTTCACAATGTACTTTTGACGTCTCGCATATAATAATAATAATAATAATAATAATAATAATAATAATAATAATAATAATAATAATAATAATAATAATAATAACAACAACAACAATAATAATAATAATAATAATATATAATAATGATAATAATAATAATAATAATAATAACGACAACAACAACAAAACAACAACGACAATAATAATAATAATAATAATAATAATAATAATAATAATAATAATAATAATAATAATAATAATAATAATAATGGATAGATTTGATTCCAGAAGGATAACATTCATGCTCCTAGATAGAATTGTGGGCTGGTGATGTCTGTGCGGTCATCTTTTTTTCTGTGTTTCATCTAGACAGGATAACTTTAATGCTCCTGGATAGATTTGATTCCAGTAGGATAACATTTACGCTCCTAGATAGATTTGTGGGCTGGTGATGTCTGTATGGTCATCAGACCGAGGGTGAGACCTGCATACAGACGGAGAAATGACCCACTGCGTCCCGGCAGATAATGAAAAAAGTTGCTCTCGACAGAAGGCCCATCCACTTACAATGGGGAGGACTGTCAATCAGGTTGGAGGTTGAGAGATTTTCGTGTAAGAATGTGCAAGTACGGAGAGATAGAATTTCTGTGGTATCGGTTTTAAAGAAAATTCTATCTTTGTACTTGATTTCTTCTCTGTTTTCTTTTTTTTTTAATTTGATGATTCCTTTGTGATTAAGTTACCTTTCTGCAAATAGCACTGAAATTGATAATGAAAATTACCAAAATTTATGAGACTAATAATGATATTTCCAAATATTCGCATGCTTCTTCAAGCGTATTTGCAGGAAGGTGTCCGTGTCAACAAGAGTTATGCATCATGAAGACATAAAAATATGACAAGGTTGGTTGCGGGCCATTGTAGTGGCCTAGTCACGTGCCCCTCCCCCATGTGTGCTGGTTGCCTTTGTTTTTTCCCCATAAATTTCATTATATTATATCACAAATCAAGTAATTCTTTAACACGTGCCTGCTGAGCATGTCCAGTTCTCAATAAACATGTGCTGATCTGGTCTTGTAATGGTACACTCTTAGGAAAAAAGGTTTCTTTGGTATCCTGGAATAACCAATTGGTTTCTTTGAGAGAAAAAGTGAGGAACCACTGTGAAATCCCCCTAGATGAAACCCCCTGGTTCCCAACTTATGATATACGATGGATTTGAACCTTGAAGTATTTTCCTGAGCATTTATCTTAATTTAAGTGACAAATCAAAGAATAAATAAAAGGAACCAAAAAATACTGGGCTAAAATATCTACTCAAATTATCACAAAAACACCAACGTGACAGGAAGATCCTGTATTTTATTTACTTGTATTATAAACAAAATATTCGGAACCGCATGTTCCAACATATGTGTTCAGCGACGATAAAAAAAAGAAGAAATCCTCTTCTAAACAGTCCATGTGTTTTATCGACCTTTGGTTGACGATACTCGATACCACATTTGATCGGGCTCTGCCTTTGTGACCGCATATGCAGCATAGTATCGATGACCAAGGCCAGGTATTAAGGCACATGGGGGTGCCCCTTGACGAGCACCGAGCTATAACGATGTGCTCACGGCCAACCCCGAGTGAGTCAGAGGGACAGTTGTGTCAAAGTCACCTCGCTATCCCGGCCTCCGTGCGCAATGTCACGTGTACCCCCCTGTGGCATAAAGCCCGAGGGTAGAGCTCCGGCCATTATTAGCCTACGTCCAGCAACGTTGTGGCAACTATATAATGACTCCTTATAAAAGAAGCATGAACAATTCAGAAATTAAGGTCGCAAGTGCGCACGGTGACCTACGTCTGCAGATCTGTCCACTGTAAATGAAAGCTTGCTTTCGGTAAATATTTATCTAAAAATAGCTTGCTTTCGGTAAATATGTATCTAAAAATAGCTTGTTTTCGGTCGCTTTCGGTTGCATTCGGTTACTTTCGGTTGTTTTTGGTCACTTTCTGTTGTTTTCGGTTGCTTTCGGTAATTAGACGGACCGTATTTGCCGCGTATTGTCGCTTGCAAACTCGCACAAAAATGTCAAATTTTACAACGATTCAAGCTGCAACTGTTCGACAGTGAAACTGGCAAAACATTAAAAAATACAAATTAAAAAAGTAAGCTATTTGCATGGGGTGACTAACGATGAAAAATACATTGTAATTTCTGGGACGATAGGAGTCCGTATCCCGGTGAAACTTAAATAACGATTAAAACAGTTGCATGCATTGGTTTCAGGATCCCTTCTCGCTGCCTTTGATGCCGTGATGGGATGCATATCGTTTGCGTACCTACCATGAACGCTATCGGTACATCGTGGTAAATTTGCGTATACAGTATTGGCAAGTTCCTCGCAATAAACGGTGTTCTTAAATCAAATTCAAACGAAAATTTTAATATTTCAAATTAGAAATCGAGCGTGCGCACCGTCAACATCTTTCCTGCAACTGTACACAAACAGCTGCTTTTGGCCATGTGGCCTGACGCACAACACATCACCCGATTGGTCAATTGAGTCACATGCAAAAATGAGCCAATCACGGCTCGTGCTGCAGTGTTTTCATCATGGCTTCCGCCCAGTGAACATGTGTGTATCTGCCGTAATTTACGGAGGGAACACACAAACGGGAAGCTTGTTTTTTTTTAATTGCAGCATGCGAAAATAAAGATTCCAGTGTTTATAGCAACAATTATTTGGAGTCACAGGCAAATACGCAAAGGTAGGGGGATAGAGAAAAATGCCGAATGTGTGACAGATCAGTCAGCATGATGCTCCGTTCACCATAGATTACTCCACGCGGTCACTTGCGTGTGACTGGCAGATGTGTGTTTTGTTTGGCCGGGAAGTCAACTTGCGGCACCATTACATGATCTCTCCAACACTTTTAGAGCCCCACCGATAAATTGTCTTTGATGCTTATTTGCTCAAGAATTCGCCATGCAAGATTTTAAATTTTTTGATGTTCCTTTGTCATCGTTCGGGCAGATAAGACTGACGGTGAGGTGCTGTGACCTTGCCCCGATACGGGCGAAAGCCAATTGTCAATACGCCCCAATGCATGACTGCTGGTACCTTTGATCTCGTCGTCGTATGCACGCAACGGTCAAAATACCTGCTTGTTTTGACAGAAATCAAGTAGGTGGTCAAGTCCTGTTCAATACACCTGCTGACCATGTAATTGTTTAAACCTGGATTGTTTACTTTAGGCCAAGGGATTATCATCACCTATTGCGCATTGGCGTCCCCACGCAAATGCTTGCATTGGTGTTTATGTTCTGTTCACACGGACCACAGTAATCACAGTATTTTCTTTCCTTTTTTTTTAACTTAGGCACTAAAATAAATGACAATGTTAGTTCAAAATAAATTTCAAATGTATTATAAAAATATTTTTCTTGTAAATGACACAAGCAATATAATAAATCACGTTACAACGTGAACTGAGCGAGAAGCGCTTAAAATTTTAGGCGCCATTCATACTTCTCAGTACTGCTGCTCGAATATGGAAGGAATTATCGCGGATCTAATGCAAGAAGGAACAACGTCCACAACGGACTCCTGAACGACAAGCAGTTGTTTTCTGGCTAAAAGAGAAAAGAGTGAGCATAGTGCCAATAACGGATATTCTGTGTGAAGAACCGAAAGAAAGTAGGCCTACCAAGGAAAAGCCTGTTATTGAAAAAGTGCAATGGCACTTAAAAAGTGGGGCAATAAAGACATACGACGCCAAAGTCTTGAAAATTTCCGGTAGGTTTATTAATTAGATTGATCTGGTGATACCTAATTCCTTCCTATGTCACTAAACAGAGTTGACCGTTGACGGTTATACATACTTTACAAGGCATTTTGGATTAAATGTAATGATTAAAGGCCCCGCTTTTAGAAGCACACTACTGGCCAACATATTCTATAGGGGGTGAGCATTATTTACGGGGGGGGGGGGGGGGCTGTTAGGGAGGGATATTTGAGGGGGTCACAAAATTTCACCACCTTTACATGGAGAGAGGGGTCACTTAATAAAATTAAAAATGCTCAGGATAGACCACAATGCACTATTTTAATAATCGAAGTGCAAGAATCAACAATTTTATGGGGAGGACCCTGGACCCCCTTCAGGGTTCCCACGGATCAGGGAAAACAGGGAAAATTGCTTTAAAAAATTCCCTGCAGGGAAAATTCAGGGAATTTGAAAATTTTGTCTAAATCAGGGAAAATATAGGGAATTTTATTTTGGTGTGATTAACTCAAGAGTCCTCAAGAGAAATATCTTGTAGACCCCAAATTTGGTGTATAAAAATTCTATCTACATCTCTCCAAAATGCTCTAAATTGCACCAGAGAGCACTTAGATTTTCAAAATGTTCTGGGGCAGCATGCCCCCAGACCCCCCTAAGAGAGGGATATGACTTTGGCACATTCTCAGATCTCTGTACACATTCAGACAGAGGGAAAAATATTTTACAACAGGGAAAATTCAGGGAATTTTATTTTCAAAATTTTGTGGGAACCCTGAATTATTCAGAGAAAATGGCTTAAAAAATTCCCTGCAGGGGAAATTCAGGGAATTTGAAAATTTGGTCTAAATCAGGGAATTTTATTTTGGTGTGATTGACTCCAGAGAAATACCTGTAGACCCCAAATTTTGGTGTATAAAAAAATCAGTGTACATCTCTCAAAAATGCTCTAAATTGCACCAGATAGCACCTAGATTTTCAAAATTTTCTGGGGCAGCATGCCCCCAGACCCCCCTAAGAGAGGGATATGACTTTGGCACATTCTCAGATCTCTGGACACATTCAGGCAGAGGGAAAAATATTTTACAACAGGGAAAATTCAGGGAATTTTATTTTCAAAATTTTGTGGGAATCCTGAATTATTCAGAGAAAATGGCTTAAAAAATTCCCTGCAGGGAAAATTCAGGGAATTTGAAAATTTGGTCTAAATCAGGGAATTTTATTTTGGTGTGATTGACTCCAGAGAAATACCTGTAGACCCCAAGTTTGGTGTATAAAAAAATCAGTGTACATCTCTCAAAAATGCTCTAAATTGCACCAGATAGCACCTAGATTTTCAAAATTTTCTGGGGCAGCATGCCCCCAGACCCCCTTAAGAGAGGGACATGACTTTGGCGCATTCTCTGGACACTATTTAGGCACGGAAAAATCTGGGAATTTTATTTTGAAAAATGTGTGGGAACCCTGCCCTTTCAAAACCAGCAATACAGCTTTCTACCAAGGACCTCTTTGCTTTCACAAACTTAAATTTTCATTTTAATTTTTTGGCCCATAAAACATATTGGAAGCATTCATGTGCCCCATGATGTTATTCAGTGATTCAGACTAATTATACAAATTTCCATTATTTAATGTAAGCGTGGTAATGAAAAATTTTGTCATTTTCGAGATTTCAACTTTAAATATTTTATTTGAGGAAAGTGTTAGCTATCATCTGTAAAATTTTGGAAGTACTAATCCTGATACAAGTTGGAGAAATAATAAAAGACTTTTCTAATATAACATGGTAGTCAATGGGCCATGTTAGCCTTTATCCTGCATTTAACCAACAGTGTGGCATATTCTGAAAAAGTGAAATTCCCAAATTCACTTATTTCTAAGACCCTTGAGAACAATAAGGACCTAGGGATTTTCTTTTAACTGATTCATTCCTTTTCTATTGCATTACAAAAGTGAAGAGTAGTGTACAAAATTTGCTGAATGCTTAAAATTGACTTTTTACCTCAGCTGACTTGTCAGTCAGCTGAGGTTTTTTGAGGGTCCGTCGTCCACAATTTACATTTTCGACTTCTTCTCAAAAACCGTCAGCCAGATTCACTTCAAACTTGGTGGAAATGTGCCTTGGGTGGGTCTCTACCAAGTTTGTTCAAGTGGTCGCGGTCCAGTGATTTTTGGATTTTTAATGAATTTTTTTGTTCTTTTTTGGGTAAATCTTAAAAAATCTTCTTTTCAGAAACCGCTCACCCAATTGCTTTAATATTACACAGGTACACTCCCTTGGACGCCTAGTTCTTAATTTGTTCACCAGGTGGCGCTGCAATTTTTTCCTAATTTTTTATGAATTTTTGTGTGTTATAGCTATTTTTGACTTCTTCTCCAGAACCGTCACTCAGATTAAGCTGAAATATGGTGGATATGTTCCTTGTAGAAGGGTCAAACAAAGTTGTTCACTATGTGGGAATGCTGCAGATTCCTGATTTTTAACGATTTTTTCAATTCAGGTACTTAACGGTCAATGCAGCTTTCCTATTGATTACTATGGAAGTCAATGGGCATTCTAATGCTAATTCACATTTTCTACTTCTTCTCCAAAACCGTCATCCAGATTAACTTCAAACTTGGTGGCAATGTACCTTGGGTGGGTTTCTACCATTTTGTTCAAATGTTCATGCTCCAGTGATTTTTTGATTTTTAATGAATTTTTTTGTTCTTTTTTTTTTTTTTTTTTGACAAATCTTAAAAAATCTTCCTTCTCCAAAACTGCGTACCCAGGTGCTTTGATATCTTACATAGACACCCCCGGGGACACCTAGTTCCCAATTTGTTCACCAGGTGGCGCAGCAATTTTTTTAGGAATTTTTGGTATGGTTTTGCTCTTTTTCACTTGTCAGAACAGTCCCTCAGATTAAGCTGAAATGTGATGGATATGTTGTTGTGGAAGGGTCAAACAGCTGTTTACTAGGTGACACTGCTTTGGATTCCTGATTTTTAAGGATTTTCAATTCAGGTACTTATCGTTCGATGCAGCTTTCCTACTGATTATTATGTAAGTCAATGGGCATTTCAATGCTAATTCACAGGACAACTGACACGAAATTTACTGTTTACTTGATAACTTGAGATCTGTTTTGAGTTAGCTACACATGTTAATTATTCTGTATGAAGGTCATGCTGAGACAGTACATGAATGACCTTGACCTCATTTGTGGGGTCACAGTGCAACATACATGATTTTTACTCTTCATTATAACTTGATAACTACTTGAACTTTGATGTTACACATGTGTTCTTCTATAAAGGTCAGACTTACTCAGAACATGGTGTCCTTGATCCTTTCCCAAGTTCATAGAGCTGCAAGTGTGATGAATGTCAAGATCAGCTGAGGCACGGGCTGTTCACACAGCCCTCTTGTTTACTAATTTGTTTATCCATAACACAAAAACTAAGGCATGTATCAAAAATGCCTGCGTCCCTTTTAAAGGTATATATACACAGATCATTTCAGCGTAAAAATAAAAAATCCAGTGTACGAAATAAGGCCTTTTTACTTGTCCGAGACAAGTGAAAAATGTGACGGACAAGTCAAGTTGCTACTGCACTTGTCCAACATTAACAAGCATTTGAATTAGAACAGGACTCATTTTACCAAAAGTGTCTGTCTGCGGACAAGTGAAAATTTTTCCTTATTTCTAACACTGAAATCTATCACCAAAAATTTGAAAAGGCCATTCCCCCCCCCCCCCCATGTCTCTATTTCTTAAAAATAATGAGTATTTCAGCGTTCGAAATTAGGCTTGTCTGCTTGGCCGAGACAAGTGAATTTTCTTGCGGACAAGTTGTTTTGACACCTAACTAAACTGGTCCAAGTTAATAATGTAGTCCAATATAGTAAGTTGTCTTTGCTGACTTGCGGACAAGTGTAATTTTTTTCTTATTTCGATCACTGTATTTAACTACATCAAATGTAGGGCCAATGATTTTCCGTTTAAAAAAACAAGGAATTCCGTTTCAGCAGCCTGAAAATTCCAAATTCCATTTCAGTGGTTATATTTGTATGTAAAATACATTAGGGCAAAGGAGCAAATTCCATTTCCGTGCTGAGAAAAATTCATTATTCCGCTTCGGTTTACCGTTTAAACGGAAAATCATTGGCCCTACAAATGGTTGGTGTAGGGCCAATGATTTTCTGTTTCAAAAAAACAAGGAATTCCGTTTCCCCAGCCTGAAAATTCCAAATTCCGTTTCAGTGGTTATATTTGTATGTAAAATACATTGGGGCAAAGGAGCAAATTCCGTTTCAGTGGTGAGAAAAACTCATTATTCTGCTTCGGTTTACCGTTAAAACGGAAAATCATTGGCCCTATTGGTGCAGATAGATAAAACAGTTCCTTGTGATTATAGGGATATATAAAGTTTTACTATGTTTTTGTTGTTCTTGTTTATGATATTCGGCTTAGAAATGAAGTCACTTTATCACACTTATATTACTTAATGAATATATCCTACATTTAGCCAGAGCGGGTGTTTCATGTGGGGCTGGTGGGGGGGGGGGGGGTCACAAAAAACCTATACCCCTTGATGGGGGGCTATGGTAACACGGCGCGTAAAAATGGGGGGTCACAAAAAAGCCGGGGTATGGTCATCCCAATATTCCGAGAGCCCCCCCCCATAAATGCTCACCCCATTACAGAAGCTGAGTTGGGCCTGTAAAATTTACAGATTTCAGTTATGAAAGAAAGAAATATGTACAAGTTCACACTGAACTTGATTAATTTATGTTTATGGTACTTTTCTTATTTACATTGTCAGTTATGTGTGTCTTTTCAGGGTTTGTCCTTCTGAAACATCGCAAGCCTTCTGGTGACCCAGTGCTCAAGGAAACAGAGTTTAATTCAATAATTAATAGCAAGTGTGGCATTTACGGGGTAAAAAGGCAGAGGAAAGTGAAGGACAATAAATCTTTATTAGAGAATTACAGAATTACAGCATGGACAGACACATGGAATATGTACTGCTCAAAATAGTTAATTAAATGTTGAAGAATGCTGGATTCATGATAAACTTATTTCTTTTTTGCTCCACCCGGGAAGTTGGTTTATGATTGCACATGTTTGCGGTTGCGTGCCTTGCAAGCATAAGGTTTGGTCGCAATGGATATCCAGGGATCTGTGTACGGTCGTGGCTTGCGTGCGGCATGCAAGCAGGTTGCATGTGCTAGCGTGCAATGTTTCAAATACGCTCTTGTGGCGACCATGCGATCATAATATGGTCGCGGCGGTTTGCTTGCAAGCTAACCCTGTAATCATCCTGCGACCATGCGATCAGTTCCCTGCATGCATGCAGCCACTTTCCTGCGATCATGCTGCACGCGTGCGGAATTTTCCTGCACGCATGCTGCGATCATACTGCGCGCATGCTGTAAGCATACCGCGACCTTGCTGCGATCAAAATTATGATTGCAATGTTTCAAATACGATCATCGGGCATTCATTCGGTCATCAAAATAAGGTCGTCCTGTTTGCAAGCAGCATGCGTGCATGGCTTTCATGCTGCAACCTTATTTTTTCTGTAAGGGCTGTCTCCAATTTTTAAAATTTGTTGCTGTTTTGCCACTGGAGTCAGTAAAAATTAAAATCCCTTTCATGTATCTTCATTCCAATTTCAAGCGCCTATATCTCAGAAACAACAAATATTTAAACCTTGGGACACACTTTTTTACTGTTCAGTGTGTTGTCCAGTTTGCCATAAATCTGATGCTTAAATATGTAGAACTGAAGAAGCTGAATTGAAAATTAACATGAAAGAATAGCGATCACTCTTTTTACACTTTTGTAGCTGCTGTGAAAACACTGCTTCCAAGAACTTAAAACATCATCACAGTACCACAGCATAAATCTTTCGCATGTGAACTTTCTAGAACTGTCAAATTTTTTGGCATTTTTTAAAGTGAATCTACAGTACTATATATAGAACCGTACCAGTCACAACCAAGATAACAGACATTCTAACCTAATGCATATGCTTAAGAAGCCTGCATGACAGATGCTGTTTGGGGATGAATGCAAGCTGACTGTGTACACACATGATCCGGCACCTTGTCAGAGCATCCAATACACGATACAGATATATGACCTAGTTTTGTTTTTTTTTTACTTGATTGATTTTCCTGCATATGCACAGTAACAAGTGTCCTTTCAGACCAGACCACTTTGCAGCCAATACAACACTCCCCAGCATGCAGCTGTCCGAAAGATCTGCCCACATGATCAGATGTCAATTTTTGCAATTGTCAGTCAGACCCATCTGCATTTTGTAGGCAAACTTTCATCAGAATATGGATCACCAATGCATTTGTTTACTAACCTGCAAGCATGAAGGCAGATAAAATTAAATACAGTGATACTTGTTATGAACACCACCTTATATTAAGGCTTCTACAGATGAACAGGTGAAAGAGGATAATGTAAGACTTTGGAGAAGAGTACGATCACTTTCTTCTCCCTGTAGTGGTGGTCTCAAATAATAGGTACCACTGTACTTGCAAATGGAAAATTAATTATCTTATCCTTTTCACGAATAAAAAATCAATCGTTTTGTTTTCACAAAAAAACTAGAACATTCGTCCCCACATTTTGCACACACACACACATAGGGCCTGTGACCTTGAAAATTAAGGTCAATGTTAAGGTAAAATTGAGGTCAATTTCAGTAACGTGGCATGTGAACCATACAAATGTTTGTTCACAAGGACACTCCTATGGACAGACTGTTTGTCAGAGCTTTACACTAAAATGAAAGCAGTATACCCTCCACACCTTCTTTGCCGGGGTTATCACTACACCATCAATAAGCTTGTTTTGTGGTGACTGATGTAGGCTCTCTCACATATGCAAAAATTGGGGACTCGGTGGGTTAATTTAGTCATCCAATTGTTTAGTGCCAGTCACCACTTCACCATGATGACCATAAAAAAAGCTATGGCCTTCTTTCTACGTGACAAGCTCTCCTATTGGCCAAAACCATAGCGCAGGAAATCCCTGCCAAAGATAGCTTGAATTTAAAATTTTATGATTTGGAAATGACCAAAGGCCACCTGTTAGAATTTTGCAGGCCTACCCTCATCCATAAATGATCATGTGCTGGTCACCATCAAATCAGATCAATCTTGTTTTCTGACAAGCTCTTTTTAACTCTTTTGGAGGTCACGTGCATCTTTGTGCAGTTTTAATCCATGAAAGATAGACACTGTCAACAGAAACAAACAAGACAATTACAAACACTTAACTGGAACAAGAAACAAAGAGCAACATTGTGTTTGAATAAAAATAATTAAATACACCATGAATGAAAATAATTAAATACACCCAATTTTGATGACATTAAAATTACATGATGGATGGCAAGGAAGATGGACCTCCAGTGAAACACATACAGTCTACATCCATGGAACATGTGGACTGTTAAAAGTACATACTGTAATATATATACACCTTCGCATTTGAATCTTCACAGTTTTGCATTTCAGGCATTTAACTTTTGTTTGGATGTCAGTATTTTGGACATCTAGTTCCTTATAAATGAATGTTAAGATACGATTTCAGTGTGCTTTTTTCAGTTTTATATTCTTAGGTTTTCACCTAATAAAATGGAGGAGACTGTAGATCCTTTTAACCATTTATTCTGGAGATCTCAATGTGAGAGTTGCCAACAAAAAGCTGGTAGTGCTGAGTGTGCTTCATAGACAAATTTACCTGAGCCGTTTATCTGTCAAACCAAATCCCCCAAGTTGTTTGCCTGCCTGTGCGCCTGATTCGCGAAGTGGGCGGGTGATCAGGCGCGTAGGCAGGCAAACAACAAGGGGGATTTGGTTTAGACAGATTAACATCAAGGGTTATTTTGCATTTATCCCCTACGGTCCATTAAGAAAGGACACAAGACAATTTATATCACTTGTACCATTTCATTTCACTACATTTCATTGGACTTTGCCACAGTTATGATGCGCGTATGAATATAAAATTTAAACAACAAAGAAAAGCCATCCACCCGAGGCCTAATGGCGGGTTGTTTATGAACGTCCTTCGCTTCAGCCCAAAATCTCGACCAAAAGTCACTTTTTTATTATTTGGATAATGAATTAATTTGGTGGAGAGGAGAATTGGAAGGTAACGTTGCCTTGGAATGTTGTACCAGCAAACATTCCAAAGTATGCACTGGTGGAGCTCCACTGACTGAGGGATGTCAGATTGGCCCCATCACTGATGCCAGCACTGCAAGCATTGCCCGCAGGCAGGGGGCAGTGGCTACCTGCTACATCAGCTGGGACAAACGATGAAGGCTATGAATCTTGGGAATGTTTTGGACAGATGTTAGAGGTCTCTGAAAAGAAGAATAATTTCCCTGGAGAATTTAGCACATGGCATGCTGCTGATTTTTGCTTGCTGTCGCATAATTGTTCACAGACTGCACATTTTTGTACCCCCTCAGCTGCTGAATGATGGTTGGCGGGACTCCCTTCAAGTCTTCAGTCCTGCTGAAAATATTAGTTGACCTTTGACCCATAGTCATACCAAATATGGAATTGATTCCTGCTATATTTGGAAAACCATATCTCTGATTTTACAAATATGGTAAAAAGTAGTCCCACCCATGAGATATGGTCAACAATATCACATGGGCCATATCCCATGGGTCTACAATGTAATATGGCACAAAGTAGGCGATAAAGTACTCTTCACATCTAAGTCTGGTCCCTAGTGTATGCATCTGTCTCACTGCATCCCTCTGGCTTCACCTGACAACTGAGCAACTACTTCTCTATGCTGGGGAAGGTATCCCTCACATTACCATGCTAGGACCAAGGTCCTGCCCCTAATATGTTGCCATCCTGGGTCTTGCACCCAAGCTCTGCCCCCAAAGCCCTGTGCCCAAAAGCCATAGATCTGGGCTGCTGGCAGGCAGCCAAGTGAACAACACTCTCCCCAAGCTTCTGAGGGATTCACCCTACAGTCCCAGGGAATCACCCAATAACTGCTACTGCATACCTACCTGGCAACCATAAAAAACCCACCTATAAAATTGCGCCTACTTTATGCCTTGGCTTATGCTATTGATTATATCATTTTACCCTGAAGTGTATAAACTTAGCAAAAGTTCTTCAATATCATGAGTGAAATATATGCAAAAATAAAAATACGGAAAATTAAGTTAATTTACAGTAACTGAAATCAGATATGGACAATTCATTGGAGCAAGAAACAAAGTTAAACACTGTATTTTATCAAAAATAATCACATTCAAAAACATTCACATCATGACCGAATGACACAGAAGTCAAAATTTATGACAGCACAGAAAACAACTGGACCACATGGGAATACAATACCCATGTTACACTGCTGTAGGCCTACGCATCCTCTTGTTAATACACAAGACCCATGGAAGTACCAAAAATAATATACTTTATTCACCTGCATATTTTCATTTTGCCTGCAAAGCTGACCGATGTAACATCTCTTGCACAATTGCTCTCACTCTTGACTAAAAGAATCTTATTCATAGTCATGACAAGAAAGGTGCAAATAACCTTTTTGTCAGGAAGTTGATCAATATCACCTTGGCCATGGGCAGTGCATGTGCACTGGTGTCTGTTGCCGTGGTAACCAAAGTACACCCATTAGAAACTGTGTCACTTTTTCAGCACTATGAACTCCACAAAAAGTATCCTGGGACATGCTGGCTATGATCCCAAATACTGCAAGGAATACTGGTTGTCTTTTCAGCGTTAAAATCTATGGGCATCACGAACCGTGTCAGGCACCTGGATCTTGAAAGGCATTGCTATGAACTGTTAGCTTTACCATGTTAACTACACACAGTTGTCCCACTTAGGTTACTCCAAATTAAATTATTTCATTCACAAGTAAAGAGAGGGATGCAGTGCCAGACAGGTCAGCCTGTCTGGTGTCACCACAGCAACCTGTCTTCAGGCACACTTCTCTTCAATAAAATTAACCTTCTACACAGCAACAAATAACTAGCTCAACTCCTCATGCTACAAAACAAGAGGTCCCTGGGTCTAATGCTCTGCTGGCCTAGTGCTTATATGGCAGGTCCCTATTCTCTGGGTGGTCTCTGAAGACAGGGACAACTGTACCATCTCCATAAGGTGCCACCAATAATAAAAGATCCCGAGATTTTCATCTGTAAAGCATGTCAAAAAAATTTCAAGCGCCAAATATTACATGTAACTCGCATTTCTCGTACACCTACATGTGGGGTGATGGGTATCATTCTGGTTTGACTTATTAGTAGGGCTGGGTATCTTTATTGATTTCCGTATCACAATGTTTTTGGATACAGAGCTGAGTATTGCGATACGTCTCATGATATATCATGATTGTACAGTTTGAATAATTAAGCTGTTGGTGATACTTATTGGTCTCATTGGAGACCAATAAATGTGATAAAAAGGACTATTAGGGCTGATAATTTTCAGTTTTCACGGAAAATCTGACGGAATCGCGGAATGAGTAACAAAAAACGGAAAAGTAATTTTCCCGCAGAATTTAACGGAAATCGGTAAAAATTTCCCAGTAAAAGAAACAAATCAATTAAAGCAACACAAAATGTAGAAAAATCTGCACATTTCCTCTTTTAAAACACTAAAATTAAAGCTCTAAACCATTTCCATTCTACAAATACGCTTTTACCCGGGCGCCGCCATTAATCTCGTAACTTGAGACTCTCGTGTGAACTTGAGTTTATGGCTGCAGCGAAGCCCAAGCGTGGTTGCTCTGATGACCGACAAGGCTTTTGGAAAAACCGGAAAACATTCGAATGATGATAGGGCAAAAATGGAAAATCCTTGAACCAAAAATGGAAAATCATCAGCCCTAGATTATGATATGAACTGGTCTGGGAGAAAAAAAACCATATGTATAGAAAAGTGATAATAAATAAAGATTTTAAAAGAATATAAACACAGAAAGTTGTTGTTTGTTTTTCTATAACCCAGTATGTATTTTTATCATCTGCTGTGTGAACACTGAAGAGTTGAAACAGTCAACATTACACATGCTGCATTCCTGCATGGGCTCCCACTGCCCACCACTTTCTTGATCAATGATCTAAGAGCAGTAAAGAAAAACGTTCTGTCATACAGATTTGTTCTATTAATACATTTGAATACATTTAAAACTACAAAATTTTGTTTAAAAAATCAATAATGATGTGACACATCTGAGACAGTGATCAACAACACATCATGTTTATGCAGATCTTTGGTTCGTCAGTGTGCGGTAACTAATCTGTGTATTTACCTTGCCTTCCGTAAGGAATTTTCATTCGTGCTTTTATTTGTGTTCAACCAAATTCTTTTGGTGAAAATATGATGTGAAAATTTAGCATCTTTGTCCAATAATCTTTGCATGAACGTAACTTGTGTACCTTCCTTACAATACCATTGCGCACATGCACATTGGGAAAGAGTTTGTGAGCGGCTCATGATCAAATCCACCCGATGACAAATGTTCTACGTCCTAAGCGCATTTATAATAAGGTAAAATGATGTCTCATTCTGGGCTATATTTTGAGGGATACCCCAGGAATTTTTTGTCAGCCAATAATACAGCCTTTTGCATAGAACGACTATGAACTGAAAGACGAAAGTTTGAGGATTCCAGCAGTACAAAACATAATGGCGAACGATGCAAAACATAGCACTGATGGAGAAGATGCAAAGTTAGAAGTTCTGGGTAACTTTTGCAGTTGTATCATTTAAAATATCACAAAAAAGGACAGTTGTTTGATATTTATCCATTTGATAAGAAAATACATCCACTAGTATTGGAGTCTGTCTACAATAAAATGCACCTTTGAAGCAATGCAGGTAAATACGCATTGCAGGCTTGAGGGAAGCTGGTAAAGGTTGGCTTGCGTTGCGGGCAGCTCAAATCGACAAGGTTGACAAACTACTCAAATACAGGCTGGGTGTGCTCAACAACGGCGTGCCAAAGGTATAACTACATGGAAACAAGATATGTTTGTAAAACATAGATGCCCCCCTCCCTCATTACCCTTACCCTCGCTACCCTTGCCCTCGCTACCCTATTGATAGTGGTAGAAGGGGCACTCGTGACCTTAAAAAATTAGTGAAGGTTGATCATACATCAATGTCATATATCTTTATACTTTAACCTAGCCCTTAAAAAACGACTAAAAACCTGGGCGATATAAAAGTTATAGCTGAAAAATAAGTCATCATTTAGAAACCATATTCAGCAAAGTGGCTTTATGACTTTGGAAATTATGGCACGGTCACTCATTTTCACTTGACCTTCTTCAGTTATTGTGCGAAAAACAAAAAAGGAAGTCTACTGTCTTTGTATGACCCTCAAAACTGGGTCAAGGTCACCCATCTACAAACTCAAACTAGCCCTTATAGGCAACCATAAAGCTGTGCAATATAAAAGTGCTACCTCTAAAATGCAAGTTATCATGCAGAAACAGTATTCAACCAAATGGCTCTGTGACCTTTGAAATTGGGTCAAGGTCACCCATCTTCAAACTTGACCTCCACCTGAATACGGACAATTACCCAGTGGAAAATAAAAGTCCTAGTTTAAAAACCTCTTCAGTTATCATGTGGAAACCAAAGTTAACTCAGGTACCAACGTGACCTTGGAAATTAAATCAAGGTTACCAAACTTTGAGCTTCTTCTAGCCCTTAGCAAGAACTATAGACCTGTAAAGTATCCCACTCCTAACTTAAAAACTTCTTGCGTTATTGTGCAGAAACCACAGGAAGAATCAAACCATATTCAGTAAAGTGGCTCTGTGACCTTTAAAATGAGGTCAAGGTCATCCATCTTCGAACTTCGCCTAGCCCCAAATGTGGACTATAATCCTGTGCAATTGGAAGTCCTAGCTTAAAAACCTCTTCAGTTATTGTGCAGAAACCAAAGTTAACTCAGGTACCACTGTGACCTTGAAAATTAGGTCAAGGTCACCCATCTTCGAACTTCGCCTAGCTTTTGATTAGAATGATACACTTGTACAGTATTAAAGTCCTAGCTCAAAAACTTCTTGAGTTCTTGTGTGGAAACCACAGGAATTCTACAATCTCTCTGTGACCCTGAAAACTGGGTCAAGGTCATCCATCTTCAACATCAATCTAGTCCTTACAGAGAACCATAAAGCTGTGCAATATAAAAGTTCTAGCTCCAAGGTATAAGTTATCATGCAGAAAGCATGAAACCATATTCAGTAAAGTGGCTCTGTGACCTTTAAAATGAGGTCAAGGTCATCCATCTTCAAACTTCGCCTAGCCCCAAATATGGACTATACTCCTGTGCAACATAAAAGTCCTACCTTAAAAACCTCTTCAGTAATTGTGCGGAAAACAAAAGTTAATTAACACAGGTACCACTGTGACCTTTGAAATTAGGTCAAGGTCAGCCATCTTCGAACTTCGCCTAGCTTTTGATTAGAATGATACACCTGTACAGTATCAAAGTCCTAGCTCAAAAACTTCTTGAGTTATTTCGCGGAAACCACAGGAATTCTACAATATCTCTGTGACCCTGAAAACTGGGTCAAGGTCACCCATCTTCAAAATCAATCTAGCCCTTACAGAGAACCATAAAGGTGTGCAATATAAAAGTTCTAGCTCCAAGGTATAAGTTATCATGCAGAAAGCATGAAACCATATTCAGTCAAGTGGCTCTGTGACCTTTAAAATGAGGTCAAGGTCATCCATCTTCAAACTTCGCCTAGCCCCAAATATGGACTATAATCCTGTGCAATATAAAAGTCCTAGCTTAAAAACCTCTTCAGTTATTGTGCGGAAACCAAAGTTACCCCAGGTACCACTGTGACCTTGGAAATTAGGTCAAGGTCAGCCATCTTGGAACTTCGCCTAGCCTTTGACTAGAATAATACACCTATACAGTATCAAAGTCCTAGCTTAAAAACTTCTTGAGTTATTGTGCGGAAACCACAGTCTACCGACCGACCGACCAACAGACCGACCGACATGTGCAACGCTATATGCCCCACCTTCTTCGAAGGGGGGCATAACTAGCCAGAAATTGCTTGCCGAAAGACAAGTTTTACACTGTATTGAAAATAACCTGTACACAAGAAACGTACCGCAGTATGGTTCGGTGCACACTTTGGACCGCGGCTTACCAGTGTTTCAGTAATTCTGTGCACCCTTACTTATTAACCTCCTGAATATTTCCATCAAAGTTCAATGAGGATCTGTTAAAAATCAAGCACACCAGACACTTTTAAATTTTTTTCCATTTTTCTGTTCCTATATTAAACTCACCGCTAATTGTAAATGACTTGTTTTCTATAATACAACTTTGCTTCCTTTTGGCATGGACATATTCCATTCTTTAGATGAATATTAAAATTTTCTCCATCTGGCATATATGCTGAGCTTGCCCACAATAATATTTTTCCAATGGGACAGGATGTCCGTTCTAGTAGATCATAAGTTACATCATCAGGAAAAAGGCGGGACCAGCACACACTAGACTATGTGCTCAGCTGTTTTTTTATTTTTTGTGCGCGCACTGAAATGCGCAATAATTGCGTGACCACTATTTGCTTACTTGTTGCACTACAGGTGCAGCATCGTTTTTTTTTTCACAGATGACAGTGCACAAAAATTTCTCCATAATTTGCGTGCCTCGTGCACGCAATCAGAGGGCAGTTATTAATGAGCAGTACTGTAATGTGCCAAATTGCTTGTGCAAGTATTTTCTTTGCACACACTGTCAGTGTGTGCTGACAACAGACACAAGCAGGAAGCCATATCAATCTTCAATACCTAGCCTATGTTCCACCATGTCAGTCTGAAATGTGTGAGCCAGATAACTTTAAGTTAACTGCTGTTGCGTGTTAAACAGTATTAATCACCTGAAAGTAAGACTCACACAAGCAAGATACTGCTAGTTGTGTTTCCCTTTACTTAAATGTGTTAGAAAAACAAGACAAATGATTCCCATCAGTTTTATAGCTCTATAAAATCCCAACAATATGAATGAACAGCTCTTCAATTCATTTCAATGAATATATATTTCACACCTTATCTTATTCTCACCATTTCATACGATACTACTGAATTGTGTCATCTTGTGTCGTATCATCAGTTCTATATCGAAATACGCATCATATCGTGAAAAAGTGTATCGCAGCTATCACTACATCCCTTATTATGATTGCCAGTGTACCAATCAGATGATGTCTAACAAAACCAGTTTGGCATCGTTTGCACCAATTTGATGCCACATGGTGTGCTAGAAAAAGGTTGATAATATAGTTTCACTCCCTAATGCTTGATGGCAGAGCATCATGAAATTTTAACAAAGATTTGTATGCACCAATGCAATTGGAGTGCCAAGTTCAAAGGCTGGTACACTTGTGTCAGACTTTGTAAGGAGTAGCCGCCTGAGTCTGTCATCAGGTGGTCTCAGCCACACTGCATGCAGTGCATGTGAAAAAACACCCATGTCCCCAACACTAGGCAACACCCGACCAAAACATGCAGGTACACTTTGATAACATGTATACACCTAGTGGGTCTATGGACGGGCAAAGTAGTGTCGGAGGACCTGGTATTATTGTGCTGGTATGTTTTGGGGCTGTTGCCCCATGTCTGGATGCGTACTTTTTTACATGCACTGCAGCACCACTGAACTGATGCAGCCAGAACCATGTCAACCCAACAAGACCCTTTCTTAACACCTCCCCAGGGCTGTTTCGTGGCCTGGCTCATTCCAGCTTGAAACTATGACTGCCCTGGCATTTTTTATTTTTATGATATTCATTAGCCATTATGTTTTATAATGAATTAACTAAGAAAGAATCTTAAGCAAGACTATCTCATCTGGTAAGCCCTAGATCATTTGAGGCAAGATGCTCAAGTATAGTTCAACAGATTATGACAGTTCCCAATACATACATGGTTCTTTTGTAACTGTACACATGAACATTGTGTCTAGATATAATTTCTTTGTTCCTGTCGTCATATCACCAGTCTCACTCCTAAATGTTTCTGATACCAAGAAATACTCGAGTAGCTCCATGTACAGACACAAGGACATTTTCAAAGAACAGTTATAAACAACATTTTGCATAAAAGGTGTTTAGAACTTAAGACCACAATGCTTAAGGTGTAAAATGATGCACATGCACATAAAATCTAAACTTTGGGCTGTTCCACCGCATGAATCCTTGAAGGTTTTACAAGACGAAAGTAAAAGAGAAAAGTTCCCATGAAAGGCCATGGTAACTTCATGTTCGGAGGCGTAACTATTCAGTTGCTTTGCTTAGTTACTGTTCATGTCAGTTTAATAATAGGATGCTCAAGTACTTAGAAAGGAAGATACACTGTGTGCAGAGCAAGCAGGTTTCAGACTTGGCTACATCACATCTGTGCACCACAAACACTTAATGAGAGCTGTAATCTACACAGCACGAGTCATTTGTACTTTTGTAGATTGCCATAAGGCCTTTAGACTATTGAGCACAAGCTTTGCTTTGCAAACAGTCTGATGCCAAGTCATGCTTACAAGATGGGCAACAGGCAGATAATTTGTCATGGCCAGTGTTATTATGTCTGGGAGCAAACCCAAACATTTGATTTTTCCAAGAACTCTTTTTTTCTTTGTTTCTTTCCTTCCTTCCTTATATCGGGGTGCCAACCCAGACATAGTTTTTCCTCTGATTCCAAGAATTTTTTTTTCTTTCTTTACAACCAAATTTGTTCATAGTTTTTCTTGCACACTATTATTCCAAAAAACACCAAACTTGCCATGGGATTGCTATGGGGATATACCCATGGAGGAATACACCAGTTTATTCCTCCATGATATACCACAAATCACAGAGTTACCAAATGTGATGATCACTTCAATCATGATGCGGTAGCATAGGTCATTTCGTCAAAAATAGTGCATAATCTAGTGCTGGAATGATAATACAAATAATCGCTTGGATAATTGATCAGCAGCTCAAACTCTATTGCCTAATTTTGGTATCTATTTTATCATGGTACTGTTTCACTGATTGGTTTGCATCATGAAACAATCAAATAAAGGCTAACATATGCACATGTCTTTGTGTCTGAATGTCTTTTACTTCCATCCAATGCTATCCATCAAGAGTCTGATCTTAAGTGCTGTCCCTTTTTTACAAAACAACATGGCATGGCAATAAACATTGGCTTGCGATGCCATGTTGTGTTGCATTGCACACAGCTTGAATCCACAACGGTGGCAATATTCAAATACATGTTGGGTGTGGCCAACAATGGGGTGCTTGGGGCTAAGTAGTATTAAATATTGAATTTTCCATGTCCTTCCTCAATACCTCAGACAAAATTTTTAACTGTAACACAGCATCTTGAAATAATTGATAAAACTATCAATAAAAACTGACAACAACTTCAGATAATCGATAACGAAAAGTGGAAATAATCCCAGCACTAGCATTATCCATCATAAAATTACGGAAAGTTTTATCGAGAGTAGGAAATTGTCCAGCATCAGACCCAAAATACCACGATTGTTTGTGACTGTGCGTGAATGAATGGCTACTTTTAATCACTTGTTTTACAAATCATTTGATGTCACCAATTTTTATCAACACACAAAACGTAATACATCTTGACTTTTGTGTAGTTTATTGTATTATCAATTCAAGCCAGTCCTGTTGCCAAGTTATGTTTAGATTGAACTAATATTGGAACAAATCACCTTCGTTTCAGCATTAGTCCCCCATCACTAGCACTGTCTATCACTCTCTCCAATGACCTGATTAACTCTCCCTTTTTCTGATTGTTTTGACAGAGGATCAACCCCAGATGCATCTTGTTTTTCACTACGTACATAAACATATGTTTTGGATCACTTTCTTGCATTTTTTGCATACAACTGTTCAAGTATACTTCACCATTATGATTCGAACAAGAAAGCCACTCATCTCCACATATGAAACAATGCATATGTAACTTCTGGTAAATTTTCCACCACCACTACATTGACGTCACCAGACAAGTGTTTGCTTTTCCATTTACTAGATGGTGTGATTTAATAGAATGGTGTATAGCTTGATGCATTTTTGGTTTCCAGACTTTTGTTTTCATGAGACACCACATCCTTAATCATGTACAGTTAATAAATTGTAACTTACTTCCTCAGCTGCACAAATTCCCATGTTTTATCAACAGGCCTCTCAGGTATCTTTACTGGTTAATAAACATGTCCATGAACTAATCAAGGTAACACCAAATGGTGTCAAGCTTACCATATGTTTTATCAAGAGGCCCCTCTGGTATCTCACTGGTCAACAAACATGTCCATGAACTAAGGCAACACCAAATGGTAGCACACTTGCTTTATGTGCAGTTTACAAAAAAAAACATAGCCTTTAACATGCACCTCAAGTTTTAATCTGGATTTGTGATTTCCTTTGACAGTTCTGTTTATTTTGTATATAAAAACAAACTTATAGCCCGGTATAAATCTACGGAGTAACATATACCAACATACATATATGCACATACTGTCCATATATATATATCCCACAGCAATGCTTGTGAAGGCCTACTTTTTCTTTTTATCATTTTCATACATATTGAAACTTGGTTCATTTCTCAAAGCTTGGTAGTCTTAATATTTCTTTTCATTTCAGGATATTTTTGTATTTAAGCACTCATGCATTTCCTATTATTGATCATCACCTCGTCCATGTGACAAATAAACTAAACCTGTTATTACATAAGTATATTTTAAACGCTTAATTATCTTATAGCAACATGTACCTGGCTCATCTAGTTCACATTTATAGGCATAAAATGTACATGTATGTACTCATGTTCTCTCTGGATGAAAACTGCTGAAATCAGCAGCTTTCCTTAGCAATATCTAAGTGCCAAACCCACGCTAGCACAAGCTGTTAACTCTTTTGTTGCTAATTTCTACAAAAGTTGATGTGATCTGAATTAACATAATACTAGATTCAGATCCTTTGTAAACTGACATTTCATTGAGTACCAGCATGACTTAAGTTGTGCATTAACCAAGAATGATCCCTGTCAACAAGTTAACCCTGCATCCTTTAAGCATTTGAAGCATGCCAATGAAAGCTGCTGACTAAACTTGGCACTGAAAGAGTTAGCCTAAGCCTTTCCTCCTTAAACCAGCCAAAACTGGCTGGTTTTGCCCAACCCATGCAAACATAAGCTGTTGACCCAGTCTTTATACAAGGGGAAAGTGTTAATATGTGTCCATGTATATGTGTGTTTGTGTGTATATATATATCTCAGGTTTTCCTGAAAGTTCACCATATACACATTCTTTCTGTAGTTTCTCACATTTTTTGATAAATTTAGCTTACGCTACCACTTAAACAAGCATATATAAATTTTACAACTATTTTCATACATTTCAGTTGTCGCATTAAGGGACACCTCCTTTCCACTAAAATTGGAACCAGGGGGAAAATTACATGTGGAATCTTTCCTTAATAGGTCCTACAAACAATAATATTCTTATCCATGTTCTTCTTCAATGTGAAAATTCAGCAAAAATACTGAAGTACATTATAGGCCTACTACAGAAATTAGCCTGTTTATACTGGGAATGTTGTTTTAGCTACACTTGCATACAACTATGTCCACAGTTGTGTACGCTTTTACTGCATCATTATAAATGTAGGTTTCTTGGGAGTTGTAAAAGACCATAATTTATGGTAAACTCCCTGGCCACTACGAGGATCACGCATTTTCTTTTTCTGCCCTGTCTATCAGAAAACTAGACTCGTTTCATGTGTCTTCTGTCATGACTCATGTCAGCCCATTTGAATGTCATTTGTAACTGTAAATGTTTTTGCTTTGCCCCCAGGGCAAATGCTTTCAAATTTTACCTTGCCGTGACTGGATTTTCATGTCAAGGGCTAGTGGGCATACAAATTGGACAGCCCTGCACACTGGTAATATCTGAGTTTCCGTGATGGCAGACTGGAACAGACAAAGTACTTTTCCTCTGTAATCAAGGTAATCAACTACAAAAACCTTCATCTCAGCGTTATCCAACAAGACTGTTGTATCTGTCAGTTTTCAAGTACACATATAACAGTTTTAAATGTGGTGCCAAGATTCTGTGCAGACAGTATGAGCACATACATGTAAACCTGCAAATATGATGCCTTGTTGCAAAGTTCCCCCTTCACTATAGCTGTAGATAAACCAAAACAAATGAAATACAGACCTTGACCTAGTGATCTACTTTTGCCACATGATACACCCTTATGTCCAGACGCATCTGTTTGTAAATGTTCATTAATATTAATTTGAAGGACAACAGAATTACAGCCCGGACATGAAGTGTAATGTAGCTTTATATGAAAGTATCATTGGGTGACCCAAATACTTGACCTAGTGACCTACTTTTGTTTTATGACACACCTTTAGGTCAACATAAATGTGCGCGTGGAGTTTCATGAAACTAAGTTACACAGTAAAGGAATTATACCACGGACACAATTTTATACGGATATGTCACTGTGATCCAATCACTTGTCCTACTTTTCGTATATCACACGCTCTTATGTCCAGACACATCTGTGTGTGAAGTTTCGTTAATCTGACTTGATGGAGAGCAGAATTACAGCTTGGACATGAAGCCTAACATAGTTTTACATGAAACTAAGGTAAAAAGTTAAACACGATTTTTTACAAAAATATGTCACTGTGACCCAGGTACTTGACCTAGTGACCTACTTATGGTACATAACACACCTTCATAAATGTCCAGATGCACCCATATGTAAAGTTTCATTAATCTAACTTGAAGGAAAAGCGAATTACGGCCGGGACACAAAAACGGAGGGATGAATGCATGGACACAGGAAAGCCAGACGGAAAAAGCGATTTCTATATGCCTCTCCTCCAGTAAGAGGGGGCATGATAACACTGATATGTTACCCAGTGATTTCATGAGGAGACATAAGTTGGGTTCTCATTCATCATTGAAAACACCGTTATGCCCCTTGAACGTGCAGAATGAATGATATGCATTTAAGGACAAGAAAGAAAGAAATAGGGAGTCAGCTCACTGCTTGCCCATGTAATCACCAATTTCTGTTACAAGACACAATATTTTGTGTTTGGTAAAGCCTTGCAGACTTCGTCCAAAACTGTGTGTGGAAGAATGTGATGACAATGGAATACTTTGACCCTTTCCTGCTCAAATTTCCGAAAAGCACCACAATGTAAATTGTCATCCGCTTTAATGTTTTTCCTTAAATTATATGTGTTAAATTGAAAATGTTTTTGCTGAAAATTGTGGACAAGCCCCGTCATGATGACACACCCCAGGTGAAAAGCTTTCCTTGGTGGGTGTATCTTGGGCAAACCCATGCCATGAAAAGCTGAACGACTAAGTCATGTATTCTGACAGCAGGGGGTTAGCAATATACACAAATACATGAAGTTTTGGTGTGATGAATTAACTGGAACAAATAAAGTGGGGGGAACCTTCAGGAGTACATATGCCAGATTTGACCGCATGCAGCTACCAATGGCACTTTGTAAGCTAAAAGGCCAGGGGTAGAGGGCAGCACTGGTAAAAAAAAAAAAAAAAAAGAGTTCACCTGACCTATTCTGACCAATAGTATGGTTGAGGTATGTCATGTGATACCTCTTGACCAGTGGTAATTGGTATTGTCTGCTACTTCCTGTCTCCAGGCATTATGCCTTTCTGTGGGTTTATCCAAGACATGGATGTGCACCTTTATCATGTCCAGGACCATAACTGAAAGTTGCATTACTTTTTCAAATCATATCCAGTGTTTTGTCATACATGTCTATATTTTCCTGAGAATATTTTAACTCCAGACTGAACCAAATATAACTCTATGTTCTGTATGTACAACAACCTGGCTCTCGAGGGAAACTGATCATACAGTTGAACCCTGGTGAGGTTTGTTTTCTGCCAACTCACCTGAGTATCTGAATCATAGTTAGGGTCACCACTGTCATTACACTGGGGGGACTCGAAGAGTTCTGATCCTGGTTTGCCCCATACTCCTTTGCCTCCAGCACCACCTGCAAGTACACACACAAGTTTTTAAGATAATGTTCAACAGAATGTCTAGGTGCATCTAACAAAATAAAATACACTTCCAATTACAAGTATATTTTAATTTAGCAGGCTTGAATGTAAGTATACCTAGGCTCCTTAAATGTGCCAATTTAGCACTTGACAATAAATGTAGACTTGAGCTTTTTGGCTAAGTGAAAACCATTATTTACTCCCCGACAGCCAAATCACACCTGCATGTTGACCCTTAATGACCTTGAATATAGGTCAAAGTTGTTGAATGTCTAGCTTATCCTCTCACTTTTAAATTCTTATCACAGGCCTAAGATCATGCTTCCATTAGTGTACTTAGGATTCACCATTACCAAATTTTAAGCCAATATGTGAGATTTGTTGAGTCAGGTGAATGAACGAATGAATGAATGAATGAATAAATAAATAAATTAAATAAATAAAATTACGAATGAATAAGTAAATTTAATACAGGATGACAATACATGTAGTTATATCGGAAGAATTCTCTAGACCTGTAGAGTAAGTGTGCCAAAATTCGAAGCAATGACTGAGTAGATAGCTCAGAGCAATATACAGCAAAAATATGATTTATGTCGGCAGCAGTAGCACCAGAGCCTAAAATGTACGTATCCTGTTACGTGGGCTGGGGGGGGGGGGGGGGATGCATAAACTTACACATTGTCCATATGCAATTCATAGCTTGTACATGTGCTTCCTGTATCTGGCCTCACGATGGCCATTCCATACTAATCAGCTGGTACAGCACTCCCGCTTTCAAGGCTCCTCAGTACAAGGCCAATTCTGATATAATATGGTTGATCCCTTCACTCCCACCTTTTAGCAGCTTTCCATCTACATTTGTGTCTAATGTCTCTTTGTTATTACATAGTTTTGCTACATGGGTCATGCCATATGTCCTATCATCAGCATTATGAAGGTACTCTATAAAGTACTTGGTCTGTGGTTCCCTAGTTTTTGGTTCTTCCTGTTGTGTGAAGTTTTACTACTGGGACAGTATACCCATTGCCCTTGTGAACATTATAGCCTACACATACAAGTATCCTTCCTGTCAAAATCATCTACTTCAAACCAGACATGGTTGTGATAATGACAGATCTTCTCACAATGAATATGTCTACAGATCTAAGTTTGACAACTAACAAAGATTTGCTTCACAGCAAATCTGTCTGATTGCCTTCAAAATGAGAACAGTTTAAAATGCTACACTTTGCCATTGTTCAACATAACCTACATTTTGTGTTTTACCCTAGTTTACATAAATTAAAATGCTACAGCTTTGGTTCTTGGTTCATTGCATGTGGCCAGGTCACAAATTTATAATTCAATTCAATAAAAAAGAAGGATTTCCCTTATTGTATAAACTGAAGTTTGAAGGACACCAATATCTATAATTGCTTTGAAGCAGTTAAAGATTTAAATTTTGAATATTCACCTTATTTGCATAAATTACAAGCCCCCAACTTTGGTTTATGGTTCATTGGATGTGGTTATGCCACATACCTACAAATTCAAGTTGGAATGGCACCTCCCCGTATAACAGTTTTGAAGGTATATAAGTTATTCAAGATTTAAATTTTGTGTATTCATCTTATTTGCATAAAATTTTACAACTTTGCTTCATTGTTTATTAGATGCAACTCTGCTACAAATTTATAGAGATGGAATGGCACATTTATGGATCTATCATAGTTTTGAAGTTATTCCAGATTTAAATTTTAAGTTTGCAAAAAAACTAAAAATTTTAAAATTGTGGATCATGGTTCATTGAATGCAGCTATGTCACAAACCCATAAATTGAAGTTGGACTGGCACTTCTGTCTATAATAGATTTGAAACTATTCAAGATTTAAATTTTGCACATTCACCTAATTTGCATTTATAAACTGAAATCCCACAACTTTGGTTCACGGGTTATTGGATGCAGCTTTGCCACAAACTAACAAATTGAAGTTGGAATGGCATCTCTAAGTATAATACAGTGGTACCTGTCTTGAGAGACCCCTCCAATGAGAGACCTTATATATTTTTAAGACCGCTCTCTCAGAACACTGTGCTATCTTTTTTCAATGTTATTATACCTCTAACGAGAGACCACCTTGTTTTGGGAGACCACATTTTGACCTGCCCTGGGGGCAGTCTCTCAAGACAGGGACCACTGCAGTTTTTTAGATATTCAACTTCCAAATTTTTCAATGCCCCTAATTAGCATAAATCTAAGTTCTACAACTTTCATTTACTGTCCATTATATTGGCAGGTGTCACAAAACCTATGCATTCACATTGAAATTTTGTGTCTATCTGCAATAGTTAGAAAGATACGGATCTTATAAGATTTGAATTGCCAGCAATTTGCATAATTATAAACATCATCACTATTCCAAACGACATGAACAATTTCAGTGGGTCAGTCACCATGGCAAGTTTGGTGGTTTTTGGAATAATATTGTCCAAGAAAAACTCTGGACAAATTTGGTTGGTTGGGCGGGCAGGGGGGCAGAGAGAGAGAGAGAGAGAGAGAGAGAGAGAGAGAGAGAGAGAGAGAGAGAGAGAGAGAGAGAGAGAGAGAGAGAGAGAGAGAGAGAGAGAGAGAGAGAGAGAGAGAGAGAGAGAGAGAGAGAGAGAGAGAGAGAGAGAGAGAGAGAGAGAGAGAGAGAGAGAGAGAGAGAGAGAGAGAGAGAGAGAGAGAGAGAGAGAAATTTTGGAAAAACAAAATTTCTGGGTTCGCATTCACACATAACTATCATAGTGCTACCCAATTCTACATATGTATATATGCAAGTAAACACAAGAGTATCTGTTATTAGTAACATGTAACAGAGACGGAAAGAGTTACCTTGACACTGTGGCCTGTTGTTAATTTGCTGTCATGCATCACCAGGATAGAATCATGATATAGTGCTGTGTTTAGAAATTACTGACATACACCCCTAGGACAGAACGATTATGCTAACATTGAACTGTAAAAGGTGGGGAAGTGGTACCCTCAGCTGAAAGAGTGCCGAGTCTGACTGGTACAAGTAAACCAGGCCTGTCCATCCAAGTTCTGTCCCTATTTTACGTGCGAGCTTTGGAATGATTCTCATCGGGGGGTTGTTCTGGGTGACCTCCAGGACTTATACAAAGATAACTAGAACAGACTGATTTTCCAACAGAAAATCAAATGTCTCCCGGTGGAACACTTACGTCTCTAAATAAGCTACAGGTGATAACAAATTACAAACGACCAAGTTTGCTTGAAAATTACAATCCTATTTTAGCTCTCACCTAGATACATTACTCTAGTAATTTTCATCAAGTTCTGCAAGACTTATTGCAGAGAAACCAATTTCACATAAATGACCCTGTGACCTTGAAAATTAGGTCAAGGTCACCCAAATACAATCCCAACCTTGATCTTACCTTGATACATAATCCTACCAAGTTTCATCAAATTCCATCAAGTTCTTCATAACTTATTGAACGGAAACCAATTTCACATAAGTGACCCTGTGACCTTGAGAATTCGCTCAAGGTCACCCAAATACAATCCCAACCTAGGTCTTGCCAAGATACACAACCCTACCAAGTTTCATCAAATTCCATCAAGTTCTTCATGACTTATTGAACGGAAACCAATTTCACATAAGTGACCCTGTGACCTTGAAAATTAGGTCAAGGTCACCCAAATACAATCTCAACCTAGGTCTTGCCTAGATACATAATCCTACCAAGTTTCATCAAATTCTGTCTAGTCCTTCAAGACTTATCGCATGGAAACCAAGTGCTGAAGAACCTGAACAACAACAACAACAACAACAACAACAAGCGGAAGAAACGGGCACTAAAACAATACGTCCCCAGGCTTCCACCGGGAGACATAAAAATCTGACTGGTTCTGACCTGGCAGATCCGGATGTTTGCTTACAATTTTGTTCTTTTGAGTCTCATACTACTTTTACGTGCCAAGTATCTTTCTCAGGTGGTTAGTTTTGCTTCACAAATATAGTGTGCAATGCACATAGACATAGAAGGACATGACACTTCTGCAATGGCACTGTGTGTCATTTAAGGTTATCACTGATGCAACAAGCTTTCTTTCACTTTCAATGCAAATACCCAGTTTTGCCTAGTACAGAGATCATGTGGGTAGGGCGTGTCCTGGCCTGCGCACCTTTGGCAGGCCCAGGGTTAAAAAGCTTTGCTCTCACTGGCAAGTCTTGCGAGATTTTCACTCTTTCTGAAGCAAAATATTAGCTTCTCTGTGAAGACTTCTCTGCACTCTGGGAAGAGCTGCAAAATTCTCCCATTTTGCAGCAACATGTTTTCCATATCTTAATTACATGTACTGTAAACGTGTGTGAGTGTGCATCTGTTGGATAACTCATGTTTTTGTACAGTGGCAGTTTGTAGTAGGTCTAATCTCAAGTGCTCCATGGCTTTCTCCTTGTTGAAGAGTCCACTGGGAAATCTCTTCTGTTGAAATGATCAACAGTAATAGACCTGAAATGATGATCTTTGTTGGATCTTGGCAAATTTTGATGACTCTAATGAAACCGACTGTACGTTAGTGATTTTGTTACATGACACAACATATAGTTGTGACAGTTGTGTGTCTACCAATCAGTTATTCAATGTTGTTTTTTTTTTTTTTTCTTTCTTCTTTTTTCAGCTATTATATGAGTCTAACATACTATCTTGATGTAATATGTATTTACTTGAGGAGAGATTTGTATTAGCCTCAGGCTATTTTCTCAATCCTCCATAAAGAAATAAAGTTTATTATTTTTAGTTGTTCAATGTTGTCCAATAGCTATAGTGTTCTTAATGACAGTTATATGTGGGAAGTCAATGTTTATCAGAAGAGTATTCTAAGGTGAATTTAATGGTGTTGCAAGGCAAGCCAATCTTGGACAGATTTGTCCACTGGTATTCAAATGCTGTGGCAATTGTCAATTCAGCCATAGCTCTGTTAATTTTCATCCAATTGTGACCATATTGGACTCTACTTATAGGCACTGCAACACTGCACATTTTTATAACTTTCATGTGACCTCTAAAAGTCAAAGGTCAAGGTTATTTGGCCCTTTGAAATTTTCACATAGCCATAACTTTGTCAATTTTCATCTGATTTGATTCATGTTGGGCTTTTATGATATTGTAAAACTGTAAATTTTTTGTAATCTACAAGTGACTGCCAAAGGTCAAAGGTCTGCGTCACTTGGGCCTTTGAAATTTTCATGTAGCCATAACTTGGCCAATTTTCATCCAATTTCAGTCATCTCTGGCTCAAATTGTAGGTATAGCAATACTGCACGTTTTAAAAAGAATTTACACATTATGTCCAGAGGTCAACGTCATGTGAACTTTTGAAATTTTCATCTAGCCATATTTACAACTTTTAAAGGCACGCAGACAGATTTGCTTTGTAACAAATCTTCTTTTCTAGTCTTTTAAACAATTTTTTTTTGTCAAATGCCAAAACATATCCACTTTGGTTACAAGTTTTCATGGTCGGCAGCAACTACACAACATAGAAAATATGAAGTACTGGAAGTGGTATTTTATGCAAATTTGGCCACAAAACTAAACTTTCCAGAGGAAGCTTGGCAGGACTTAAACTGTCACTGTCTGTGCTACATTTATAAATTACTGATACAGATCCAGGGCATGGAAGTTAAACTGACATTGTACTGTGTGTAAAAATAACGAAGTTGACTGACAATGAAACTGATCAAATTTTCATGTAGCATCAACTTTAACCCTGACCCTAAATTTTGAAGAAACAGTACCTTTTAAAGCCAAACTGCTGCCCATGTATTTCACTACATGAAGCAAATCTGGGTGGGTGGGTGGGGGGGGCCTGTTTATGTATAATATTTTCAAATCTTAACATGCTAAAGCATCTGTAGAATCTGACACAATGACTTATAACACATATCAATTTACTAAGCATACATGTGCATGTTTCTACAGATGTGATAAGACACAATCTTATCAGATTTCAAAAGTCTTTGTTCCATTGCACAGGTAACTGACCTATATACAATGCCTCCAAGGCTCTACAATTATGTGTCATGAAAAATGTGCTTCCTGTTCACCCCACACACCACACACATACAATGAAAATATCTAAAGAAATGAAGAATTGTGAAGCATTCTGTCTGCATCTACAAGGAAGAGCTGCTGACAAGTGGTTCCAGCTACCACAGTTAAATGCATTACAGCCACCATGAATGTTCAGACACCAGACTTTCTCCTACTAAGTTTGAAGCTACTTTAGGGGTGTCAGAGATTTAAAATTTTTAATAACCTAATTTGGATTTAAGTAAAAATGCTATACCGATGATAACTGTTACTAAGGTTCATTATTCCTTAGGTGTGGCTTTATCAGTAACATGCATCATGAAGAAATTAACATAACACACACAGCTAATGTAGCTTTTGAAGGCACTGAACATTTCAATCTTAACATTCATGCAATCAGCCTAATTTTAACCCTTTAAAGGTCATATTATTGGACTGACTCGCCAATTTCCACTGCACACCCTTAGCATTAAGCACCAGGCCATGCCGGAGCCAAGGAAGGCTGCTGATTACTGTAAATTGCTTTAATTTTGCTGTATTCTTATTTTCGCTTCTTTCGCTGATGGCACAAAACCGTGAAATAAAAACACAGTGAAATAGTATTTTAACATTGTTAGAGTGGGAATTATGTCCAAAACAGTGACATTAAAACTGCAGTGAAATGTCAAAAATACTAAAACGGTGAAAATTGAAACACGCGAAAATAAAGCAATTTACAGTATATGTTATTCAATAATTCTGATGAGTCTGCTGTGAAATCTTCATTACAATTATTTTGAAAATGGCCAACATAAATTAAATAGAATAGATGAAGCTGATGACCTTTGAAATTACCAGTCACCTTTACACCCATTTGACCCGAAGCAGCATTTATTTTACAACAATGTGAGTGTCCTTTACCATAAACCTAAAAGTGTAAGTTGGAAATGCATCATAACTTTGAAGATATATTGACCACTTTCATTTTGAAATATCCCTAACTAGCATAAATTTAAAGCCATGCTTGAGTCATACATTCATTTCGTCTGCAAATGTTACAAAGATATAGTAGGTGTTGGAATCTTGTTCATATCTACTAATAACTTTAAAGATACATGTATGTGAGATTTAAAACTCCATTTGCATACTAAAGGTTTGACTAGGTCTTACCGCCAGCACCTGCTTCAGGATAATTCATCAACTGTGTCTGATGTATCATACAAATGTAGGCCTACATGCCACAAGGTCAACTACTTTCCAGTGTAAATATCTGTAGTATTTATAAGACTTTCAAGGAATCTTCAGCAACTGAGAAAAACGTATATTGCACAAACACATCTGCATCATGCATAAGCAAGTTTTTTTTGTTTTGTTTTTTACGTTATGAATGAACGAGACTCAAACTTGAAACCTCTGGCACCAGTTGCCTAACTGAAATGGGAAATGCACATGTTCATTCGTCCAAGCCCCCCACTGTTATGTATAAGCTGAAAAGTTCTCCATTTAATCAGTGGCTTGATTGTGTTTGGAGAATATATCACTTTCATGTAGGGGCCTATGCACTAAATATTGTGGACTGAGCATGCATGTTTTGTTTAAAAATTTATCAAATAATTAGATAAATATCAATATTGTTAAATATAACCAAAACAAATAATAAAAGTATTAGAGCTACAGTTGTGATTATAAATGGGTTCCCTCTTAAATGCAACAAATCCACACTTGAAAAGCACAAAATCCACATACATTTGCAGAATCTGATTGGTGGGGGGGACCCTAGAACCCTTGTCGCGTTTCAAGCGTGACTGGCGCACTGAGTTCACAAAGCTGTAATGGAACCAAGTGCAAAATAGCACAATATTATTATAGCACATTTTTACATACCGGTACGTGCATTAGCACATTTTAATATGCTTTATTTGTGTATGTTTTCCCGATAGGCTTATATAAATATGATTGACTAAATGTTGTGGTAATTTTACACGATGTCTTACTCTTACTGGCAATACTGCCACATAATAAAGATGATTTGCTGCATCGCAAATCAGTGTGTGTGTCTTCAAAGCATATTGGTATGGCAATGTACACCTATTCCATAACACAGGCGTAGAAGTTGGAATGGCGTCTCGATCTTTTATTGCTTTAAACTTATTTAAGATTTAAAATTTCTAATCGTGCTATTTAGCATAATTTAAATTGCTATAACTTTTATTTGTAATTCATTAGGTGCGCAATAGTCAACAACCCCCTACAAGAAGTTGGAATGACATCTCTATCTATTATAGTGTTCAAGATATTCAAGATTGAAAACTTCGAATCCTGCTACTTTGCATAATTCAAATTGCTACAACTTTTGTTTTAGATTCATTACATGCGCAATGGTCAACAACCCCCTAGTAAAACTTGAAATGACATCTCTATCTATAATAGTTTTGAATATGTATTCAAGTTTTAAAATTTCAAATGCTGCTAATTAGCATAATTTAAATGGTTACAACTTTTGCTTTAGATTCATTACATGCACAGTGGTCAATAACCCCCTAGAAAAAGTTGGAATGACATCTCTCTCTATTATAGTGTTGAAGATATTCAAGATTGAAAAGTTCGAATCCTGCTAATTACCATAATTTAAATTGCTAAAACTTTTGTTTTAGATTCATTACATGTGCGCTGGTCACCAACCCCCAAGTAGAAGTTGAAATGACATATCTATCTACAATAATTTTGAAGATATTCAAGTTTTAAAATTTCAAATGCTGCTAATTAGCATAATTTTAATTGCTACAACTTTTGCTTTAGATTCATTACATGCGCAGAGATCAACAACCCCCTGGTAGAAGTTACATTGACGTCTCTATCTATAATAGTTTTGAAGATATTTAAGTTTAAAAATTTCAAATGCTGCTAATGAGCATAATTGAAATTGCTACATTTGTTTTAAATTCATTAGATGTGCAATGGCCAATAACCCCCTAGTACAAGTTGGAATGACATCTCTATTATACTTTTGAAGATATCCAAGATTTAAATTTTCAAATGTCCCTAATTTGCATAATTTTAAACATCTTTAGTCCTTTATATAAAATGGTCAAACTCCTTGTATGGAGGTACAATCATGCCAAGTTTGGAGTTTCTATGTATAATAGTGTTCGAGAAAAGTGTCGGACAAATTTGCTGGTAAAGAAGAAAGAAGAAAGAAAGAAAGAAACTAGAAAAGAAGATTTGCGTCAAAGCAAATCTGTCTGTGTGCCTTCAAAAGTTGTAAATATTAAATGCTACAACTTTTATCCTATGGTACTTCACATCACTTTAAGCCTATGCCTGGATGCAAATTTCAAAGTTCAAATGACCTTGATCTTTGACCTTTACAGGTCACATGTAAATTGCATAGTGTTACAATACCCACTATTTTAAGCCCAACATGAACCAAATCAGATGAAAATTGACCAAGTTTTGACAAGATGAAACTTTCAAAGGGCCAAATGACCTTGACCTTTGCCCTTTTGAGGTTACATGTTCTTATAAAAACGTACGGTGCTGCAATACCTACAATTTGAGTCCAACATGAGTAATATTGGATGGAAATTGGCCAAGTTATGGCTGGACAAAACTTTCAAAGGTCGAAATGACCTTGACCTTTGACCTTTACAGGTCACATGTAAGTTTCAAAAATGTGCAGTGTACAATAGCTACAGTTTGAGCCCAACATGATCAATTGGATAAAAATCGACCAAGTTATGGCAAGAAGAAAGCAACCATCAAAAGTGGCCTCTGACCTTGAAATGACCTTTACACTTGAGATGACCTCTACCTGAAGTGAACCTTGACCTCAAAAATGACATTTGGCTTAAAATTGACCTTTGACCTTGACATGACCTTAGACCTTGACATGACCTTGACATTTGAGATGACCTTTACCTGGCTATGATCGAATTCCTATACACTCGGAACCACATCTACTATAGTACATAAGATATTGAAGATTTAAAACTTTAATTAGCCCTCATTTGCATAATTTTGAAAAACATGACCTCTCATTATAAAAAGGCCAGACTTCATCCATAGAAGTATAATTGTGCCAAGTTTGGAGTTTCTACGTGTAACACTTTTCAAATGAAATGTCAGACAATTTTGCCTGTAAAGAAAGAAAGAAAGAAAGAAAGAAAGAAAGAAAGGAAGGAAGGAAGGAAGGAAGGAAGGAAGGAAGGAAGGAAGGAAGGAAGGAAGGAAGGAAGGAAGGAAGGAAGGAAGGAAGGAAGGAAGGAAGGAAGGAAGGAAGGAAGGAAGGAAGGAAGGAAGGAAGGAAGGAAGGAAGGAAAGAAAGAAAGAAAGAAAGAAAGAAAGAAAGAAAGAAAGAAAAAAAGAAAGAAAGAAAGAAAGAAGAAAGAAAGGAAAGAAATAAATAAATAAAGAATTCCAAGAAAAACAGTATGTCTGTGTTGGCACACAGACATAACTATAGGAATGTTGCACCGACCAACAGGTACCTGAATTGAAAAATTTGTTAAAAATCAGGGATCCACAGCAACGCCACCAGCTGAACAACCTTGTGTGACCCTTCCACAAGGAACATATCCTACTAGTTTCAGCACAATCACAGAGATTGTTTTGGAGAAGTTAAAAAATAGCAAAAACGTACAAAAATTCAAAAAAAAAAAAAATAGAAAATAGTTGCAGCGCCACGTGTTGAACAAATTAAGGTCTGGGGGTCCGCAGAAGTGTCCCTATACAAATTCAAAGTAATTGGCGACGCGGTTCCGGAGAAGATGATTTTTGTAGCTTCCCCCCAAAATGAACAAAAGAGTTCATTAAAAATCCAAAAACCACTGAACCATGATCATTTGAACAAACCTGGTAGCAACCCACCCAAGGTACATTGCCATCAAGTTTGAAGTCAATCTGGATGACGGTTTTGGAGAAAAAGTAAAAAATGTGAATTAGCATTAGAATGCCCATTGACTTACATATAGTGATCAATAGGAAAGCTGCATTGACCGATAAGTACCCGAATTGAAAAAATCGTTAACAAGAGGGCTGTGTGAACAGCCCGTGCCTCAGCTGATCTTGACATTCATCACACTTGCAGCTCTATGAACTTGGGAAAGGATCAAGGACACCATGTTCTGAGTAAGTCTGACCTTTATAGAAGAACACTTACATGTGCAACATCAAAGTTCAAGTAGTTCTCAAGTTATAATGAAGAGTAAAATTCATGTATGTTGCACTGTGACCCCACAAACGAGGTCAAGGTCATTCATGTACTGTCTCAGCATGACCTTCATACAGAATAATTAACATGTGTAGCTAACTCAAAACAGATCTCAAGTTATCAAGTAAACAGTAAATTTTGTGTCAGTTGTCCTGTGAATTAGCATTAGAATGCCCATTGACTTACATAGTAATCAATAGGAAAGCTGCATTGAACGATAAGTACCCAAATTGAAAATCCTTAAAAATCAGGAATCCACAGCAGTGCCACCTAGTAAACAACTGTTTGACCCTTCCACAACAATATATCCATCACATTTCAGCTTAATCTGAGGGATGGTTCTGAGAACAAGTGAAAAATAGCAAAACCATACAAAAATTCATGGAAAAAAAATTGCAGCGCCACCTGGTGAACAAATTGGGAACTAGGTGTCCCCGGGAGTGTCTATGTACGATATCAAAGCAATTGGGTGAGTGGTTTCAGAGGAGAAGAATTTTGAAGGTTTGCCCCCTAAAAAAACAAAAAAAATCATAAAAAAATCCAAAAATCAATAGAGCGTGACCATTTGCATACAGTTGGTAGAGATCCACCTAAGGCACATCCCCACCAAGTTTGAAGTAAATCTGGTCAATATTATTAAAGTTATGACCATTACAAGAAATTCCCATGTTAAGTTTTCCTATTAAAACTTTTGTAGAGATTTTTGAAAAAAAAATCATAAAAATATCCAAATTCATTGGAACATGACCATTGGAACAAACCTGGTAGACACCTACCCAAGGTACATTGCCACCAAGTTTGAAGTTAATCTGGATGACGGTTTTGGAGAAGAAGTCAAAAATGTGAATTAGCATTAGAATGCCCATTGACTTGCATAGTAATCAATAGGAAAGCTGCATTGACAGACAAGTACCAGAATTGAAAAAATGGTAAAAAATCAGGAATCCACAGCATTCCCACATAGTGAACACCTTTGTTTGACCCTTCTACATATCCACCATGTTTCAGCTTAATCTGAGTGATGGTTTTGGAGAAGAAGTCGAAAATAGCTATAACACACAAAAATTCATTAAAAATTAGGACAAAATTGCAGCGCCACCTGGTGAACAAATTCAGAACTAGGAGTCGCAGGGAGTGTTCCTGTGTGATATCAAAGCAATTGGGTGAGTGGTTTCGGAGAAGAAGATTTTTTAAGATTTACCCAAAAAAGAGCAAAAAAATTCATTAAAAATCCAAAAATCAGTGGACCGTGACCATTTGAACAAACTTGGTAGAGACCCACCCAAGGCACATCTCCACCACGTTTGAAGTGAATCTGGCGGACAGTTTTTGACAAGAAGTCGAAAATGTGAATTGTGGACGACGGACGGATGACGGACGGATGGACGACAGACAACAGACCCTCAAAAAACCTCAGCTGACTGACAAGTCTGCTGCGGTAAAAATCACTGTACCATGACCATTTGAACAAACTTGGTAGAGACCCACCCAAGGCACATCTCCACCAAGTTTGAAGTGAATCTGGCTGATGGTTTTTGATGAGAAGTCGAAAATGTGAATCGTGGACGACGGACGGATGACGGACGGACGACGGGCCCTCAAAAAATCTCAGCTGACTGACAAGTCAGCTGAGGTAATCATGATATTTGGGTGTCAAAGTTTGAAACTGGGTGCCCAAAAAGGCATGTGGGACACTCCTCTGGTTAACACTATGCTTTTTTTATTTCCTTTTCTTTTTTGGGGGGAGAGGGGACAAACTAATCCAATTGCCAACTTGAAACTTGATCATCTTCAGCAACTGTGCTTGTTGGTGTTTCAGAACAGGATACATCCCAAGTTCAAGGGATTTATCCTTTTTATACCATGCCTTCTTTGTTTTCATGAATATAAATGCATTTTAAAGTGTATTCACCAAAGCACATCAGTCCTGTGTTGAAATTTAGCCACGGAAGTTAAAGCACGGATATATGTGTAAGCACGTGACATATATATCCCTTGAGAAAACAAAGGAGGCATGGTAGAAAGATAACTTGTCTGAAAACGCCATACCCATTGCAAACAATAGGCAGTCTCCAGTGTGAAAATCTATGAAAACAAAAACTAACTAGTAAAGATGATTTGCTGCATAGCAAATCAGTGTGTGTGTCTTCAAAGCATATTGGTATGGCAATGTACAACTATTCTATAACACAGGAGCAGAGGTTCGAATGGTATCTCTATCTATTATAGCTTTGAAGTTATTCTACATTTAAAATTTCTAATGGTGCTATTTAGCAATTTAAATTGCTACAACTTTTATCTTTTGGTACTTCACATTCCATTAAGCTAAATTGCACAGTGTTACAATACCCACGATTTAAGCCAAACATGAACCAAATCGGATGAAAATTGACCAAGTTATGGCAAGATGAAACTTTCAAAGGGCCAAATGACCTTGACCTTTGCCTTTTTGAGGTTACATGTTCTTATAAAAATGTCCAGTGTAGCAACAGCTACAATTTGAGTCCAACATGATTAGAATTGGATGGAAAATGGCCAAGTTATGACTGGATGAAACTTTCAAAGGTCCAAATGACCTTGACCTTTAGAGGTCACATATAAATTTTAAAATATGCAGGGTTACAATAGCTACAATTTGAGTCCAACATGATCAAAATTGGATAAAAATTGACAAAGTTATGGCTAGAAGAAAGCCACCATCGAAAGTAGCCTTTGACCTTGAAATGACCTTTGACCTTGAGGTGACCTCCACCTGAAGTGAACCTTGACCTCAATAATGACATTTTGGCTTAAAATTGACCTTTGACCTTGAGATGACCTTGACATTTCAGATGAACTTTACCTTGCTATGATCGAACCCCTATACACTCGGAACCACATCTAGTACAGTATATAAGATATTGAAGATTTAAAACTTTAATTAGCCCTCATTTGCATAATTTTGAAAAGCATGACCTCTCATTATAAAAAGGCCAGACTTTATCCATAGAAGTATAATTGTGCCAAGTTTGGAGTTTCTACATATAATACTTTTCAAATGAAATGTCGGACAAATTTGCCTGTAAAGAAAGAAAGAAAGAAGAAAGAAAGAAAGAAGAAAGAAAGAAAGAAATAATGAATTCCTAGAAAAACAGAAAAGTGTGTGCTGACACACACACTTTAATTTATATGGGTTTCCCTGGTTTGCTACACCACATGGGACAAATTGTCCAAACATACAGCTCTGACCCCATTAAAACTGCTTGTAGGAAATTTGAAGCAGAATGTTGGACATTCATGCTGATCGAGACTGCTAAGGCAAAGTAGTTGCCACCAGAGAGAAAAAAAAAAGTGCTTTGTATGTATACCTTGAAATTGATCACAGGATTTCCTACAAGGACACATTTTCACAAACAAATCATGCATGGAACTGGTAACCCTGATAATGTGTGCCCTGAGTAACCAGATGTGTTGCATGATTTGGCAGCTGCAAAAGAGTGCAAGTACTTCGGAGTGCATGTTATTTTCCTTTGACTGTGTTCACCAAGAAAGGTGGCAAGCTCAGATATCTGCACTGACTGTATTATGTCACTGTAACCACACAATCAAGGGGAATTTTACAGAATGAAGGTGAATACACGAATCTGAACATGAATCTCAGAATTTTAGTTCATGTGCTGCATACATGAGTGACCTGGCCTGTTAGTGGCATAATAGGATCTTCCCATGAATGATTTTTTTCTTTCTGAGAAGAAACATCATGAAAACCCCCTGACACCATCAAAACTTAAGTTAAAGGGTCCCTGTGACTCGGTGGTGGTGGGGGGGGGGAATCACAGTTGGAATTAATTTGGCTGCCTTTAAAAAAAGGCAACCAGTATCGACATGAACAGATGTAGTTTTCAAATATATGCATGGCTTCCACAGAAACAATAATCTCAAGCTCGAGCCACACTCTTTTCGCTTCGAAATTATTCTCAACTTGGTTGTGGTTCATCTCCATTGCAACGAGTCCACTCCATCCTATTTTAAACCTATAGGAATGGTCTGTGTGTGTGTCTCTCTCCCCCGCCCCCCTTTTTTTTTTGGGGGGGGGAGGTTAACCAAGATGATACTTGTAATTTCGGGAAAGTGTATTTCATAAATTACATTTACTCAAAGTATGGGATATGACTGTGGAATGAAAGAACAGGTCATAATTGAAAGCTACTTGGAAATATTTTCCAAGCCCTGTTTCTAAATGCCAGTGTTATTGACTTATAAAATCTTTCAATTCATTGGAACTTGGTTGTATTTGATAAGATTTGGTGCAATCCGGTGAATAGTCTTATGATACGTATGCCCAACCTTTCTGTGACAGGGATTTTTGGTTTATATAATGTTGTCTGGTTCCCGTTAATGAAAATGTGGGCATATAACTATTCGGCTGGAATCCAACATGACGACACGTGGCTGTGTAAAATTAGACACATACTTGGCCACTGGATTGAACTGAAAGAATGTTCTACCTCAACATTTTAAGATAAAGAAGAATGTAAAGCTTATGCGGCAATATAATTGGTTTAAACATATTTTTATTTCCATAATGAACAATTGGGAAAGAGGGATCCCTCTTGCAATTTAATTCAGTATAAAGTAGATGCATAATTGATGAAGAACTAGGCTTATAAGCACTGGGGAATTCATGATATCGATAGAGGTTCTGCTGATTGATAAGCACATTCCGTTTTCAGCATTTCGATTAATTTTTACAGTATGTTTCACCAATAAACATTTTGCTATCAAGGTCTGTAGCAGTCACTAATAGGTTGTGGGTGCAAGGGACGTCGACAACTCTAACAGAGGCTCCAAATCTTGTGTCTAGGCAAGCAATAAACCACATCTTCTGACTTTCTAATACTTTTCGCCAATTGAAAAAAAAATGTAATTTTATTCTTATTTTGTTGAGTATTTAGAGCAGCTGAGCCTGAGTAATTATTTTCATTCACTGAGGATGTCTCTGGAGATGTCTAAAATGGATCCAAATGTACGAAATAGCAGGAAAATTTCAAAACTTTCCCACAGAAGCACTACCCTCGCTCTCCACCACGATTTGGCCTTGGGCTCTCGCCCCCGATTCTTCAGGTTTGGCACAAAGGCTCTACTTTCAACAGGTTAGCGCCTCTCCCGACAGCACCACCACCCCCCCCCCCCAGTCCATAAATTTTCCTATTTTGTTGCACGAGCTTTAAAAAAAATGGTAAACAGGTCCATATATGCGGTTTGCACTCGTTTGCATGCCAGTTGCTACTTAACATATTTGGCAAAAATATACCCTAATCCCCTTGCCTTTTGCTAACACCAAAATAAAAACATCCGGTTGGGAAATGTGTCAGTGATTGACAGCTCGAATTATCGCTCCACCACGTGGTGTTGTCTGGTAAAGCCTTTGTGTCTTTCAATCAAGAATCTACTCGAACCAGTGCATAAATGCTCCCAAGGACCTTTCTGTTGCACGAGCTGCTACTTTCTTTCACGGTTTATCGCCTTTCACTGGCATTTATGATTTTCAAATCACTCTTTTAAGCGACAATTGTCAGGATCAAAACAGAGGCTTTGAAAGTAGGTCAGCCCGTGAAGTCATCGAAGCCAGCTACGTGATCCAGGGTTTGCAAACAAAAACAACGTGACCCAGATCTCGCGTATGTTTTCAAATGAAGCTGAAACCGTGACAAAATTCAAGCTTGTTACCCGTTTTTTTCACACAACAATGTATAATATGCATTTTTCTTACAATTTCCAATAACAACTCTGCATGACATGCTAGAAAAACAATCTCAACAGAGCTCGGTTTTTTTGTTTTCTCACCTTTCTTCGGCAGCCCTCTTCCTTTAGCATTTCGAGACTTGCGACTATTTTTTGAAAATGGCAACCGATTGTTATTACCATTGGTTGTCTCTGGCTCTTCTTCGCTCTTTCTTGGACTCTGGCCTGGCTTATTTATTCTCTTCGCTTTCCGGATGATTCTACCTTCCTTCATGGGCCCACCACTTTGGAGCAGTTCGCTGGTGGTCAACACGTTCCCGTTGGAAACCTCGCCATTTTGCTCCATATCCATTTGGCGTGCTACGTCCACTTCTGTCGACATTTTCCCCGCAACACGCCTAAATTTGGCACACTACTGCAGTATATTTACAAAGCGATGTACTCAAAATATAAGGTAGTCGGTCGCAATTGCTGAAACTGTACAAAAGCAGGTAAAGTAAAAAAAATAAGAACTGTACAAGCACTGTGTACAGCTGTGAAAATGTGGTCCGTGTTTTGATTCAAGGGTTGGCCGACCTGAGATGACGTCATATGATGAATATTAATAAGGTTGCAGAAATCTGAAATGAGGTCCACGCGGGATATGGCCAGAATGACTCCACATGCATGCAACACTGCACAAGTGGGTGCCATCTGACATATATTAGGCCTACCTAGTGTGAATATTATTCCAAGACACTTTCCATAAACTCCAGCTGCCAAACTATTTGTGTTTTGGGGTCACACCATTTCTATGTTGGTTTGTGCTATAAATTGCTGCAAAAATGGGGTATTTTTTAGGAGTTTTGCCCATGTGACATATCACAAATTACACAATTAACCATGCGTGTCCATTGTAGGCCTAAAAATTAAAATATGACCATTCAAAAAGTTCCCGCAAGGAAAATGATATCATGTAGACCTACCCAGCATCTAAAATTGCTGAATTATCACGCTAATCAGGAACTAAAATTACATCTTAAATACCACCTAAAGGGCATCTTTTTTAGTACATCAGCATTTAACAGAACATCAAAACACTAACAAAACTGTTGCCACTTTTTTGTACGAGATTTACTTATTCAAGATTTTTTTCCTTGGCTTGGAAGGGGGATTAGTAGTCCCATTACCCCTCCCAAACCATCTCCCATGGTTAAACTGCACGATCATGTAATTCTTGCTTTAAGTACATATACTGTTTTTAGCTCAGCTGACTTGTCAGTCTGCTGAGCTTTTGTGAGGGTCTGTCGTCCCTTGTCCGTCCACAAATCACATTTTCGACTTCTCCAAAACCGTCGGCCAGATTCACTTCAAACTTGGCGGGGATGTGCCTTGGCTGGGTCATTACGAAGTTTGTTCAATTGGTAACACTCCATTGATTTTTGGATTTTTTTTTTTTTTTTTTTTTTTTTTTTAGGGCAAATCTTAAAATAATTTTCTGACTCTGCCGGGACCTCCTAGTTCTGAATTTGTTCACCAGGTGGTGCTGTGATTTTTTTCCTTATTTTTTTTAATGAATTTTTGTGTATTTTTGCTATTTTTGACTTCTCTTTCAGAACCGTCACTCCGATTCAACTGAAACTTGGTGGATGTGTTCCTTGTAGAAGGTTCAAATAAATTTGTCCACTAGGTGGCACTGTTATGGATTCCTGATTTTTAACAATTTTTTGTAAATTGGGGTACTTACCGGTCAATGTAGCTTTCTTCTTGATTACTATACAAGTCAGTGGGCATTTTAATGCTAATTCACATTTTCGACTTCTTCTCCAAAACCGTCATCCATATTAACTTCAAACTTGGTGGCAATGTACCTTGGGTGGGTTTCTACCAGGTTTGTTCAAGTGCTCACACTCCAGTGATTTTTTTTATTTATAATGATTTTTTTTTTTTTTTTTTTGGACAAATCTTGAAAAATCTTCTTCTCCACAGCTGTTCACCCAATTGCTTTGATATTATATAACAACATCCCTAGGGACTCTTAGTTCTTAATTTGTTCACTAGGTGGTGCTTCAATTTTTTTAATGAATTTTTGTGTGTTTTTATTACTTGTCTCTCTGGACCCGTCACTCAGATTGAGTTGAAACTTTGTGGATATATTTCTTGTAAAAGGGTCAAGCAAAGATGTACACTAGGTAGCACTGCTGTGAATTCCTGATTTTTAACGTTTTATTATTATTATTATTATTATTATTATTATTATTATTATTATTATTATTATTATTATTATTATTATTATTATTATTATTATTATTATTATCATTTTTATCATTGTTGTTATTATTATTATTATTATTATTATTATTATTATTGTTATTATTATTATTATTATTATTATTATTATTATTATTATTATTATTATTATCTTTATTATTATTATTATTATTATTATTATTATTATTATTATTATTATTATTATTACTATTATTATTATTACTATTATTATTATTATTATTATTATTATTATTCTTTTTTTCAATTCGGGTACTTAACGGTAAATGCACCTTTCGGTTACTTACTATGCAAGTCAATAGGCATTTTAATTGTAATTCACATTTTGGACTTCTCTGAAAAAAACTGTCTGTCAGATTCACTTCAAACTTGGTGGCAATGTACCTTGGGTAGGTCTCTACCAAGTTTGTTCAAATGGTCACGCTCGATGATTTAGATTTTTTATGATTTTTTTTTTCAAAAATCTTTAAAGAAGCTTTAATAGGAAAGTTTAACATGAAAATTTCTTGTAATGGTTATAACTTGAATAATTTTTGTCAGATTTGTGCCAAACATGGTAGTAATGTACCTTTTTAAGTGTCTACCTATTTTGTGCAAATGGTCATGCTCCAGTGATGTTTGGACCTTGACCTCATTCCCAAGGTCACAGGACCACTGACACGAAATTTACTAATCACTTGATAACTTGAGATCTGTTTTGAGTTAGGACCTTGATGTTGCACATGTTAAAGTTTCTCTATGAAGGTCATGCTTCGACAGTACATGAGTGACCTTGAACTTGTTTCTGGGGTCACAGAGCAACATACTTGAATTTTACTCTTCACTATCACTTGAGAACTACTTGAGCTGGGACCTTCATGCTTCACATGTTAGTGTTCTTCTATTAAGGACATTCTTACTCAGAACATGGGTGACCTTGATCCTATACCGAGTTCACGGAACTGTAAGTGTGATGAATGTCTAGGTCAGCTGAGCATGGGCTGTTCACACAGCCCTCTTGTTCTTCCAGTGGTGGCAAACCTGCAGTATCACTTAGGCCTAACAATGACTGAAAACCGCTGTCACATGACTAAATGTAGGCATATATTTGACTACCGACATGAAAGGGTTTTATTATTATTATTATTATTATTATTATTATTATTATTATTATTATTATTATTATTATTATTATTATTATTATTATTACTATTACTATTATTATTACTATTACTGTTACTGTTATTATTATCATTATTATTATTATTATTATTATTATTATTATTATTATTATTATTATTATTATTATTATTATTATTATTATTATTATTATTATTATTATTATTATTATTTTAACGGAGAAGTGAATCAGAGTATCATGACTTCTAAGATAATCTTTAACCAAAAAGTACCACAGAACGTCAAAACATCATTATAGGTCTCTCTCTCTCTCTCTCTCTCTCTCTCTCTCTCTCTCTCTCTCTCTCTCTCTCTCTCTCTCTCTCTCTCTCTCTCTCTCTCTCTCTCTCTCTCTCTCTCTCTCTCTCTCTCTCTCTCTCTCTCTCTCTCTCTCTCTCTCTCTCTCATGGTTGTAGCTATAACACCCCCTGTATCATTCGTCACGAAACCCAAGGTCGAGTGACGATATGCCCCCCCCCCCCTCCGTCCCCCATATGGGTGCGCGGGGCTGATACCGGGTGATACAGCTACAACCAGTTCTTAACGTTAATATTTCTTCATCATGAATGAATGCATGTACTGTCATTAACATGGCTAAAACAGCTACAAGTTTTGCATGTCGTTCAGAATAGTCAAGATGTTGAAAATTATGCAAGTTAGTGTCATGAAATTTATTTTCTATTCTGTCTTCCAAACTATGCCAGATAAAGAAAACAGACACAGATGTTGATGTTATTGGTATGGTTGTTGAGGTTTCCCATCTAGTAAACAGAAAAAAAATATAGCATGTCAATTTACGTTCATGAAGACATAATGTTGAAGTGTTGAATAATGGTGAATATCTTCAAAAGCAATATAGTTATTGAACAGACAGATGAATAATCCAATTTAAATTTAAATGCTTGTGCGAAAGGCCCATCCATTGATCAGTGAATTAAAATTGCTCAACGCACGATTTTCATGTATGGCTATTTCGGCTAATACACAAAATCAAACTGTTGAATAAGGATCAATATCCTCAAAATATTGAAAGGAACAGGTGCCATTCCAACCTCGATTTTATATGTGATAAACGGATATCCAACGACCAGTGACTAAAAAATTGTAATTGTTGACTCTTGCTGATTTATGCATGAACAGAAAATTGAGGGGTCCGAAAATGTCAACGTTGCATTTTTTTCAAAAATACAAACATACAGAGGTGATAATATTCCATGTTTGAGTTTATACATTGTATGTTTGTGTTATTGTCGAATCCAGTAAAGAGGGACTGAAAACTGTCATATTGAAACATGCACATTTTGGCCAATACACAAAAATTGAGGTGTTAAATAATGATGGATATCTTCCAAACTATGATAGCTAGATGTGCCATTCCAAGTTGATATAAATGCTTGCACTAACTGTGCATGCAATGTACAGTTACTGAAAACTACATTTTTATTCGATATTAATTTCGGTCAATAACCCAAATTGGTATGGATTGATTATAATGATTCATCCAAAGTATCTTCATAGTCAGGAAATATTGTTTAAAAAAAAACAAAACAAAAAAAACAAAAACAAAAACCACACACACACACAAACAAAACAAAATAAAAGAAGAAGAAGAAGAAGAAGAAGAAGAAGAAGAAGAAGAAGAAGAAGAAGAAGAAGAAGAAGAAGAAGAAGAAGAAGAAGAAGAAGAAGAAGAAGAAGAAGAAGAAGAAGAAGAAAAAGAAAAAGAAGAAGAAGCACCATGGATAATGACAACACTTTTCCCTTGGATGCCCTCAGCTAAAAGATACATGTAGATACGAAGTGACATGTTAAACGTAGCACAAACTAGATGTATTTTTTTCAACAGGATCAGGAAGAGAAATTCTTTTATCTATTCAACAGTGAAGATTAGAGTGGCCAGCTGAAATGTGTACAGGTTTTCATTAAAGGGCAAAAAGGTAAGGAAGACGCTGCATGCATTCCATCTAAAGCCCCTTGAAATTTTTTCCTATTTCTCATTTTGGGGGGGGGGGGGGCGCGGTCAAGTTTTGGGGAAGGAAGGAGGAAGGAAAGAGGGGAGGAAGCAATTTTTTTATTCATAATTTATTCGCATATAGCCATAGCATAGGAATGTGTTCCAAAATTTAGCAATATGAAACTGTTTTCAATACTGTTGGATGCAATAAAGATTAGCATTCATTCCTTTGCCGATATTTCAGTAATAACATGACACTTTCAGTCCGAGAAGTACTGATAAACGCCCAGACGGAATAACAACTGAAAATGTATAGTTCAATCTTATCCTGTAGTTCTATGGTAACAGACGTGACGCTTGAGCGTACTTCACATTGTTTGTATTGTTCCAATTTATTTTCACATGCAATCAGTTGTTTACATTTGTTGTATCGGGAGAGGAACTCGCAAAGCCTGTGGCTTATATTCCAATCCCTTTTCTTTATGAAATTAAATACGTTTAGAAACCAAAAAAACTGATAAACCCAGTTACAGTCGATGTAGAAATTTTTAAGGCTATACAATGACTCATGTTAATTTGATTTATTTGGGCTAATACAGCCTATGTCAAATGAAAATTCTAGAGAGGAACGTGTGCAATATGGACAATAGTACTTTCATATGTATATAGGTGAGACAGTGACAGGTTAGCATATGGAGAGTAAAGAGTTCGGACTGCGGGATAGCGTAATGACTACTAGGAAGTGGTTCTGGACAAAAAGACACAAATACAATACTATTTTTAAATTTTACATACACACTACCAAGTGACAACTACTAGTGGTTGCTTTCTCAACAGTATCCTGGAAATTTCGTTGGAAATAATTGTGATATACATGTAATTATTCTGGTAGGATTTGCTATACAATCAATTTTGTGCACATAGGGTCATCAAAGAAAGCAAAGCACACAAAATGCTCAAATGTGCATTAGAAAACCAATAAACATCAAAAGTGCTCACATTTCTTGTGATACCAATTAAACACACAAAGTTCAAGGTTCTTCCATCACACATCACAAAATGTTATGGTATAATGTATCTCATGAGTGAGACAAACGTCATACCTTTACTACAGCTAATTTAATATTGTAGACCCGTGGATTTTATATAGGCAAATTTAGTGTGTCAAGCATCATTAATGAATGCATTTACGATCACTTAAAACGTTGTCACTGTATTCAATAGTGAACCAGTAGTATTTCTCCGACCTGAAAAAAAATGAAGGGATGGCAACTGGTAACATGTAGCGAATATAAAAAGGAAAACAAAATCCAATATTACGCAAGAATTTCCAAATATGCGGCAAACACACATTAAGTCCCTTTTTATTCAAGGTTATCTCCAGGATAATATACCCTTAAAAAATTTCAATTATAAAATGGGAAAAGTATAATCTATTATCTTCCAAGAGAAAACCTGCAATTTGCTGTCAATTCGCCCATTGACACCGGGCAACAAATGCCAACTTAAAACGCTGTGGCAGAGGGTAAATGCAAAACGCAGTATGTGCACAAAAAAGAGAAACCTTCCACCGTTTGTTAAACAATTGTGATAATATGCTCAGTCGACATCTTTTGGCATAATTCCATCCTGCATTACCTGGTTAATATCAGAAAAAACAACCATCTGAAGAATAGCAATATCCACTCCGACCTACCGTACCAACAGCCCGGAAACTCAACAAAGTCAACGATATCATCATCACAAACCAGAAATCTGGTCTAGTATTAGTGGTCTAAGAGATAGCAACACATTTGTTTATGTTTTTGAGTGCAAAAGGTTTGAAAGTTGTTTCTAGATCCAAATTTTGTGTAGTTTTCAAAAATGAAATTCTTTAAAAAAAAATCCACCTGGACATTTTCCTGCAAATTAGTCTTAACTGAAGTAACCTCAAATTGATTTTTTCCACAAAAATAGCTAAAATGAACAACTATAGGTATGGAAATCACTTTATAATGAGTTATTTCAGCAAAAATGGCTGACTTTGGATTTAGAATCAATTGTCTGGTACCTATGAATGTTGAGAAAAACTCAAAAGTCAAGATGCTGACCAAACATAACAGATGGCCATCAAAACAATGCAATAACAACTGACAAATAATTTTCCAAAAATTGTTATCAACACTTAAAATGAATTGTTCCTGTTTTACAGTACAGCAATTTTTGCAGAAATAACTCATTATAAAATGATTTCCATACCTATAGTTGTTCATTTTAGCTATTTTTTTTTGGGGGGGGATCAAATTTAGGTTACTTCAGTTAAGGCTAATTTAGAATTGCATTTTTTAAAACTACACAAAATTTGGACCTAGAAACAACTTTTAAACCTTTTGCACTCAAAAATACAAATAAAAGTGTGTTATCTCTTGGACTATAGCTGACAAACCCCAATACAACACAAGATGATAATACTGGAATTGTCAGTTCCATCTGAAGTAAATATAAAAAAAACATACACCAGATCAAAGTGGACCAATATGGAAATTTAATATCCGAAATAGAGGACAAAGATTTCACTGTTAACTATTACTCAATGGAAATTGGACCCAGAAGCTGTATATCCAAACCTAAGGAATCCAGAATTAAGTACTTTCTTCTTAAAACTACCAACGGATCTGTTGAACATGATCAAATTATTAAAGCTTGATGTTTGCACAATTGCTCTTGTGTCCTCATTTGTTATTTTCTATTCACACACACACACACACACACACGCACGCACGCACGCACGCACGCACGCACACGCACGCACGCACGCACACACACACACACACACACACACACACACACACGTCCCACAACACAGAGGATAGACACTTAGTCTGGTGAACTTTATGTACATCTTTATTATCGATGTAATAAAGATATACACACACTGTTTCATGCTTCAAGGGAATCTACTTCTTAATTAAGTCAATGTGATATTTTGTGAATCATGTGTTTATGTAGTGTGTTATGGTGGCATTTATACTTCTGTTTGTGTACATCACTTGTCACCCAGAGGGCGTGAATATTATCATCAATGACGAATACATTTTTTGCATCTCTTATTCTGTCTATGTACAAAACATACATTCTGTTATTTCAAAACTGTATGTCCTTCTTTCGTTCTTTCTGTTTGTCTTAGTTTTTTCTCTCTGTTTCTTTCTTCAAAAAAAAAGTCCGTCCAAAAGTTTACTCAGAGACTCTTACAAATGAAAATCCCAAATGGTGCATGGTTATAGCCGGGCCCTGGTAAGAAATTACTCTGGTGAAAACGTACCCTCCTTCAAATCTACCTTGGGTACGCTTTGACCAGGGTACGTTTTCACCAGGGTACGTTTTGACGTGGTATCGTTATAGCCCTATTGTCAAAATGGACCCTCTGATTTGGAATATATGATATTTTCAAAATTTTGCAAATTAGAGGCAATTAAGTTTTAAATCTTCTATATCTTCAAAACTATTGTAAATAGAGGTTCCAATCTCAGAGTCATATAGTAGATTTAACCATAGGTAAAGCCAATGGCATTCAAACAGAAGCTCAATTTACCGGTATGTTAAAGTCACTGGATTTTCCAGAAATACATGTACACATCGCCACTCACAATTTTACCTCTATGCTGTCCTCCAACCATTTTATATGGTCAATAAGTTAGCTTGCACTACTGGTACCTTTCTGTCAAATAAAATATCCAACCCTCTCGTTTGGAAGGTTTAGGTCTTGTTACAAATGAGGAAATGAACTCACTACAACTGTATAATAAAAATATGAGGTTCTCAATAAAATACAGAGTATTTCTTCTTGTTCATGTTGCACAGATCCCAGGTCCCACACAACTGAGAAGCTCCATCACAATGCTGAAAGCTTCATGTCTATATTGGGAAAAAGCATTACGCATGGACCTATCTGAGCCAAGGCTTGACCCAAAAGGATAACTTGCCTATGATGAGTAGAAACCTGTGATATAATATCCCCCATTACAAATAGTGCAAGTACTGACCTCGTTTGGTCAATTAAAGCATAACGATCTTTCAGTTCATAACGATTGTTTATATATATGATAGCTGTACACGTGGACTGAAAGACTGCTATGCTTTGATAAAGTTAAGTGCACTGGGCATCTGATCAGTTCGGTGGGTGGGTGGGAGTGAGGGTGCCTTTGTTTATGATTTGATTTTTTTTTTCAAATTAATTTTTGCTTATCACATAGACCAGGTACATAAGATAGGGATATCCATGTGAAAACAGAATACAATATTGGTGATAACACCCTGATTCATATGAATGGAAAGCGCTAGAAAGCCAACATACTAGCTTGGTTTATTTCCATAGCGGTCTATAGCACCTGGGTATAGATAAACAATTTGGTGAAACATAATATAGATTTGTAACTAAAAATTGAGCATACATATAAATTAAATGTACAAAAAATGTATATATTCTCCATGATACAAAAGAAAAATAGCACTATACGTAAGACATGTATATATTGTGGCAAAATGATAATATTTATGGCTTGAGCCACGACTGATTAAAATGTAGATTTTAATAGTTACCCAAAAGCTATACAAATGGCAGCACATATGCTGTTCTCTGTATAGCCCATGCCATGGGCAATCAACTTACGGCCTCATGAAAGTACTAAGTTTTAAAATAAACAGCTCCCTTACAAAAAAAAAACAAACAAAAAAACCCACCACCCCCCCCCCAAAAAAAAACAAAACAAAAAAACATATTCTGTGTTTTCTACTGCAAGCATTGTTTCCCTCAAAAGCCTTTTAAAGCCTTTCTTAAATATCTGTCTGGATGATGAATTCTTTAGTTCATTTGGGAGTCCATCCTAGAGTTTAATTCACACCATTGTAGACAAATGAGTTCTTTCCTTGGCTTCTAAACTGTGGTAAGCCAAATGAGCATTGACTGTGTCTTGTCTTTATGTTATGGGTGGTATTGTTAAGCTGAAGATCATAAAAATATTTTGGAGCTTGACATTGTTTAATTGTGAACATAACATTTAGAGATAACAATTTTACTCTTGATGTGACATCTAACCAGTTGAACAAAGCAAAATGGTCCGCACCCACATGATTTCTTGAATGAAGAGACAAAGTGTATTGGACCATTTTGTTCTGCGCTGTTTGCAGTCTATGTTTAAAATTTGCTTTCAGACTACAGTACTATGATAGATAAGCATAGCATTAAAAAAAAAAAAAAAAACAGCTGAAGCAAAGTTAAACATATGATAATGGAAAGAAGAAGTTATGTATTACATGTAGTTATTACACATTGGATTATAATATTTTGCAGACATTGTGTATGGTTGTATGAATAATGTTTATTTCTACACGTACATGCATACTCATCTATACAACCCAAAAGGACTCACCCTCTCTGGGAAGGGTCACCTTCTCACGGTGGGTTCTTTTCCCATCCTCAAGGGTGCCCCATGTAAAGAGGTTTAACTGTGTAAATGGACATTGAATTGTGTACACATGTGAGCGAACTTTTGGTATTCAAGTTTTAGAACGTGAAATACATCTAATTGGAATTTAAAGCATGATTTTGAATGCTACAAATTTTGTACATCCTTCTTCTGATAAAACTGAAAGGTGTAAAATTTAAATTCATGCTATTCGGGCACACTCTGGAATATCTTCAGAACCTGAGAGCAGTGTTTTGGGTAGAGGTGTCAAAAGAAGCCTCTATTCATTGGTTTGTGATGCAATGAGATGAAAATACTAAAATTTTAATTTGAAACTTGGAAGACCGTTTCAAAACTATAAAAGCTGAAGCGAACAGCCAAATTTCAGTTCAATTCATTATGTTCAAGATACTTGTACGTTTTGTTTATCATTGAACAAAACTTTAAATCTTCGTAATTTACAAGGAACACTGACATTTTTGGTGCGAAGCAAACATCATTTTTCTGGTATCTCTTACGTATCTCTCGTTTATGCACAATAAAGATAAATGGTCGGTGGTACATTCGAATTGCGTAGGTTATTTTACAAGTTTCGGGAGGTGGGGGAGACTTTCAGGAAAGATATTTTCGAGAATGTCCCGAAAATAGCAGCAAATTGCATGTGCGCGACATCTAGCGGAAGTATGAGCACTCTTCCATGGAGGAAGTACGGAAACGGGGGCAAAGCGAAACCGCTAAGACTGTGGACGGTTTTAAAAACCGGAGTCGTATATTAGGCAAAAACGAATTAAAATTTAAGTCATAATGAGTGCGGTATGTATAATTTTTCATCTTATTTGAAGTTGATTGTATTTGTATCAATACAAATGTGTTAGGGTCACTTTCTTTCTGAATGGAGGCTACAGATCTTATATTATCGTTCATACCTGGACACTGCATGAAGCCATATTTGTGGCCCCCAAATTGCGATGCCTTATTTTTCTAGCACTGTCAGCTACTCTGTGACCAACAGCCAGTGAGACAATGCTATATTAGGGCTCCATATTGTTTTACTGCTGCAACCACTGGTCCATAAAGGATTGATAGCGGGCAAAGCCCGCTCTTACGGTATAGGGACAAAAGTTGTGAAGAACATGGTGTCACGCTGACTAATTCACCCCGAAAAAAAAAATGTAAACAAACCAGGTTGCAGTCTCTAGTTTTCAAAATAACTTATAAACTCAAACATGTCCATGCCAAATTGTTCCTTATGATATTCTGAATCATCTGAGAACAAGAAAACACAGTCATCATGTGGAAAATTTTAAGACATTGCCGTTTGCTACAGCCAAAGTACTGACAGCAGTCACATTGTTCCGCGCCATGTAGGAATCTGCACCATGTCGGAATATCCCCACAACGTGCAGCGCTATATGAAAATTCCGATATCAGGCGCACCCATGCGGGAATCACGTACGGAGCGGCAGGCATTGTTGATGATACCCACGATCAACGTCCGAGAACACAACCTCAAATTGAAAGTGCAATAAAACGTTCATTTTATCGTCTCAAATATTGAAAGTACATGGTGGAACCATGTTGGAATTCTCATATGGCTCAGAATGATGTTGTTTTTTTCCCTGTGATTTATCCTCAGTGATAGTGTCCTATTATACTGCCATGGTTCACAATCAAACGTGAATCCAGTAAAAATTAACATATTTCTTATTATGTATTAGACATATGAGTTTTACGACTATATCATGTATGAGCACAAAATATATTTCCCATATCGGAGACGGTAAAATGTACGTTTTATGGCACTTTTATTTTGAGATTGTGTCAACAATGCCTGTCGCTCCATACGCGATTCCCACATGGGCGCGCGATATCGGAATTCTTATATCGCGCTGCACGTTGTGAGAATATTCCGACATGGCGCGGAACAACACCACCTTGTGTGGTGATTTGGAGTACTAACACTGTAGCCATGTGTATTCAGTCACTACAGGGAGTATATTGAAAGCTGACCGTTCAATAGATACTGCTCAATGTACCGGTCAGTTTGAAAAAAAAATATGTACCTGTGGGCAGAATTATGTAAGAGACCGTCCCCTGTACCTGTAAGAGTCATTTCTAATATGCACTCTATAATCCTTCTACCTGGAAGCTGGCGGAATTACTCATGTAATACAATACCTCATCTGCTTACAGTCACTTAATGTTGCCAGCTTTGGGAAACTGTACCAGCAGAGAAGAATTGTTCCAGAAACCTGGCTTTCTTTACAGCAGTTCGGCATGTAAATAGTTCACCTCCCACGCACACCTCACATGAAAAATTAATCAGTTGCTTTTCTTTCAATAAAAATGCAATCTAAGTACATTTTACTGTCTTCTTTGTTGAAAATGTGTTAGAATATCTCTAGACTTTTCTTGCCTGGCATTTTGGTCCATTCGAAAAGGGTCAGTTGAAAAGGGTCAGCAAAACTTGATTCATCCAAAATGACACGAGCTGACATATGACAATACATCACTTTGTGTGCTCGGTGCACGTCTGAAACCTTGAAGACGACATGTGCTTCCTCTGGCCATTGAAAGGCAATTGTAGGGATGAAACCACCATTATATTTACTGTATATTCTCATATTGGCATAAAGGTGTATAATTTTTGTTGTGTCACTTTTTGTAATAAAGTATGCAGTAGGTGTTGTGCAGACACCTTTCATTGAAAACATTCAAGATAAAAAGGCGAGTCTATAGATAGAATCAAAAGTTATGCCCGTGTTTACCTGTCATAGCTAGGAAACATGTGCTCCAGCACAGTTTGCCAGCATTACATCACTGTGTATGAATATGTCATTCACCCTCTGTTTATAAAATTCATCGTGGAAAAAAAAGTTTGTCAAACTATACAACACAAACAGGCTGGTGAGTTCATGTAATAGTCTAGCTAAAACAGTCGGTTAATTACAGATAAATGGCCCCCAAAGGTGTCAGCACAAGACAACCAAGAACTATTTAGTGCGGTAACCTGCACCTGAGTGGCTGCAATGGTGTATTCATACCTGTAGGGTTGCACATGAACGAGTCAGGAGGCGAAAGCGGGCTTGGGAGGTTCAAATGAACTTGGCCATTGCTGCTGCCACGATCATTGGTTGTGGCACCAGGCCTTGCTAACCACGATCGTAGGCTTGCTGCCACTACCAGAAGCGCCTTGTACCAGAGAGCAAACATTATTTGAGAGATAATTCACATATGACAAATCAGTTCAAGTTCAAGTGAGCTTTATTTAAGGTTGGTATTGATACAAAAGTGAACATTAACTCTGAGGAGCTATTCCACCTACCACATACTGTATAAAAAGTATAAAACATAACTTTTGTGGTAGAAACATACGTATCTTTAAAATAAGATCTAATACTTGAGTCATGCATCAGTACTTTTCTTAGTAATAGAGTCATGGACTGGTGGAACTTCCTTCCTGCTGAAGGCATCAACAATGGACTCTTTTGAATAAAGGATTGATAAGTATGTTAAAGACCAAGGTGTGATCCATGATTACAGGTCATAACAGGACCATCCTAAAAAAACTTAAGATTACTAATGAGCAGCTTTCCTGAACATTACTATGGAAAAAAACAGTGCCTGGGCCTGAGTTTCTGAACTGCCAACTCAACTGTACAGTTTTCCTTGGCATCAGGTGACTGCCACTAGTGAGGAATATAAGATCCATGACATTTGACAAGTGGTGAAGGGAGACTGATATTGGAATGCGTTATGTCAAAATAGAATACATTCATAAAAGAAAGCTGTAAATATCACATTGTGTTTTGTTGTTAGCATGGTTAAGGATTACAGTTTACGAGTTTTTAATTTGGTTTTAGCTCGTTTATTGTATAAACCTTTAAACGCCTTTAAAGTCAGTTTTCCTCTTACTTTTATTGTGCAGACCAGAAGACGTCGTGCTGGTGCTCGTGCAAGACGTGTTGTTATGAGGGGTCTTCAAGATACAAATAGGCAAAACAGGCCAAACCAAACCAACAATGAAGATTTCATTGATGTTGAGCAGTTTGTAGAGGGTATGCAAAGAAAGACAGTTCCAAACTAGAAGCCATTGGCTTGTAAGGGAAGAATATGTGTTTGTCTTGAACTGTGTTGTAAATATATGATCAAAGGTACATTGTAGCTGACTAACAATGAGCCCTCATTAGAGAAAAAGTAGCAACTGACTCCCTAGATACAAGATAAAAAAAAGAAGTCAGGGTAAAACACAAGAGACCGTAATGTGATGAACTAATATACTCATGGAATTAACAGAATGAGGCCATACCAAAGTAAAGCATCAGGATATATTTAAATGAACGGTTAGTACAGGTAGGCCAACTTAACCCTTTCCCCCTTAAACTGGCCAAAACCGGCTGGTGGTCAAATGTCGTCTGCTTCAGTGTTTTCAACTAATTTTAACAGTTATGAAAAAAAATTGACTGAGAAATGTACATGAGAGTTATCAAGATCACATGCCCCAGGTCAACAGGTTTCCTTGGCATGGGTTGGGCACTTAGCGCCCAATCCATGCCAAGGAAAGCTGTTGACTCAGTCTTAATTCAAGGGGGAAAGGGTTAATACAGTGATAAAGAAAACTACAGAGTCAACTTAATGTGTGAATCAGAATGAGTGGGGCTATGTTCATGTTTTCTGCAGCACCATCTTGTATTGACCTTACTGAAGCAGAGGATGAAGAAGTCGTGGACCTAACATCTCCCACTAGTGACAGAAGCCCGGTGGTGGTAAGTGGTCAGGTTAAATGCTCAGTATTCTAAATGTTGGCTGGCTATATTACATGTACATGTGTGGCAAAATTCCTCCAGTTGTAAGTAGTGTGGTGGACTTCCATTAACCTTTTCCCCCTTAAACTGGCCAAAACCCGCTTGTGGTCAAATGTCCTCAGCTTCAGTGTTTTCAACTGCTTTCAGCAGTAATAAAAAACAATTTGACTGAGAATTGTAGATGGGACCTATCATGTTCACATGCCCCAGGTCAACAGCTTACCTTTGCATGGGTGGTGTCCAGCCCATGCCAAGGAAAGCTGTTGACACAGTCTTATTTCAAAGGGTCTGTGCACTGTTTGGGGGAGGATTCCAGTCAGTACATGGAGGGCCAGCTGGCTGCCATAAAGTGTCCAGTGCCTCCTCTTGGTCGCTTTTTGTTGATATTTATTTCAGCAAGTTCCCCCATCCATGTGCAAGAAATTGCACCATTGCCAAACACAATGAAGGGCTGGCAAAGATGGCCTTACCACAAGATCTGATCTGTAATGTTATCATTCTTGTGGCATGATATTGTAAACGTTTAAATAAACTAAATAGAATGACAAAATAAACAGAATTTTGTTTGGGACATGAATAAAATGTTGTGATGTTTCCATTTTAATGTAATTAATCCAGATTCTGAAAGTCACCCAAACAAAAAGTAGACCTAAAAATAGCACAAAGATGCTGGCCTCCTCAAATTTGCTTGGTCTTCATGTTGCTGAGAATCACATGAACGAAGCAACAGTGCGAAATATACAAAGAAGGCAGTGTTGACTGTTCCTCAATCCTGTGTGATATGACAAGGTGTGCTATGCCGCACTGTTGTAAACTGTGCTTTACCTACATAGGCTTCCAACAGTCTATCTGAAGTCAATACATATACATTTGTATATAGATTAAGCTTCTGAGAAGAGTGTTCCCAATAAATTTCTTCCAAAACCTTAGGGAGAACCAGAGTCCCCCTGCCACAGATGCAGCAGGGACAGATAGTAACGCAGATGAAAATACCGATTCTTCTGATTTCAAAATTCCAAGCAACTTCACGCCTACTGAGGCTGAACTAGGAGACCCAAACCTAGAAGCTTTTTGCAAATCAGTAAAACATGAATTGGCAAAATTCCAACCCAGAATCCCAAGGTCAGACAATCTTGGTAGAGACGAAAGAATACCCTTAAGAGAACTTAAGGAAAATAAACAAATAGTGATCAAAAAAGCAGACAAGGGCTCAGCTATAGTTCTACAGAACACTTGTGATTATATAGCCCAAGCTAAACTCCACTTGTCCAATCGGAATCACTATAATTATGTTGGAAGTAATCTCACAACCTTACACAATGAACGGATACAAAGGACCCTTAAAGAGATGCAAACAAATAACAGCATCAGTCCCAAACTGTATAATTACTTACATATTAAGGAACCAAGGGTACCAAGTATTTATTTCCTGCCAAAAATCCACAAGGGAGTCGTCCCACCTCCGGTACGACCCATACTGAGTGCTAATGAATGCCCAACAGAGAGAATCTCGGCATATGTAGATTCCTTTCTCAAAACATTGGTTAAGAAAATTCCAAGCTACATCAAAGACACCACAGACTTCATACAAAAGATCGAAAGTCTGCCTCCATTACCGGAAAATGCTTTCCTGGTAACTCTTGATATTCAGTCGCTATACACAAATATACCGACTGACGAAGGCCTACACAGTGCAGCTAGAGCTTTACTGCATAACAGAGAACACTCACTCAAACCTAGCATTTTTGAACTGATTAATCTATTAAGATTAGTCCTCACCTGTAACAACTTTGAGTTTAATGGTGAATATTATTTACAAATAAGTGGCACAGCGATGGGTACTAAAGTAGCTCCATCTTTTGCAAATTTGTTTTTAGCAGAACTGGAAGACACCACTCTGTTAAAACACCCAATCTTACCCATAGTTTGGTATAGATACATTGATGACATTTTCTGTATATGGACATATACAGAACCACTGCTCAATGAATTCGTTACATATTTGAATTCTTGTCACCCCACTATCAAGTTTACTTGCAGTTCCTCCCAAACTGAGATCAATTTTCTGGACACCACAGTCCGAATAGACTCTCAACGTAAGGCATACACATCTCTTTACACCAAACCAACAGATACACACACGTATCTTCACTATAGGTCAGCACACCCCAAACATTCAAAAACTGGGGGACCTTACAGTCAATTATTGCGAGTCAAAAGAATTTGCAGCAAACCCAGAGACTATGAGGACAATTCTTTAAAAATCCTCAAATATTATGAGGAACGGGACTACCCTCCTGACAGTCTCAAGAAGTGTAAAGATAAAGTAGATGCTTTAGACCGGAAAGGCCGGCTTCATAATGATCAGGCCACAAATAACACCACCTCAAACAGTGATACAGATAGACTTTATCTAATCACTAGCTTCAACCCAGCCCTTCCCCCCATCAAGGAAATTATCCAGAACAATTGGAAAATCCTTGAAGCTTCACGATATGCATCAGTATTAGGGGATAAAGAAGTCATTGTTGGGTTTAAACGTCCAAAGAATCTTCGCGATCATTTGGTCCGATCTAGACCCAGGACAACACGGGAACAAGAAACCAATCCTGCAATTTCAGGCAGGAAACACCGCAATGAATGCACACGCACAAACTGTCAATACTGCAAACCTCTGAATACAACAGGGCGTGCAATGAGCACAGAAACTGGGCGAACTTACTCAGTCCCCCTAGGAGGATGCTGTGAAAGCTCCAACCTAGTTTATCTCCTCACATGCAATATCTGCAAAAAACAGTATGTAGGGCAGACCCTTCGTCCCCTCAGAGATAGACTGAGGGAACATTTCCGTTACATTAGTAACCGCTCAATGGAACAGCCCTTAGGCAGACATTTTGCACAAAGGGACCATGATGGACTGAACATAGAAGTCCATATCCTTGAATACATTCCCACACCCCCTAGATTAGTACGCAGCAGAGAGCTGCGTCTAACCCGGGAAAAACATTGGATGCATCAATTACGCACAGTCGAACCATTCGGTCTCAACATTATGGGAAAGTGAGCACGTTTGCTCTGTATAATGCTAAATTTTTACTGTCAGAGCTCACTTTCCCTTAATAAGCCAGTATAATTTCCACATATCTTTGTGAAGTTAAAAAATGGAACACTGCAAATACACCTTCTTAATCAAGAAATTGTTACCCATGCACTTCTTAGTCCCTATTCAGGGCATCAGCACAATTATTCAGTTGTCCTGATTTGACCCAGCCCATTAAAAATGCACTAACTGACCTTAGTTAAGTCCCAGATCGGATTTCCTTATTTGGGAGATACTGATTTTTAAATCAGACATAAGTCTGATTTGAAGATGATCATGATGACATAATCAGTCAATTATGGCCAATCACGCTTAAAACGTAAAGATAATACACGTGCGCACGTAACAACAAGCGTAACTCCAAATAGGTATAAAAGGGCGCAGGCAGTCTGCCTAACCGTCCCTGACGAGTTGAATAAATCAACGAAACCGGTCGGACATCAGCCTCTAGACTTAACGGCCTTTTGCCTTGTCTAAGCTCATGTTCCCAATAAAGGTTTCACTGTACCACATCTTACCAGCTGAGCACCCTTGACTTTTAGAAACTTCTCAGTGTGACACTCATGTTTATTAAACTTACTTGTTGAATATTACCAACAAAAATTATATTTACAGTACATGTATTTCAGACTTTTTGGTCCGAAAGGTGTGTTGTGCATGAAAAGAACAACATGATGGCCACCTGGTAAAATGGAGCAATACGGCAACAATAGAATTGGCACAAGCTACATGCATGTATATCATAAAGATGTAATGCCATACTTCATTCCCCATGATAATTTTCCACAAATCCTGTAACTTGAGATTCATTGCAGACTAGATGAAGTTTCCATGATATTTTGGATGATAATGCACAAACTTGTACATGTGCTAAAGTTGCAGAGTTCAATGTTCATATTTGATGTATGAGCTGTACGCATGTACATAATATTGAACATTTACTTTACAGTTTACACTGCACTGATCACAAATTTGATCCAGTGAGTTTAGCATCATTGTACTGTGCCCATAGATTTCCATAATGAGACTGTTCATTTCATTTAACTCCACTGATCATAGGTTGCACAACACAGATGATCACTCATGTCCCTCTACTTGGATGGAAAAGCATACATACACATACATGTATCTCAAACATGTCGGTCTGTGCTCCATCTGCAAACTTTTGCTTGTGGACATGATGTAGAGTCCACAGTTTTCAAGTTATCCCTCTATGACTTTCGGGACCTACCAAGTGTATGAAAATGTAGGTCATGACTGACATTGGTGGTGATAGCTCTAGTATTAGGTGATATATGGGCCAAGATGTAAACATTTTGATTATGTCATTTTTCTGATTTTTTTAATGAATCATCACAAAACGTGGCAGGAATGTTGATCAGGTTAAAAAATAAAAACACATTGAAATTTGGTGGTGCACCAAGTCTGCAGTATTACAAAAGATATGTACCAAAATGTGCTGAAAATACATTGAAAAAAATCCATATGTTGAGACAGAATGAGGCTTATGATACCAAATGTGCCACCGATCTATGTTTATCATATGTAGGAGTTTCATATTGCATGATATGGATGATCTTGACATACTTTCTGAAGGTCACAGAGAGAATACATTTTAGGAAATGTCTCTCTTTTCTTTATGTTCACCGGTCTTAACTTGTACACATGTATCAATATACCATAACAGGAATATGATAGAAACAAAAGTCCATGACATGGAGTCATGGTGGCAACACCGGTGGTATTAAGTGGAACTAACGTCATAGGTACTGCTAGTAAAAGTACATCAAATTCATTATTTTGATTGTAAATTGAGATGGAACTTGTAAAATTCACACCCAGTATGCATTGGGCCAATAAGCAAATTTTGGGTGCCGTTGACCTACTTTTCAAGGTCATTAAGCACTTCAGAAAAGGATATTTAATAAAGTATTCTAAGTTGATAAAGGGTGAAGGGAACAATACCCAAGGTACATGTATCACAAATGTGTGTTCATGTGATTGTTTGATGTTGCATCATATGGATAACTTTCACTAATTTCTGGGTCATTGGAGGGAATAGATTTCAGGCAATTAAGCCGTGGTGATGATCATTGGATTATATGTCAGCTGAGCATTAGGCCCATGGACCTCTTGTTTAAGATGTAATGTGTACTTTTTGCCAAAATGATATAGGTTTTAGCTAACAATAGGATAAATAATGTCATATTGCAAAAGTTAGAGTGAAATATCAAGAATGATTTACAGTGTCATTGAGTTAACTCTTTCAATGCCAATCATGTCTGAAGTCGATCTACTAAAGTCAGATAGGTCTGAATTATCATCAGGGTCCCAGATTCGTATTCCTCATAAAAAGAACTTTTTTCCACCAGTATGCCTAGATAGTTCCAGAGAGAATACCCCAGGTCAACAGCTTTTCTTGACGTGCATTGCACCCTATGCGCTCTGAGAAAAGCTGTTGACTCAGTAAAAATTTGGCACTGAAAGGGTTAAGCTTCCCAAGACAACAGAAGCTGTAACCAAACACCTGTCAAAAGAGAACAATTCCCCTGGATAATATATGTAACCTTATGTACCGTGCTTCATTGAGAAAAAAATGGTTGAAATGGTGCACTCAAATGTTTTTGACTTGAGTAGAAGTTTGCCTGTAGGTAGGAGAGCAGATTTCAATATTTGCTCAGAGAATGAATTGTTTCATCAAAAGCAGGAAAATTGGATCCTTTGAAATATTTTGGATAAAACGTGCTAGATGTCAGATAAGACAAGGCTTTGATTATTATCTGATGGAGGTGTACATATGGACTTGCTTCACATGCATGTGACCAAATTATTCCTTTTGTTGCAGATTCTTGGGTCAACCACAGGTGAGTTGTTCAGTGTTCTGATTATATCAGAAACAACACAGCTATTTTAAAAGTGAAGATTGATGATGATGTCACATACAGAATGTACATTGTAATGATTGTAACATTAAAATTAGTGTTATGCATAATATTATTTATCTTCAAAAACAGTTTACATGTGCTGCAGGACTTCCGTATCACCAGTGCCAGAAATATGTCCGTTAAGCTCTGTGGTTGCCATGTCCATTCCTGTCACTGCCTATTTCTCAAAACTGATTGGAGAAAATTCAAGAATTTTATTTCATTTTTGACCAAAACATGTTCAAAAGATAATTTTTGGAAAAGGCAATATCAGCGTGAAAGATAATAATGGGTCTTCAGTGGGTATCTGTCAGGACACATTTTCAGCCTGGACATGTGTCTCTGATAATGACTCGTGTCTCACCTTAATATTAAATGAAGACAACCTATTTGGAAATCAGTGACAATGTAATGATTGTTTTTGCTGCAGTTTATTGATTGGGTTAATCAGGGACAATGTTGTCATTCCATGGACAGTGTAGGCAGAAAATGAAGAAATATTTGTTACGCTGTCGTGTCCAGTGAACAAATTTGCATTTATTTTGGTTTTACCAAATTTTATGATCATGACTACAAACCCTGTCCACTACAACATGAGCCATTTACAAAGAATCTTAAAGTTGGCGTTCAATGTGACAGTGAGAGTAGGACATTTGTGGACATTGTTGACTTAGCTTGAACAGAAGGTTGAACATTTTTTTTTAAAGTCAGCATTACATGTATGTTATTTGAGGCTAAAATCCTCGACTAAGTGAGACCCCTGTCCCTATGCAGTCACACACACATCCCCATAATGAGTCTACACTTCCTGTGAACATCCTCGGTATCAAAGTGTATTCATACTGAGCCAGCCAATCAGCATCCAGAAAAATCAAATATGGCAGACACAAAAGCAACCTATGCATCTTTTATGCCCCAGTCTTTTATGTTTGTATATAATCCGTAATTTACCAAATGAAAGCATAAATTGTGAGTGTCTGATGCTTTTTGAGAGTTAATATGTTCATTTCATCTGCAAAATATCCATAGAGTCAGCCCAATGAGAGGCAGCTCAAACATTCACTTTGAAGGGGTACACCCTAAAAATTCCACTGTGTCCTACTTTCAAATTATCTAAACTTGCTGGAGACTTTCTTTGAAACCCGAATCCCTTACAGATTTGGAGGCCGAGATATCTACTGTGCCCATAAATAATATCCTCTTTGCACTCAGCCCACTTATTAGCTTGATGAACAAGGGAGTCTGAGTCTGAGACCTCATTTTCCCATATTTCTAAATGGGGGTGGTCACTTTCTGGGGACATGCACCCCTTATAGATCTTGACATGGAATCACCAAGTATGGTATTTCTGTACTGGAGGACAAGTTTACTTTCATAAAATTGGGGTTAAAGGCCATTTTGGCCCACCCCTAAGGAGAGGCAACAAGAAATCTGACCCCACCCCCATTTCAACCGGGGACAATCAGAGAAAATTAGCTAAAATCATAGGAAGACTGAAAGTAAATGGCTCATAATTATTTTAAAACATGGACCACAATCACATCTAACATATACATAAGAGTCACTTGTGTGCGCTTACTCCAATTAAAGAAATTCAAGTTTAACCTACCCCCCTCCCCAACAGAAAATCTGGAAATTGAACTCTCCCTCATTCATCCTCTTCCAGGCCTATCCCGCTGGGTCCCATGGCCCAATGGTGCATATTTGTGGTCAGTAATTACATCCAGATGTGTAACTGACTCCCCAGTCACAGTCATGTTTCCATCTTGAATGATAATCATGCTGCAAACAGGCTTCCATTGGTCAGATTTGGCCTTACCCTGTGTTGGGGCCCAACTTTTTTGCTATCTTTACCTGTTAATGTCTGTAATCCTCAAAACTATATATCATCAACTCTGACCCTTATAAAAGAGAGCAATTCAAGCAAAGAAATAATTGGTTTGCAGCAGAAATTAACAATAAAATATGTGATATAAAAGTTGAAGGGGGAGGGTCACTTGACCCAAATTGGGAAATCTGATTGGCTTACATGGGCAAGTGGTTCTAAGTGTCATGGATACTGGTAAACAGATGCCATCGTGCTGATGGTTCTTCATGGAATTTATGTGAGTGTTTTTATAATTTAACTGAGAAAACATTGTTTTGCAGGGCACAAAGCATCACGACATAATTCACCACATACCAACAAAGAAAAACCACCAAAAAGGCTGTTGTCAGGTGAATCACCTTACACAAGCAAAAAAAAAAAAAAAAAAAATCCTTGCATGTCTGTACATCTGTAGGTGTCCTAGCTTCCCTGATTACACTAGAACTCAAGAAAACCAATTAAAGCTATTCCCCGCCCCCACACAAATGCATTGGTTCCCTGCCTTGAGAGACCACCTTCTTTGAAAGACCACATTTTCAGCATACTTTGCTCAGTACTTTTCTTGTTATTTTTACCTCCTATGAGAGACCATCTGTCTTGAGACACCACAATTGGTCATCCCTAGGGGTGGTCTTACAAGTGAGGTATCACTGTAAAAGATTTCAAGCAAACTTAAAATGATAACCCAATCAGGGATGGCAGACACCTATAAACAAAAAAGATCTGACACTGAGTGAATAGTGATCCTAGCTGTGTGAGTCATTGATAAATAAAATACAGAATTCTATCACTGAGTCTTATCTATAGAAGCATATAATTATATGCATATATCTGTCTTCTGTCTTCTGAACTTCAACATGTTAACTACATTTCCTAATCACAGATTTAACAAGTAATAATTTCAGGGATTCAGAAAAAATGTGTTTGATTTCAATTTAGCGCCAAGTGAAATATGATATTTAGTGGCTTCCTGTATATCTCATTTCAGTGTTAAACTAAACAAATACTTCAGTGGTTGCAGTTCATCCTTTTGCCCACACAACATTAATCTCCTCACGCTTCAGACATTACCCTACTAGTATGTTAATTAATTGGCATACCATACTATTAGTCGGGCCAACATGCTTGTGTATGGTCACATGGCCACCCTTGATGCCAAACTGAGGCCCTGGTAAGAGCCCCCAGATTGACCCAGAAACATGCATGTGGGCCCGACTGGTGGTCAATTTGTGCATACTAGAAAATACTGACTTTGATAGTGGTCAGTTCCTTTGTGATAAATTGCTTTGTATTGTCCATCTCTTGCCAGAGTCTCCCACAAGAAGGAGCCAGAGGAGAAGCAGGGGTCGTGGTGGCAGCAGAACTATCCTGAGTGACTCAGAGTCGGAAGATGAAGATGTACTAGTACTGCCTCCTTTCAATGTTGCTGGAACGCCTCTTGCAAACAGGTGCCTGAGATGTAGGCAAATGCCTTAACAACAACCTACAGTACATATCTCACGGAATAAGCCAAATTTCCTCAATGTAACATGATAAGGCACCTGATAAGCAATAAATGGCCTGTACTCACTATGGTAGCAAGATTCCGAACAATCTTGCAGTATGTGCAATACTTTAAAGGAAGGCTCGCATGAACCTTAAGTTCTAGTTTATTATTAAACATAGTCACTCCACACCACCAAGTATGGGATACGTGTTGAAGTATTAAGACATCTTTTGTATCATATTCTTTTGTGTGAAGATAAAACTTCATATCTATTAATTTTGTACGAGTGCCTCCACCTGCACCCAGGTATTAAATTAAACTGACGTCAAAGGAGATAATGTGTAAAAGGGGAAAGAACATTGATTTTAAACGTCTCCAAAAATTTCCAAGTTACCCAAGGCCTAACAAAAATATATATGTGGTTCCGATAACCTGACTGCATCCTACTGAAAAGGCCCAACCCCAAATCAATTTTATAAACCTTAAAAAAACAGAACAATACATGTAGTTTCAAGTCACCCTTCTCTTATAAAATTGATTCACCCTGGCTGAAAGATTTTATTGAGAAAGTGGCCAGTGTGTGTCATTATTTTGCAGTAAAATCAACTGAAACACGGCATTTTATTTCAGCTTGTCTGGAGGGTAAACTTGGGCCGGGGAAACCGCGTAGCTGCACAGGCACAGTTTGTTCCGGGAAACAGCATAGCTCTCATGTTGAAAACTTTTATTGAGAAAGTGGCTGTCGTCTGTCATTATTTTGCAGTAAAATCAGCTCAAACAGAGCATTTTATTTCAACCTGTCTGGAGGGTTAACTTGGGGCGGAGAAACAGCGTATATTGCTGCTCACACATAAGTTCCATTTATGCTGGCATTTTTAGCTCAGCTGGCTTATCAGCCAGCAGAGCTTATGCCATCACTCTTCGTCCATCGTCGGGTGACCGTTCACAATTTACGTTTTCAACTTCTCCAAAATCATCAGCCAGATTCACTTCAACCTTGATAGCAATGTACCAAGTTTGTTCAAATGGTCACGCTTTAGTGATTTTTGCATTTTTAATGAATTTTTTGTTCTTTTTGGGGGCAAATCTAAAAAATCTCCTTTCCAAAAACTGCTCACCCAATTGCTTTGATATCACACAGGAACACTCCTAGGGACTCCTAGTTCTTAATTTGTTCACCAGGTGGCACAGCATTTTCTATTTTTTAATGATTTTTTGTGTTTTTGCTATTTTTGACTTCTCCAGAACCGTCACTCAGATTTAGCTGAAACTTTGTGGATATGTTCCTTGTGAAAGATCATTAGGTTGCACTGCTTTAGATTCCTGATTTTTAATGATTTTTTCAATTTGGGTACTTTTAAGTAAATGCACCTATCCTATTGATTACTATATGTGTAAGTCAATGGGCATTTTAATGCTAATTCACATTTTCAACTTCTTCCCTGAAACTGTTATCCAGATTGACTTCAAACTTGGTGGCAATGTACCTTGGGTGGATCTCTACCAGGTTTGTTCAAATGGTCACTCTTCAGTTGGTTTTTTGATTTTTAATGAATTTCTATTTTTTTTGTCAAATCTTAAAAAATCTTCTCCAAAGTCGCTCAACCAATTGCTTTGATATCACACAGGAACAACTTAGTTCTTAATTGGTTCACCAGGTGGTGCTGCAATTTTTAGTTCAGCTGACTTGCTAGTCAGGCTGTCCTTTTAGGAGGCTCTGCCTTCTGTCTTAGAATTGCAACCCTGATATTGTGGGACAAGCTTAGGTCAGCTGAGCACGAGTTGTTCACGCAGCCGTCAAGTTATATCTTGTTACACTTTCCTGAAATTAACATCAGCAGCTGTTGACCCTGTCACCCCCTAAGTTAACACAGTGTGATGCTAACTGTGACAAGGGACAGGATCCCGTATCTCATCAGTTAAGTTTCCTCTGTCAAAAACAATCACACGGTGTTGTAAGTTACATGCAGAAATCAATCATTTCTTTTCAAGGCGCCAGTGGGCCCGAGTGGCCATGATGCTTTGATGTGCAACTTTGTCTTTGCTTTAATTTGGCGCATTTTGCAACAATTTACATATACATGTACTGAACTGAATCTCCTCATAATATTTCTGCGCAGGAGAACCAGATGGTCTGTTTTGTGCTCAAAATAGACATGGTCCATACATGTAATTCTGATTATTCATGAAATAGGCTATGCGTAGGCCTACTTGATGCTCACCTAGCCCTTCAGCAAGAAAGGAAGTTGCATACCCTCGAATGAAAAACACCGTGTTTCTAGTTCAGTAGCCTTTCATGATTTTAACTGTCCTTTTGTGCATAAAACAAATGGATTTTAATAGTACACTTTTTTTTTAAAGTATGAGCTTACTTGTACATATTTCTGCTTGAAACAATCAATTTTTATGTGAGGGTGTATGAACATAACATTTGTGCCTTAATTATCAGGATTCATCATGTCCATCTGGCCAAATGCATTTTGCCATCAGCCAAACACATTATGCGTGCCACCAAAAGCATTGTGCCAATGGCAAGTCGCTAGATACTTCTGGCATATTTGGTTGTTGAGCATGAGCATTTGGCGATGCAATTTTTTCTGCACCAGATTTTATGCCGGAATGGGGGACAAGTTTTGTGAGGGTAGTTATGTAGCTGCGTCACCATGGTTCTTTGGTGAAACAGCATATTCCTGGTTGTTTGGTAATTGTTATCATAATATTACAGGAGGCTCCAGGTGTTTGTTCTCTGCTTTACGAGGGCAAACTGATGTTAAAGTACTTTTAACACATGACTTACTATCTTAACTAATAATTTCCCAGCTTGGTTGTATCTGAAGCAGTTATCATCATTAGTTACAAATGCAAATGTGACATGATACCTTGAGCTGGCAAATCATGCACATTGGCAAGTCCTGTTTTGAACATGGCACAACGCATTGCAGAACAGTCACACAAAAATACATTTGATTTGGAGATGAAAGTGAATCGCAGCCACAGCATATATCATAACATTATTGATGCTCTGAAATATTTGAAAAACATGTAGTTTTGGTTTCTATGAGTTGTTGGCGGTGGTGGGCCTCAGAATAGGAATATTGTATCAGACACTGAAGTCGTGCCGAGGCTATGAATTCAGTAGCAGCACTGGGCTCAAGTGCCAAGCACCTCTGCTGCATCAAAGCTGGAGCTTAGTAGAGAAGATTGCCCTGATAGTGGATACAGGTCTGGATACAGGTGGGGTTTTATATAATTGGCAATGAGCAAGGTATCCACCATTAGATGAAACCATGCAAGGATTCCAACCAATAGGAACGTTGTGCATTGAGGTTTATGAAACATCCACGGTATAACTACAACTGAATAGTGAACAGTATTGTTGTTGCAACTCTGAAGAAAAATGCAACATAAACAAGCTGCAGCACACCGCACAGGAAAGTGTTACAACTACTGTAGCCTGCCTCATTAGTACTCAGGCATGTGAACTAGCAATTAATTTTAATTCAACACTTGCACTTAAATTGATAAGAGTTCTGTTTGTTTCCCATGATCCTTGAAGATTTACCCACGATGACTGAAGATTCCTTTCAAGTTCCATACAGCCTGTACTTCCTGTGATCAAGACAAATCAATTGATTTCCATCTGAGAAATAAAGCAGACAGTTTGAAACATAATTCTTGCATTTTTCCACACGTTTATAAAGGTCATTGTCATAATAAAACTGTTGCACCAGACACTGAGAGCCTTCCTTTAAATTTTACATGCCAAAAAATTCTTGCAGTGTGATTTTTGTCATATCTTAGTGACTAGTAAATTGGAAGTCACATGCTAACGTAATGTGTCTCGTCATCTTATTGTGCATGTGTTAATTTAGCTCTTGTACACATATTTTCATGCACAACTTCCTAGCAAATGTTGCATGTGTCCGGAACTTGCTTGACTCACGTTACACTGTAAGTTGACAGCCCAGACTCCACTACAATACGTCATTTAAAGCATCACCCAATGCAAAAATAACAGAATGGAACAAGGGCAGTGTGCTTGTTAGGTTGAAAATGTTGTATGGCATCTGTGGATAATGATATAGCTTATCCAACCCTCTCAGATGTATTGTCGGCCAATTTACCATCAAAAGCAAGCTTTCTTATTCAGGAATTACAGGGAAGCTAAACATCCTGAAAATTTCACCCTGCTTATGAAGATTTTTGTACATGTAACCACTCAGTGTATCTACAGCCCTGGTTAATTACCATTCATGTTCATTGGGTTGGTTTGGAAGCATCCGCTTTGGTATTCAAGAGCAAGGTGGCTCAAAATGAGGCTAAGTCAGCACATAGGGGCTTTTTTCTCTGCACAATGTATAACCAATTAGATGTGAGCAGCCACAATTTTAAATTCTGAAATATCACCCTTAAAATGGTCACTAGGCATTCAGTTCCTGTAGGGCCAATCCGAGATCAAGTTTCTCAGAGACCCCCTTATTATAGTCATAAATATCAACCTGAAGATGGATGCCACAGGGTTAATATTTATGAAATCATTTTGTATGGATCTGTGAGAATCCTGTTCTCTTATTGGCCCTACAGGAACTGAATGCCTAGTAACCATTTTAAGGATGATAGGATTGCGAACCTGGCTCTCTTTTGTCATAATTTAATAGTATTGGATGATATGTGGGTGAGAATGGCTAGTACCCTAAGGAACTGCGTTCTATAGGCCTATTATTAACACCAAATGGAAATACATGTATAAAGGCTATCACATGGTTGTGCTGTATCACCCGTCCCCGCCCTCACACCCGTATCATCACTCGACCTTTGGTCTCATGAGGATACCAGTGCTCTAGGGGCTGATACAGGGGGTGATACAGCTACAACCATGCAATACCTTTTATCATCTTGTAATCTACCTGAAGGACATATTGTCATCTTGAAGTTACATCCTGATGTTATAAAATGAAAGTCTCATGCCTATTTGACAACAGATAGACAGGTGTAATTTATATCTGCTAATTCCCTATGTTAATCTATGGAGAATAGGTGAGGGTCACAGAAAGTGTCATAAGATGTGGGCGGTCAACCACGAACAGGATGGGCAGCACCACCTAAGCAGGCGAATTTAGCACCCACCCAGATCTCTCCTAATCTGACCACCGACCTGGTTTACCAGCAATAGAAACTTAAGCAAAATTTATAGACATTAGAATTCAACAGCCTTGTCATTTCGTATATGTTCTCTGATTATCTTGTCAAGTGAAGCATTTATGATGAACTGGTGAAAAATTTTTGTGATGTTTGAATGGAAATGGGAGTCTTCTCATGAAACTGTAGAAAAGCCATGTAACGGGTACACTGGTTAGAATCACCAGGCACAGCATAAGAAACGAAAGTGGATTACAGTTTACGATGGCAATTCAAATGTCAGTCAAGGACTGTGAATCTTAATCACAGTTCTTAACCTTGAGCAACCTTATTATAAAATAAAAAAAAGTCTTAAAAAACCCAGGGATACCTTGTGTGGAGAGCATGAAAGAATAAAATTATGGATATGTTGTGTTGTGCCTTTTCAGACCTGGTGGCAGTGATCAGACAACAGGTGGCAGCACAGATGCAGTCAATTCCCCAGAGGCCAGACCTATTCAGTGTCCCGTGTGTCTAGACAGCATGAGGGAGGTATACACGAAATATGTCTCTGTTGTTTGTTTGTTCCTCAGACAATAAGCATCAACCAATCACCACTTGAAACTGAATTGCACATTGCCATTTTAGTGATCTGTAAAGTCGGTGGAGTGATCAGTTATCTGTAGTGGGCAATGTTCTTTTTGTTGAAATTAGAATGAACTCAGTTTGGCTGGGTCTTCCAAAAAAAAAACCTAGATCACTGGTGGTTTTGGAGGCATATTCATGCATTTTTAAAGGGGTTTCAGCAATTTTCATATTACATATCAGAATCTTTTTTTTTTTTTTTTTTTTGCATATCCTTTTATACAGTAGTCCCTCCTTTGAGAGACCACCCCTAGTGCCACCCAAAAGGCAGTCACATATAGCAGGTGGTCCTTCAAAGGAGGTATAAATAACATGAAAAGTACTACAGAACGACCTGACAACTGTGGTCTCTCAAAGGAGGTGGTCTCCCAAAGGAGTGGTCTTTCAAAGGAGGGACTACTGTATATGGTTGAATGAAAATGTTGGTGGAAAATTTGCTATCTGTGATAAATCAATTAATTTGGGTGTTTTTGTTAAATATTTGCAATTTGCTCTTAGAAATGGCATTATTTCTGGTACATGTCTGTATGCTACATGTGCTTCTTTTCCTCTTGTTTACGAATCTTGATCAACCCATATGATAAGCAAAACAAAACAGTTACATATGGCATTAAATAATTTTTACACTTGGAGTGATCTGACATCATTCACTATCTTCACAGTGCTTCATTTGTTCATGTTACCAGATTACCATGGAGGCAGAAGGTAAACAGGCATAGTTGTTACTGCAGGATTTATACATACATACATACATATACATATATATATATACATATATATATATGTATATATATATGTTTATGTATATATATATATGTATATACATTGTATATATTTTTTTTTCATAGTGATTAAAAAAGCAGACAAAGGCTCAGCTATAGTAATCCAAAAGACACATGATTACTTAACCTTAGGCTTTACCCACTTGTCTAACACAAATCACTATAGAAAAGTGAAGACCAATCTCACTAGCACTCACAATGAACAAATACATAGAACCCTATCTGACATGCTAGACAACAACAGCATCAGTTCCAAAAAATTATGTAACTACCTGTACATAAAGGAACTCAGGGTACCAAGCATTTACTTCCTACCAAAAATTTACAAGGGGACACTGCCTCCCCCTGTTCGTCCTATACTCAGCGCAAACGATTGCCCGACAGAAAGAATATGTGCTTCTGTAGAATTCTTCCTCAAACCATTAGTCCAAAAGATCCCGAATTACATCAAGGACACAACAGACTTCATTAACAAAATTGAAGCTCTGCCACCACTACCAGAAAACACCTTTCTGGTTATTATGGATGTACAATCTTTGTACACCAACATACCGACAGATGAAGGGCTACTTAGCAGTGCAGGTGCTCTGTTATACAACAGAGACCATTATGACAAACCAAGCACAACCTAACTTATCAGCTTGCTACGTCTTGTCCTAACATGCAACAACTTTGAATTTGATTTACCTCCAAATAAATGGCACCTCCATGGGCACTAAAGCAGCACCCTCATTTGGCAACATCTTTATGGCAGAATTGGAAGAGACTCGCCTCCTGAAACACACCCTCTTCCCACTAGTGTGGTGGAGGTACATTGATGATATTTTCTGAATCTTGACATGTTCAGAAACAGATTTACAAGAATTCATGACATACTTGAATTCTTGTCACCCTGCCATCAAATTCACTTGTAAATATTCACAAACACAGGTCAATTTTCTGGACACAACCATAAAACTTGACGCAGAACATAGAGCATACACAACGCTCAATATATTAAACCGGTAGACACACACACGTACCTACATTACAGGTCCACACACCCGAGACATTCTAAATGTGGTGGCCCATATAGTCAACTACTGTGGGTTAAGAGAATCTGCAGCAAAGAATCAGACTATGAACAGAATACACAAAAAATTCTCCACTACTACACACTCAGGGGATATCCCTGAGATCGGCTAGAAGAGTCAAAAAAACAAAGTTGACTCCCAAGACAGAGCCACACTGTTGGCTCCCAAGCAGAATGAAGACATCAGTGAACAAGAAAATTTCTTCTTAGTCACGACATACAACCCAGCACTCCCACCACTGAGAGATATCATTTCCAAACATTGGAACATACTAGAAGCCTCTCAATATGCAGTAGCTTTTAAAGACAAAGGAGTAATCCTAGGGTTCAAAAGAGCACCAAATATGTGTGATATTCTGGTCCACTCCAGAATTAGACACAGTGATGACACACTGCATCCACCGGCCATCACAGGAAGTAAACAGAAAAATGAATGCAATAGACACAATAGCAAATACTGTACTTACCTGAACACCTCAGGTACAGTAACTAGCTCACAAACAGGAAGAAAATACAGAGTCCCAAAAGGAGGGATGCTGCAAATGCTCAAATCTAGTACACCTCCTTAGTTGCAGATACTGCAACAAACAATACGTGGGACAAACTAAACGTCCATTAGGTGACAGATTGCGTGAACACTACAGATACATTAGCACACAAAATGTAATTCAGCCACTTGGTAGACATTTCACCCAGGTAGGACACCATGAACTCAACATTGAAGTTCACATACTCGAGTACATCCAAACCCCACCAAGATTAGAACGTACCATGGAGTTACGCCTAACGATGGAACGCCACTAGATGCACCAGCTCTGAACAATTGAGCCATTTGGTCTCAATACCATGGGGAAGTGAGCTTTCTTGCTCAGTCGTATACTAAATTTTCATTGTCTTAGCTCACTTTCCTATGATAAGCATGCATAGATTCAGACATCCATGTGAATCTTCAAAAAAAAACAAAACAAAAAAACTGCACACAGATATGAACATTGTACAGGAGCAATGCATCTACACTTTCCTGGACCCCAACACAGGGCAAGGGCCACCTAATCTTAGGGTGTCCCTTCCCTGTCAACCCAACATTAACATTTTGGACCAAGCCAGGTCAAAATCAGAGTGAGATCCCCAGCCAGGGGATTCCCATTCTGGACCCATTACAGCCAATGGGAACCAGATACAGATTATGACAAACATACTATTGTATTACGTCATAGTGCTGCTGAAACGTAAACACAAACCCACGTGTAACATTACTACAACAGCGCGATACTTGGGTATCAACAGTTTTTTTTGACGGTTGCTGATGAGAAACACATAGTATCAAAACCGGTCAAACCTGCGTTTGCCATTCAACGGCTACTTGCCTAGTCTTGCTCATGTATATATATATATATATATATATATATATATATATATATATATATATATATATATATATATATATATATATATATATATACTTTACTTATGAATGAGCATTGGAAAGGAAGTCAAGTGGACATGCAGCTTTTAGTCTTTTGTGGTCAGACTATGTGGGAGTCTGCAGCTTTGGTTTGTGAGGGTTTGGCTCTGAGTACCAGTGTGCATATGGTGCATGCCTCAAGCCCTCCAATTCCAGTTGTAAACCTGATAGTGCAGTACTAGCCTTCACACTAATTTCATAGCTTGACCTCCTATGTCCTTTGTATCACCAGCATAAACCTTAGACCTTTGTTTTCATGGGGATGACAGAATGGCAACATACTGCGCATGGAGCAGTGTGGCTACATATATTAGGTGTGCTGTTTCTGTTGCAGATTCGTCAGAACGGGCGGCGCCTCAACTCCACCATCTGTGGCCATATATTTTGCAGCCAGTGCATCCAAAATGCAGTAAAATCTCTGCGGCAGTGTCCAACATGTCGAAAGAGATTAACTTTGAGGCAAATACATCCTATATATCTGTAAACCTAGGAGATATGTCAAGAATAACTTGTAAATACCAACAGACATAAGTGATCTGCAGCAAGACTTGAGTGTCCGGTATCAATCACCAGAGACCTTTAGTATGGGCTCACTGTACATTATATATTGGTTGGGTTTTACTTGATAAGTCATATCCCAGGTACCTTTGTTGCAGCTTGAGCTTGACTTTGCAGGTAATTAAACAAAAACACACTGAAATTAACCTTTGGTACTTGAATTTACATTCTTCCTGAGGAGTTTTTAAAATGTAGGATCTTGAATTGTGATTCCATGTGCTTAAGGAATTAAACTGGAATGAACCACAATTGTGGGCCAAACATTTGAAATATAACTATATTTTGGAAATAAAAAGATCTTACAAATGAGAACACAGTTACAGTGACCCTCTATAAGAAGATGCATTTTGCCAAAGGCCACCCCACGTACTGGGCCATGGTCTTCACACTAAAAAAAAAAAAGTGTATTTCTATTAGTCTAAAAGGCTACATGTCTGATGTAGCAATTTTTGCATAACAGTAGGGATGGCCTCAATAGACAGGGACCACTGTACCTTTAGTTGTGTGCATTATACATTCCACCAGCATCCAGAAGACACTCTCATGGGCAATTAGTGAGTTTACTCATTGATATCAACTTTCCAAAGTTAATCATTCACTATAGGAACTTAGCAAGTCCTCTATTATCTGCAGCACATCATGTAAATGTGCCAAGCCAGAGGTGGGCCAAGAACCTGGCAACTGTGTTGTGCATAGGTCTGTCATGCAGTTGTTATCACAATTAATTAACAAAAACGCTGACTATAAATTCACAGCCATGTATGAGACATCATAAATGGTAAAGGGTGAATATTTCCTTTTGGGTTCGGGTACCACTAGCTTTCCTACACTGTCTATCGTGTAGGTTTGGGCACCAGTAGAGATACCCTATATTATGCAGGTTTGGGCACCAGCTTGTATGTAGCGCATTCTCTGCACAGTCCCGTTTATTGACACAGTAGTCCATAATCAGAGGCCACCACATGTACAAGGGTAGGCCAAACTGTGGTCACATAAAGCAGGTAGTCTCTCAATGGAGGTGAAATAACATTGAAAAGATAGCACTAGTGACCAGAGAAATATGACCCTAAATACAGTGGTCCCCCTCATATAAGGCCACCCCAAGTGCACCAGAGATATGGCCTTGTGACAGGGGTAGCCTCTCTTGAGGGGGGAAATGAAATGAAAATACCATAGTTGATGCATGGGCAAGTGGCCTTTGCAGAAGGGATGGTCTCTCGTCAGGGGTGCCTATCAAGAGGGGAACCACTGTAGCAAGTGGTCTCTCAAAAGAAAGACTACTGTAAATGATTGTTGAAGTTTTGTTTAATGATCAAATGCAGAGTATTGTTAGCTAATATACTGTTGTAATTTATATAGAGTAGTTCTGTCCAATGTAAAGTTTTTCAAACAAAATGTTTCATACTGAAATGCAGTATTTGTGCAATAAAAGAAGTATATCTCAGTGAGGGCAGAATTTATTGAATTCATTGCTGGTTTCTCATGTCCTACCACCAGTAAATTATACTTTCTTTCCCCCCCCCCTCCCCAAATTTGTGCAGACCCATTTCATAAGTTTCTTTTAGTAGTTGAAGACTAACTAATATGTAGCAAACCTGTTAGTTGGCAAGTGAAATCTGGGGAAAAATGTTAAAAGGACATCCTCACAAATGGGAAGGAAATCTAGGTTAAGCTGTTTTGACATGAAAAAATCGTTTCTTGATAACTGAAAAGTCTTGACTGGAAAATCATTTTTGACATTAAAAAAAAAGTCAATTTTGGTATCAAAAATGCTTGCACCAATCCAGCAAAGAGAAAAACGAAACAAACTTTGGTATGCAGCATTTAGTCATTACATGTAGGTAATTGACAGGGTGCATTCCTTATTTTTGGTGGGAAGCATTCCTCTTTGATATGAAAAAATTCATTTCTTGATAGCAAAAATATCATTTTTCAATATCTAGAAATAAATTTTTCATATCAAAGGTTCACGTTCACACAGAATGAATTTTTGACATCTAGAATTTATATTCCTTGATATCCAAAATATATTCTTATGTGAAAAATGATCTTTATATCAAATTGATTGATTGCTTTTTCCAGTCAGTAAAAGGTTGTCATTTTAAAGCTGCAAAGATGCATCCATATTCTATTTAATATCCATGCATGGTTTTTCCATGGCAATCTACACCTGCATTTTATTTTCAATTCCTGTCAAAGAAAAACATTGCTCAATCACGCCATGCGTAATAGTTTTTGCATGCTTTTAAAGTAAGAATAAATTGCCACAATATTACATCACTGGCCCTTCTAATTAAGCTTTAACAGACCTGTTCAGACCTAATTCTGCTTGTATTTGTACCCTTGAATTTATACACCCATTCTGCATTGGTCATTACATTTCGACATTTTTTTGTTTGGTTTTAATTTGAGCAAAAGTTAACTGAAATATATGACAGTGTAATTGAATTAAAAATTAAAACCAACATTTTATGAAATTTTAAAATAAAATCATCATTGACAAATTTGCACTGGATGCTTTGCCTGTTACTTCTGTCCTGCTACGTATCTTTATACCAGTGCTGTATTTTGACTCCACACCTGGTGTTGGGCAACAGATGGAACAGGTTTTTGTGTTTTATGATGTACACGTACAACTTTTAGGTGTATGGAAATAAGATTTGCTGATGTTATTTGGCATAAATGTAACGAAAATGATGCATCTGGATGATGAATATTTTGACAGGGTTGGTGCATCATGTCAAGCTATGCTGTCACAATTTGGTCTGAATTAGTGAGGAGAAATATGTGCAACCAAAGAGGTCAAGTTTCTTATTAGACTGGTCAGCTAATATGAGACATCACAAAATACCCCTTCACTTATGTATCTATCATGTGTGTGTTTTTTTGTTTTTGTTTTTTTTTTTTTGTGTTCTTGTTTTTTTTTTTTTTCAATATTATTTTGAATGGAGGTATCAAGAGTCCCAGAGTGGAAGGAGGCACCTGTACATGTGTCATGTGCCATCTATAAACATACCAATAGTGTCCTTTGATGACCACAATGGAGACACACACACACAATTTGGCTTCCTGCCAGGATTGGTTTCGACTTAATTTATGTGCATTGAGAAGATGAAGTGTGGGTGTTCAGAATGAGGGAAGTCTTGCCACTTACCTGGCACTTGTTTGCACGGTGGACCAGGAATGCATTTATAACATTGAGCAGTGGCATCTTTATTTTTACCAGCAGTGTATTTATCCTTATGTCACGGTACAATGGTGTAGTGCTTGACAGGTTTCCCGGCATGGTGTGTGGAAGCTGTAGCAAAACGTGGCCCCTGAGCCATGCCAAATATCATTGAAAACCCATAAACAATTGTACATTATTTGATTAATTAATGTTATATATCATTTTCTCTGTCAGATTAAATTGTCACACAGGAATAACATTGGCGAACAAAGCCCACTTTGCTTGGAATGTGAGGTAGTTTGGGGAAAAGACATCTGCAATTTAACTCTGTTGTGAGTTAGTGACTGGTAATGTACAAGGTAGGACTAGGGAGGATCCAATGTGGTACCACTTGTGCAGTGCATTGGTAGACATTACAATGGATGGACAGGTACTTCACGTACAGTGCTCTGGTGTACCATACAATATAGAACTGACCTGGTACTCCATGTACAACATAATGCAACTGACCTATTACATGCACAACACAAGATGTGTTCAGACTACAACTGATCTGGTACAACACATAATTTGTACACACCATGACTGATTTAGTACTATATGTGCAGTGTGTGAACAATGTAAATGATCTTGTATGTACTATACATGTATGTATAACATGTGTATGATGTAACAGCTCTGGTGCTGCATGGACAGTATGTGTGCACTGCATTGGCAATGATCTGTTACTACTGTCATGGACGTATAATCCAGATTATATGTCCATGTTACAGTGGTCCCACTCTTATAAGGCCCCTCTCACCAGAGGCCACCCCTCTTGAAAGGCCAGCATTCTTGTGCTGAAAGTATGGCATTTCCATTATATTCTCCCCCTCAAGAGAGGCCACCCCTCTTATAAGGCCTTTTTGGCTGCATGTGGGGTGGCCTTATAAGAGGGGGACCACTGTACAGTACATGCACATGTGTATGATGTAACAGATCTGCTGCTACATGTACAGCATGTGTATGATGTAACAGATCTGGTGCTACATGTACAGCATGTATATGATGTAACAGATCTGGTGCTACATGTACAACATGTGTATGATGTAACAGATCTGGTGCTACATGTACAGCATGTATATGATGTGGCAGATCTGCAGGGTACTACATGTAGAACATGTGTACACTGTAACTATGTTTACAACTGATCTGGTACAATGCATAATCTGTCCACTCTGTAACTGATCCGTTACTACATGTATGTGAATACTTACAAAAAAGACTGTCGCTGGAGGCACAGATACGATACATCAATAAATAGGCACAGATCACAATGGAGGACCTTGTGTGACAATCTTCCAGGAACTGAGAAATATTTTAGAGCAAACATCTTCACTTTTTTCAGATTTACCTTCTATCTGTAAAGTGACAACAACAGCTCAGTTTGTATATTAATTTTTATGCCATGGCTGATGGGTAAAAAATATGCAAGGATGTATGTTTATATATGTACATATAATAAATTTAGAATATTGTAAACTTAAATGTTGAGTTGAAAGAGTGAAGAACTTCTATAGAAAATAAAACAATGTTTGAAAATTGTTCTGTTCAGATTTGTACTGGTACATGACAAAAACTGAGTTTGGTCCAAATCATTTAGTGATATTGTTAAGTATTTAGTGATGCTACTAAATGTCTAGCAATATCTAATTTAGTGATATCACTGAATAGGGATATCGCTAAATATTTAGTGATATCTTGAAATCAGTTAGGGATAGCTGTAAATCATTTACTGATATTGCTAAAATGATTTGGCAATAGTGGTATAGAATTTGTCAGTCTTTTTGGCATAATACTAACGTTGTACCCTACATTTACATGCTCTCTCCAAAAGCTGATCACTCCAAGCAATTTTATACCATCAAAATTTACTCCAAGTATCTCCTCTGGCCTGACCTTAAGCAGAGCACCCTCTGTTGGACCAACGCTGTGCTCTGTACATGACCTTGCCAATTAGCCAATCACATCAGTTGTTCCTGATTGCACTTATAAAATTAATAATTATTGTCCCAGAACAATTTTATTTTCTGCTGTTAATTTATTTTATTACCATCAGGTGTAAATACAGCCCTGGTTACCATTCGTGTTCATTGGGTTGTTATGGGAGCATGAGTGTTGGTATTTCAGAGCAAGCTGGCTCAAAATGAGGCTAAAATTAGCACATGGAGGCTTTTTGGTATTTCAGAGCAAGCTGGCTCAAATGAGGCTAAATTTCAGAGCAAGCTGGCTCAAAATGAGGCTAAAATCAGCACATGGGGGCTCTGTCCTTGTAACCAATTAGATATGAGCAGCCACAAGTTCCTAATTTTAAATTCTTAAGTATCAGCCTCAAAATAGTTAGGCATTCAGTTCCTGTACAGCTAATCCGAGAACAGGATTCTCTCACATCCCATCATCACACATATAAATTCATGAATATCACCCTGAAGATGGATGCCGCAAGGTTCATATTGTGAATTTACAATTACGGGGTCTGTGAAAATCCTGTCTTCTGATTGGCTATACAGTAACTGAATGCCTAGTAAACAGGGGTGATAGGATTATGAGCCTTGCTGTCTTTTGTCCAAATTTTAAAGTATTGGACGATATCTGGGTGAGGCTGGCTACCCTGAGGATCTGCATTCTATAGGCCTATTATTTACACTGAATGGGAATATAAAGGTTATCACATGGCTGTAACTGTATCGGCGCCCGAGCACCTACATCGTCATGATACCTTTGGTCTCGTGATGACATGGATGTGAGGGGCCGATACAGCTAATCATGTTCTCTCCAAAAGCTGATCACTCCCATTCCCAAGCAATTTTACCCATCCCTGAGCACCGGTATCGTCACGAAACCTCCAGTCTCTTGACGATACTGATGTGAGGGGCTGATACAGGGGTGATACAGCTGCAACCATGTGATAACCTGTATTTATTTTGACTGAGTAGTTCTTACAATCCCATGCCTGGCCACGTAAAGTTGACAATATCTGTGACACAAAATGTTTAATACCTGCTTCTATCACTAGAACTGCTAAGCATGATTTTGTGGTACTTCACCATGAGTGGGACATGTTCTGCATAAGTCAGTATTGCAGGTTCTGAAGTGAATGCAGCAATGCTGGTTTATAAATACGGTTTATTAATTGTGGGCAGTTTCATGCTTTCAACTATGCTTGTGAAGATCTAGAGCTGTAAGGTTCCAGGCTACAAAGCAGACACCAGGCAATTGGGCAAACTAACAAAACACCCATCGATGCAAGGGTCAACTTTTCATTGTTGGTCCACAAGAAGAGCATATAGTGTGTTAGGATGACCTACCAGTCAACAGGTGTACTATGTGATTGGTCATGCATGTGCTTGTCATGCCAGCTCCTAGGAGGCTTGGAAATATTGGTTCCATTATTTAGCTTGCTGTTTTATATTCATGCCCTCAAATGAAACATAAAGTCAGCTTCTTGGACAGTGAACTTTGTATCTGTAGGATCCTCAAGCAGAGCTGTCCTAGATCAAACTCATTGGAGGAAAATTTTTAGTCTTTGGAGTATTTTCTGTAGTACTACACTTTGATAAAACCTTTTTTACGTATAAACCTTAAACCTTTTTTCAACAAATGTGTAGTCCAATTTTGCTACAATACACCAGCTGACAAGTGCCTTACCTCAACTCTAAATAACACAATGCACTGCATACCACATGTTTGTGTTTTACAGATACATGTACACTGTGCCTTGCACATGCCAGGCCACACCAACTATCTCATCAATCTTTGTTCTGATTTCCCTAGGTCAAAAAGATAAAACAAGTGCAACAATTGAGAACCCGTGTTCTATAATTCTTGCTTTGACCGGTTTTCCCAACCATCATCACACAGGCCTGAATGGTCCTATAAATGGATGGACTGAAAGTTGGCAAAATGAATTACATGTGTCCATTTTTCAGGAACTTGAAAAAAGTGCAAATGGCTGTTTTTTTCTTTATGTTTTCCACAGTGACTCTTCATGTATGGTCCTCTGGGATTGCTGTGTGTTGAGCTGGCTATTTTATACACACACAAAAAGGGGGATACATTCTGTAAGTTACGACAGAAGAATGACTGAGACCTTGGCTCTATGCCAACCTGGAGTCTAAGAAGAGTCCTTTCTGGAGCTTGAAAATGGATGGTACATGCTGAAGTTTGAAAAAATTGACGTACGAGGATGATTTTCTGTATTTTTTGAAGCTTTAGAAAAAATAGACCAGCGGGGTGCACTAGGATCAGATGGATTGACTACCTTGAAATGACCTTGTGCAGTCTCATTGATCTTCCCAAATGTTTCTGTATTATCACCTTCATCATGATCTGTCACAGGAACAACTTGATTCTTCTTTATTTCTTTCAAAAGCCTCTTTTTCTCTTTCAACATACGGTTTCTTTTCTTCTCGATAGATTTCATTTCCACCTTGTTTGCCAGCTCCTTTTGTTTGTCCACACACGCCACAGCAAACATACGGAATTCTCGGTAGTCTAGCTCCTGTATAAAGGCAGAGAAAGGATCAATCAACCAGTGCTGAGCTCACTGGCATGCAATGGTCCCCTCATGTAACATGTCAATCAATATAACAAACAATAGTAGATGCTATAGAGGAAAGTTTGCGTACATGTTGCTCAGTATGTGAATGAATAACTCTAGGCTTGTTCAAAAGCAAACCTGCAGTTAATTACATTTTAAATCTATTTCCATCTTCACTTGAAAGTACAGTTCAACTTGAAAAGGCATTGAATAATTGCAAAATACCACCCAAATAATCATACTGCGAAGTGTGAACTAGAGTAGGGCAGGCTACAGATCACCCAAGAATTTACCGACAAATCTATCTAACGCAATTCTAAAATTTTGGCTCCACAATGATGCACCCAAATGTTATTATTTGTGGCACATTATTTTACTGTACCTGATCACCTGACACGTCAAACTCATTGAAAATTCTTTTGACTGCATCCCCTCGGAAATTGAAAAGATATCCAAATTTCTCAAACTCTTCAGCAGAAATTGTGTTCGAGCCATCATCATCCATCAGGTCAAAGACAGTCCTGGAATGAGCATAGATGAACTGCTTTTCTTCATGATCCTTTATCACAGGAAAGAGAAGAATGATCTATAAATGACAGTGGCATGAATGGATGGATATTAAAGTTGGCAACAATATTTTCAAGAATAAAACCTGTAATTTGACATCACACTAAAATAGAAGACACTCTTGCCTCCTATCTGTTGGTCCACTTAAATGACTTTATGATATTGTGCACCTCCCTCATTGTAATGTTTAAATAGTAGAAAGGTCACCCTGATGGGCTTAAGACGCACTTTGCGGTAACAAGTGAAAAGCATAGTACATGTATTACATAAATAATAAATTCTGAGCAACTCTCGCTATTCTTTATGCACATCACCACATTTCAGGGTAGGTAGGTGCCACCCAGGGTTTGAAATACAGACCCAAAAATAGCTTAATGAATGCGGGAATGGGGGGGCGGGTCTTTGGGAGTGCCGCATGGTGGGAAATATTGAACACTGTCAAAAGCAGTGAGTTGTAGGACAGTCAATCTACAATATTAATGATGCAGGCAGGGCATCGCTTCTCCTAAGCAAGGACTTTCTGAAAAAATATGCTTTTCACACAAAAATATCGGTATACTACCAGCATGAAATTAGAAAGCGTGTGTGTGTCTTTCAGAGAGAATGGGGTCTTCGAGAGACACTAAAGCTGAAAATAGGCGGGTCTTTTGGGCAGCACTCACTTGTATTGGCGTATATGGGAAGTACCCCCACCCCTCCTGTGTGTAACCTGTTACCCTGGAAATCAAGTCATGCATGTACACTATACAGTGTTCTGTTTGCTTGTTTTCACAGATCAGTTTTAAATGTGCATGACACCTAAAAATGCCAGCAGATACAGCATGTGCAGAAAACTATGTTGTCCTTACAGATGAGCACTTGTGGTGAGCTCATAGCTGGTAGGGCTCATGTGCAGCTAAATGAGTTCATATATATGCACAACATTTTAAATATTCAAAAATCAAAATGTTAAGTTCTTCATTCACCAGAAAAGGCAAGCACAAATTTTCAACATTAAAATCTTGTGTATTCAACTGCTTGTCATGAACAGCATAACACTGTTCATTGAATACATGCATAGCTCACACATATAAATTGGAAGTTCGAATGGCATCTCTATAGATATGAAATCATCATTATTCCACATTTTAATTTTGTGTATTACGTAAAATTAGCATAAATTAAAATTTGACAATTTTCAGGCAGTTTATTGGATGCATCTATAGCACAAACATATGAATTGAAATTTCAATGGCACAGGTCTGTATTTGTAATAGCTTTAAAGATATTGTGTTTTGGCGAAAATAGGAGAGGTTACAATTACTTGTAGCTATGTATGTTTGGCTGAATACATGACTCAATGCACAAAATTCTTGTGGGCTAGAGGTGTACGTATTCCCATAAGATTCTATGTTCGAGTAATATTTGATTGGTTGAATAGTTTTGCAGCAAAGCTATAAAATTTACAGGAGTATTTTAACTATGATATGCAACCATTTAACGCAAGAAATTTGGTGCTTCTAGTTAGAGTGGTTTTAAAGTTACAACATATAGGTGCAAATTACAATTGAAATTCATAGAAATACACATACCTAGCCCACATGCATACAGAGCCCTTTACTAAGAACTGACATGAAATAGTTGAACTTGATCTTACATATATTGCATGAATTCAAATCTCAGTTTCCATGTCTTATTAATATTATTTCCTTATTCATTGTGTGTACCCATAGCACAAACGTAACATTGAAGTTGGAATGGCATCTCGATCTATAATTTTGAAGGTATACATCATTGTTTAACACTTCAATTTTGTGCACTGGCCCAAAATTTAAACTGACAGCTGACAGTTTCCAGTCACTATCCATTGGATGTACACATAACACAAACATATTAAACTTGGAGTTGTTATGCCACCTTTGTTTTAAGTAGTTTTGAAAATATTCAATCACATCACTTTTAATCCTTTCCCCCTTAAACCAGCCAAAACTGGCTGGTGGTCAAATGTCGTCTGCTTCAGCTTTTCAACTAATTTCAACAGTGATGAAAAACAACTTTGACTGAGAATTGGAGATGAGCCCTATGAGGATCACATGCCCCAGGTCAACAGCTTTCCAAGGAAAGCTGTTGACTCAGTTTTAATTAAAGGGGGAAAGGGTTAAACATTGCAATACAATGTATTGTTAGCCAAAATTTGCATTCAAATTTGACAGTTTACAGTCATTGCTCATTGGATGCTCCCATAGCACAAACATATTAAATTGAAGTTGGAAAGGCATCGGTGATTTTGAAGGTATTCATCATTATTCAACACTTCAGTTTTGTGCATTTGCCCAAATTTGAAACGACAGCTGACAAAATTTTTCAGTCACTATTTATTGGATGCACCCACAACACAAACATATACTGAACCAAACAAATAACGCAACTTTTTTATTTGGGTTTATTTTCACATTGGAACTGTATTTAAAGTTCAGAAATATACGAACCGTTGTTAAATCAGTCTAAAATAATGCACCAAGTAGTGTGACCTCAAGATCGAGTACCCTGACCTTGCCATGGGGTCATTGTCATGAATCAAGTGTGACTACAGCAGGCTATTTTACGCAAGTCTCTGACACCTGAAATTAAGGTTGCCAAGTCTTTGATTCTGGGACAGGAAAAGGCCACATTGAAATCAGCCCAAGCGTAACTGTGTGCGAGGATATGAGGCTTTCAAAGTTTGGTGGTTGTGCTGAATCAAGGACAACTGGAGGATTCAGTGTTACCCACATGACTAAAACATTCGCACCTTTACTGGTTGGGTGTAGCCCCTCACGGACAATAAAAGGGCAGCATGGGATTCATTTGGCACAGTATTCCAAGAACTATGGGTCGATTATCAACAGTAGATCGGGAGAGAGGAATTGGCATGCTACAGGCTGGTTTATCTGCAGCAGAGGTGGCAAGAAGACTGCAAGTCCACAAATCCACTATATCCAGACTTGCTTCAAGATTCCAGGAGACTGGGGCCACAGCTGATAGACAGCGTCCTGGGAGACCAAGAGAAACCACACCTGCACAAGACAGACACATCAGGGTGTCACATCTGCGGAACAGAACTCGACCAGCCACTAGAACTGCACAACAGACACCTGGCAGAACCAATAACAGAATATCTGCCCAGACAGTCCGTAATAGACTACAAGAACACCATCTACACGCCAGGCGTCCTTACAGGGGTCAAATTTTGACACAGGCAAGAAGGCAAGCCCGACGACAATGGGCTACTGCCCATACTCGCTGGACCCATCAACAGTGGAGGGATGTGCTATTCACCGATGAATCCCGCTTCACCCTGTATCATGCAGATGGTAGGACACATGTTTGGCGACGAAGGGGAGAACGCTACTCAGATGCCTGTGTGCTGGAAACAGATCTATTGATTTGGAGGTGCATCAGTGATGGTGTGGGGTGGAATTTCATTCACAGCCAAAACCCAGCTAATCTTCATTGAAGGCAATCTTAATGCAGCCCGTTACAGGGATGAGATCCTTCAGCCTGTTGCTGTCCCTTTCATTAGACACCACCAACTCCACTTGCTTCAACAGGACAATGCTCGGCCCCATGCCACTAGACTGACGATGGATTTTCTGCAAGGAGAAAGAATTAACGTTTTGCCATGGCCAGCCTTCTCACCTGATATCAATCCCATTGAGCATCTTTGGGACTACCTTGACCAGCATGTTCGGAGACGGGATCCAGCGCCCGCCAACCGCCAGCAGCTTCGCCAGGCTCTTCAAGAAGAGTGGGATCGTGTGCCCCGGCAGATGGTGCAGCGGCTAGTGTCATCCATGCACCGACGTTGCATAGCAGTTACAGATGCTGATGGTGGTCACACACAGTATTAGTGGACATGCCAATTTGTGAACTTTACAAATCAATGTTGCCCTGTTTATTGCCAGCTGGTCGCGCCCTCGTTGACAGTTTCAAGTTTTTGTTTTTCACATGTTATGCCAAAAAGACTGCAGAATATGGATCTAATTTGTTTCTGTGATATGAAAGTAACAATAAATATTTAAGTTAAAAAGTTTAAGGGTTGCGTTATTTGTTTGGTTCAGTATATTATAACTTGGAGTTGGAATGACACCTGTATGTGAAGCAGTTTGGGAAAATATTCGTCATTTTTAAACATTCCAATATTGTATTTTAACCAAAATTTGCTTAAAAATCTGGCAGAACTTTGTCAG